>OX422222.1:74569360-74892913 GCA_949130495.1 Sambucus nigra
ACTTTCCAAGTCTTTTATTTTTTTTCTCCAAACCCTTGAAGACATCAATAGCTTTATCTCTCTCTATCTCGATGGCTTTAATTATTTTTCCCAAGCAGTTTTATCTTCATCATACTTCTGACGAGAATCCTTTAATGAATGTGTCAGACCTATAAGAGTTTCCTCCACACCTAACGAGGAGCTCAAAGATTTAATAGCTTCATCATTTTTCAAAATGGTGTTGAAGCATGTTACCAAGTAAGAAAAAGAAAATAAATGTATGTCAGTACAGGGACATAACATTGAAAAATGAAAGTTTAGAGTAGTAATACTTACTGAGGAAATGTGTTGAGATGCTAAGGGGTAACCTTATCCCGAGAAAGACTGTCTTCAATACCTTGGATCTCGTGGATGATCCAGGACTTCACCGAGCTCATGGCAGAGCTCGGAGCAACAAAAGTGGGAACACCACTTCCAGTAGGTAGAGGCTGAGAGATGGATTCAACTAAATTATCCGAGGAACTTTTCTTCAACTTTTTCGTGGGAACAGGAACATTCTCGACCAAGGATGTCGTCTTGGTCGGTGATATAACTATAACCTCACTTGGAGGTGAAATAGTTGCAATCTTGCTTGGAGCCACAGGGGGCTTCTTGGCAACCTTCTTAGTAGCAGCTGGAGGAGGTGCCTCAATTTATTTTGTCCCTTCTTCTGGGACATCCTTCTTACTTTTCTTTGCCTCTCCAGCAGTAGAGGCAGACTTATCGAAGAGGGCATGATCTCTTCTTCTCTTCATTCTGTCACTGAGGGGAATATGTGATCAGGAGAAGAACCTTCAGAAAACTGGTTCTATGTTACTTATCACTGGACGAGCAGTGAAAGATGAGGTGTAACTTTTGTACTGCAACAAGTACGAGGCTGATCTGATATGTTCATCAACAACAGTTTGATGTAAACCCATATATGTTTCAGATGCTTTAGATTATCTTTTGTCTCCTTTGGAGACCTTATTTTGCTGTCAACTACAAATAAATAAAATCAAAATATCAGTGACGCATTTTATCTAATATAAAGAAAACATGATTTCAAAAACTAAATAAAATAAAAACAACCTATCCCATTTCCATAGGGAGGGCATCTGGGCCCCTGATATACGTCATTTTCAGTTAATGGAGCATGTTGCCAATTTTTCATGACAACCCCATGCTCAAAGTAATCCCTGTTGGCATCTGGGAGATTGACAACTAAAGCCCCTATTTAAAAACCTAGTTTTCAAATAAAAAGTACTGTCACTAACAGCCCATCTATAGCAAAACATAATCTCTGGAATTCCTAAACGGGTTCCATGAATCTGATTTAACCTACCGACTCCATTAACTATTCTCCATGTATTGGGGGCTATTTTTGCAGTTACTACATAAAATATTGACCGAATTCCAAACACAAGGGGTTTGGAGGAAAACAAAAGACACATTCGGCTACAAAGAGACTGGGGAACCATTGTCCTTCAGCCAAACAAAAATAATCAGGAGGACCAGAAAGTTCTTCCAAAATGACCTAGGAAGGAATAGAAAAATCTGAACAAAATTTGTCAAGCGAATCAATAAGGTAATCCATGATGAACAAAGAAAATAAAATAGAAGGAAGAAGATGTTATAGAAGAAGGGTATATCAGTTGATAACGAACGATGGAAGGAATGAACACATAAGATGGAGAAGAAATGGAGAGATCAAAGATACAGATTTGAAAAAGTAAGAGACGATAGGATTTTCTACAACGCTTAAATACCTTACCTTGGGAAGGGGTAAAAAATAATGATTACAAAGAAAGACGTTTGCGCTATCGGTGGCTAAAAGGACAAAAAAGGCACGGAGACCAAAGCAGTGGGAAAAATTCAAAAAGTCTGATTCTATGAATTCGAAAAGAAAATTAAATACAAGGAAAACACTCCTAAAATTCAGGATGACTATTTAATCCCACCATATTTCAAGAAGAATGTTCCACACTCCTCAACCTCGAACTGTGAAACATTTGGGGCTTCTGTTGATACCAAATTTAGTCTGCTGACGTGGATCAGTTAAGTGGAGACACGTGTCAGTCTACATGGCACTTACAAACATTTCTGAACAACACCTTGACTTCGAGGAACTCAACCTCCCCGACCAACTCAGACACTCTAAGAAACAAGTGCTCTTCGAGGAACTTTATTATACCGAGCAACTGATATATACCGAGCTACTTAGGTTGTCTGAGCAGCTCAGGCGGTCTGAGTTGCACCTCATTCGGAGCATTTATAACTGAATAATTAAGAGGATTAAAGGCGCATTAAATGCTGATTATTATGCATTTGTACACTCCTATTGGATAGCTATGTATTATCCTTTCATATTTACAGCATCAAGGCTATAAATACATTGTATCATCCTCATTGTAAGGGGACTAGGAATTTCATGGTAAAAACTTGTAATCGAGAATTCCCAAACAGTCAGCAATAACAAAATAGTGGACGTGGTCCCTTCTTTCAATGCTGAACCACTTTAAAAATCACTTGTCTTATTTATTTTTTATCTGTGATCAAATAATTAGAGATAATCTAACTTTTTACATCAACACTCCTCATACTTCGTGACTGACCTTTCCCTGTGTACCACATCCTGGAGTTTCCTCGTCATCTCCTTTTGGACTGCGGGAGGAAAATACTTTCGGTCAAATAAAACCCAAAAGTCTGATATATGCATAGTATCCCTCTGCTCCAATGTGGTCACCGATTCCCACCAGTGTAAAGTTTCTCCTACCAGTTTGAAAGTTGTAAGGATCTGCCTCCATTCCCTGCTAACTCTACCATTCGGAGATGATGCTACATATCTTTCTTCCACTGGTTTGCTACTATCATATCATAACCACCTTGAAATTTTGGGGGGTGACCTTTGAAGAAAGATTCTCTATGTCTTTCTCACGGGGAAGGTACCGCATGGTCTTGCACCTCTGGTACTATTGGTTGTTAGGATTGAGGAAACTATTGGGCCGTAACAGTCATTGCAGCATTGACTTCCTGGGTAATGATGTTAGCCACCTCTATTGCATTAATTATTCCTTGCGGTGGTGGGGGTTCTACAGTACCTTCTACAACTCAGTCTCTCTTTGCTGGGCGACCTCTTCTAGGCGGCATCTGAGACGAAGAAACAACTCAATCAAAATACAATTTAAAACAAGTTATCTTTACAGAATATTGCAAGCATATTCAAACAAAACAGTCCTAACAATAGGGCTTTGTATGAAAGAAAGCTCTGGCAGAATGTGATAAGTACGCATAGATCCTAAGGAGTATAGAACCTAATATGCTCTGATACCATCTGTGACACCCCACTTATTCAAATAAGAGGTGGCCATCCCAATACTCCAATAAATACAGGAATCATAGATGGTCCATTCTTAGAATCATTGTTGTGAAAATAATAATACGAAATAACCACAAATTATTTGAGAAAACGGATGTCAGATATTTTTGTAAGTTTAAAGAAAATGATTTAGATAATCCAATTTAAAAAGAAGGTGGATATAAATAAAGGCATATAACAATATAACATTCATACCCAACATAATAACCGAAAAAGCTATCGGTTAACAGACCAATACAAGCAGTTACATTGAGTATTAAAATAAATACCACAGTATATAAACAAGTACAAAACTTGGGCAACACACCTGAATGTTTAGACTGATCATAACTAGAGTACACAAAAGAGAGAGGCGTCTATAACAAATATTCTACAACATCCGCAAAAATGTTATGGCTCCTGTACAAATATTCGGTTGCCTACGTTTGGCCAATTTCTTCATTTCGTTTAGTATCTTTGGGGAAATGGTCGGGATTCAATTATGGGGCCTATTTTTAAAAATAATGGGAATATATTGATACATCAGTAGACCGAGATGGGATTTCGAGCTTAGTCCTAATAGGGGGACATCAAGGGCTAAACTTCATTATGATTTATTAAGGAAAAATACCTAATTTGGAGAATAATTTGAGTCATGGGGATTCGAGGGAAAGGATGACTTAGACCGGTTGGATATAGGGAGGTTGCATACTGATATGATGTGGGTAATAAAGGATACCCTTCGAGTTCTGAGAAATAATCGGGAGCAGACAACAATAAGTAAAGTTATAAATTATTACATACTTAGAATGTTCGTGACACACGTATGCTATGTACGGGATATATGATATAGAACGTGCATATGCCAATATTATTGAATTATATGTGTATGACATACCAACGTTGCTTGCTATCGGGAGGAGGTTTCGCGTTGTGGGCGGTCATATCCTGATGAGCCCACTGGGGGGATTTAAGATTCGTACCTAGAACATAGAACCTTGGACACGTTTCATCTGTGAGTATGATAGTTCGACACTTGAATGGGAGCATAGGTATGTGCGTGATCCATTTGGCTGGGCTATGTTCACCTCGAGTATATGTGATTTATATTTTTGGTTTGAGGGAGACACCGAACCAACAGTCCTTTATGCAGTCCGAGATGTACAGGACATGATAGCACAGTATGCATGCACCGCAATTGAGCCTAGAGGTTCCATATTAGTGTGTGTGTGTGTGTGTGTGTGTGTGTGTGTGTGTGTGTGTGTATATATATATATATGTGTGTGTGTGTGTGTGTGTGTGTGTGTGTGATATAGAGTGATATACATATATATATATATACTTGTGGTATGTTCTTCTGTGTGAATTTAGTAAATAAGATGGATAGTGAAATCTAAAATAACTTAAGTGCTTGAGCATTTATCTTTGAATGTGAAAACTCTCCCACTCGAGATAAAAGATGTGAAAATGTTGAATAACGTATTTCGTCAGAAATACGGGTAGTTATCATGAGACAATAGAATTGAACATTAATGAGCTTGATCTATTATGGCGTGACAGCATTAACTACAATAATTTAGAAGTACGTTAGGCATGCACACTAGTTGAGAGGTGAAATTTCTCAAGACAGAGCCGCATAACTAACGTGTATACAATATCTACTTTTAATCATTTTAAATACTTACTAAACTATTTTTACTTGGGATCTAACCCGTTTCTTGTAAATCTATTTTTCCTTGTTCAGTTTATTTTATGTGTCCATCCAAAGGGATGTCAGACGTAGACTCTCAGACGATTTGACATTTTGCAGATATTGCGAGAGTTGCAGGTCCGTAATATTAGACGCCTCCACATCTATCCATTCAGTTTCTGATGTAGTCATTTTACTTAAGGTAGGTTGCCCATTCTCATGTATCATTTATGTTAGAGGAATATTGTACTCTTTTGTTTCAGTTGATGACATTTAAATTTATTAACCGGTTATTTGTGTTAAGAAATTTAACTTGAACGTTTATTCCAGTATTATTTATTCACTCAGATGGTTTTTCATTTATTATTCTTATATATTAGAATTGTTAATGTTGTTAATAGTTTAAGTTGTTGGATATGAATCGTGTGATTAAATGTTTTTGGCACTAGCCTAATTAAGTATTAGGTAATAAAGAAATTAATATTTTTAATAGTGATGCTAAGAATGAACCAACTGGATATTCTGATTTAATTTAATAAAGGAATGATCACCCAGTATTTAATTGAGTGGTACATCACAGGTGGTATCAGGTCATCAGGTTTAAGAGTTTTTAGGATCTGTGCGACTTATTATGTCTTTTCACATAGCGCCCTTTGTTGTAGAGCCCCAATATTAGGATTGTTGAATTCATGATTAAGTGCTTACATCTTCAGCCATTTTGAGATTTTATAAACTGTGGACTTATAAAACTCTTTCTCGTTTCCACTGCCTCTTAGACATGCCTCGCGGTGCCCGAAATGCCCAACCAGAGTTTCACCTAGCACCAGTTTAGGGTACCATGAATGACACAGAGGCTGTCATCATAGTTTTACATGCAGTGAATGCATCATTGGTAGTAGTATAATAAGACCCACTCAAGACACCGGTGGTGACTCTAACGTAGGCTCAAACGTTCCCTTCTGTGAGAGAGCGAGTTAGGGATGCCTTTCATAAGGCGCATCCTCCCGATTTCTTAGGGATGTGGTAGTTGAGAGACAATGGAAGAAGGATATCCATAGGCTCCTAAGGATGTAAGAGTGCAAATGGGTACAGGGACAGATAATAACTACGTTTAAGCTAGTCGAGGAGGCACTACAGTGGTGGGAGTCCACTACCACAATCGATGAGAGAGACAACATGACTATTCAGGATTCCTGGGTGCAGTTTGACCACAAATATTTCCCTTCTTTATCCAGACTGAGATGAGGTGAAAATTACTGCACCTCACGCAAGGAGGGTAAAACTATTGGTGAATCCTTTGTGGAGTTTACGAAGCTCACTAATTTGTTACCAGGAGAGGTACCTACTAAAGAGAAGAAAATACATATGTTTATGGGTGGTCTCACGTTGAGGATCCTACAATACCTTTTGGGTAACCTATTTCTGCAGTCATATAGTGACGTGTTAAATGCCGCAGTCATACAGAACTCTTCAAAATCAGCAATTCTCATAAGTTTAATTTATGCAAGATTACACACCTTGCCATAAAAAAGTTGTAACTCACTCTAAAGAAATCCAATTACTAATGAGTCTATCATTCCACTGAAGAACCCTCTTTCTCCATTGTACCTCCCTTACTTCGGTACTAAGTTCACTTAACCATGTCACTTTTCATTTACTGGCGGCCTCTGACCGATCCTTATTTGAATAACTGAGAAACTATATTTTCTTACTTTCTAATAAAACAAAGGAACTTGCAGTTTAAACCATCCGTAATAATCATTTATGAGCAAAACACCCTGCTCCCCGAAATACGGTGACCACCATTCCCACTGTTTCAACATTGCTCATACGAGTGAAAAAAAATTCCTCAAATTTTCAGATATGGGTATTTCCATACCCATCTCTAAGCCAAAGCTTCCGAGCCTTCTACTTCCTTTTGGATAACACTACACTGATTTTGCCTAGTTTAACTTCAATGTAAGGTCCTTATCCAAGCCCTTTCAAACTTTTTTTTTCCAATTTAACTTCACTGGGTAATTCAAGTTTTAGCATCACTCTCTACTATAGCATTACCTGATAATTATAACTACTATACATTAGTAGTCGTTGTAGCAATCCATGACAATTCCACAAGGAAAGTGACCTCCATCGTGGTCCCCATTCCCAACATCAACTTATAGCTCTAACTAAACCCCACCTCCTGTTTCCCTCATAACGGCCTTCCATGGTCGCCATTCGTCGATCAGCACAAGAATCCCGAAAGAGCGCGCAAAAGATTTATGATAATCTTACATAATGTCAGGAGAAAGAAATCTTACAAGAGGATACAAATAATCCTAATTATAAGGATCTATATCAAATCAAAAGCAACGCTTAAAGCATAGTACTTTTGCATAGATTCCTAAGGACACTATAACTTAATGCTCTGATACCACCTGTGACAACCCGCCTAATAAAGTACCGGGCTATCACTCCTAGATCAAATTAAAATAGGAGTCTCATATGGTTCATTCTCAGCATCACTGTTGAAAACAAATTTAATTACTAATATCCTATTAGGATGGCGTCAAAATTTTAATTATCTAATATTTTTAAACAAACCATTCAAATAAAACAATTACAAGAGTTTATATGCAATAACCTAAATGAAATAAAGTAACCGAACACTCGGTACAAAATAGTACAACCAAATCGAATGCCACATTAAAAGGTGATAAAAGAATAAATGAGTACAGTTAGGCCATCAACCCGAATATTTCTACAATACCTCCTATCTAGATCTCAATGATAGAATCGTCTACTATAAACCTTTATGCATCCACAACTGCTACAGCAGATGTCTAACTCAAAGTGTAAAGACATTTTTGTCCATTGTCAATATGTATGTCGTACGTCGTTACACCATTGAAGAAATTCAAGATCGCATCTACATCAACGGATCCGAATATCAAAGGGTCTTCAACATCATAACCTCTGCGAGAATGAACTTGGTAAAGTTTTTTTTTTCAAGTCCCTTAAAGTTTCATACTTAGTATTGGGAAACTTTTATAAAATGATTTTATAAGCAAAATGAGGTTTTTAAAAAGAAATTTTATAAGCAAAATGAGGTTTTTAAAAAGAATTTTTTTTGTCTGCTAAACCGGGCCGATCCGGCCCTTTTCAAAATGAACAGATCCGGTCCTTTTAAAAAATGAACCGATCCGGTATGCATCAAAACCAGTATACTCCGGATTGAAGCCGAACCGATAAATTGATTTTAAAAATGAACTGATCCGATACCGGACCGATCCGTCATCAAAATCGGACCGATTCGGTTTTAATAATCACGAACAGATCTGCTGAGATTTTTTCCACAGACTCAAATTTCCTATATATATACCTATTTCGGTGGTGTATTTTCCAAGTCTTTAAGAAAACGTTTCTAAGACTTCAAACAGAACAAGACTTTGATTTTTTGATGGGCCAAACATCTTTTTAATTCACACACAAAAATCCCAATTACTTGTGTGAATCCTATTGGACCCTAGAACAGAAGCTTTGCGATTGTTCAACCTTTGTGGGGAGATTTTTGCAACCGAGAGTTGCGCGTTATTGCTGAGGGAGTCTCTACAAAGTGTTTTGGTTGCATGTCATTGGGGAGAGTTGCGGTTCTTCCTTTGTTATTTGGGATGCGAGTCCTTGGAGGGTGTTTCATGTATTCTCTTGTTGAGTTCAAGGCTGCATGTCTTTGTGGGTTAGCTGCGCGTTGATCCATTGCAAATTTCTCTATGTAATTGTAAGTTGCGATTTATATATTCATAGTGAAATAAAGGTTTTACCCGAAAGGGATTTTTCCTGAATATTTGTGTCACATGTTTTATTTAATTATGGGTTGACACACGCTCTTTAGATGCATGTTTAGGGGCTGCATTAATTTGGTTTAAAAGTAGACCCTAATTAAGAAGGGTTAATTGGAAACTTGCAAATTAATTTAATCAATTATCACACTGCTGTTATTCATATTTTTCACGAAGGAATCATCATCCAGGCGTCCCTGTGTCTGGACACCTATATATATATATATATATATATATATATATATATGGCAAGAGAGGGAAAAGTAGGGAAACGGGTCAGAGCCCGAGTTTTGAAAATGTTTTAGCAAGTTGTTAAAATCCATATTTTAAAATATGATATTTCTCATATTTAAACTGGTATCGCTCTCTCATGAGATACACCTCACCCCTCTTATAATAGTGCACCACTATCGCATACCTTTTAAACAACCTAGTTAAGCTACCCTGCCTAACTAATGTATTTACCCATCTTCTAATAATCCTCATAAATCCGAGTACTAAGGACTAAACTTCTCCCCATTCCCAACATTACGTTATGTTCGTGCATGGGGTGTCTAGCGAAGCGAAATCCAAACAAGGAACCCCCCTCCCCCCGATACACTACTACGTGACAATGTTGATCGTTGGGATCTATTAGGCCCTCGGGACATACCACATCCTATACCATACCGTATATATATATATATATATATATATATATATATATATATATATATAGTTCTCATTAGAACCTATGATCCATATTCATATAAGTCCGGACATAAATTTGCCGGAAGGAGTATATCACTTTATTCATACTTTTCACTTTATACAAGGTGACGTTATATGATATCTCGTCTCATATATAAACAATATACTATACGCAACAAGTATAATAATCAATCCACCGAGATATAATATAAGTAGATTAGTCATTATCATCTACTAAGCAACGGTGGAACATCACAAGTATACATATATGTTATTCTTAGTACATATATACATATATAGCACTCCGAGGCTAAGCTGTGATGCACACATACTCTGCCATAAAATCCCAGTACATCACGTACACAAGGATCGCGCGTTTTGAATCACTCAGGAACCGTATCAACACAATTCACATATATTGGAGGCGAACATAGATCACATACCCTTAGGTCACGCACATACCTACGCTCCCATAGTCAGCAGACATATCGACAAACAAATAAACCATTCACAGTCCTATTTTCTCAAGGTACAAAATCTAAATCCCCCGAAGGCACACAAGATAAGATTGTCCTCTTCCAAAAGTCGACCTCCCGTGATACCAAGTATGGTAGGTATGTCATACACATAATAAACAATAATATAGGTACACATTCCAACTATATAAATATAACATCAGTGAGGTATTCACACAACCATATGATAACGATAGGTATTCGTCTCACCTATACATATAATAACAACGGATTTTCATCTCACCCATACATAACCCCCATAGGTATTCATTTAACCCATATATATATAATAACATCAGGGCATACGCATAGCCCAGATAATAAACCCCATGCGTAGTATATTTATATATGGAATATCCTACGAATTAATCTATTATGACCAATCCTCAATATATTATTTCCTAGATTTTCTCACCGCACGATGATAATACCAATAGTACCGATAAATTTATTCGTCTCATATTATATATACTTTAACGACATCGTATATATAATCTATATCACTTCTCAATATATTATGGCTCTAATTTCCAAACTCTTGTAGCGATAGCCAATAACCTCGAATGTTCCCATTCGTAATAATATACTCTCTTATTTAATATTCAAATTTCTCCTTAATCACTTCATATGTATTTGTATATATAATCCTGAATATACCAATTCCTAATAATTAAATAGCATACACACCACGTATCTTAATTCCATAGGTATCTCATCACCTATAATAATCGTCGTCAATAAAGACATACCGGATAGTATCTTGAACATATTTATCCCATATATTAAATTCCATCCTACTTGCATTATATAATTTACTCAAATGTACTTGGCCCATAGTTATTCTCTAGGCATAACTATATAAATACACTTGACGGAGACTTTTCTCGAGTGTTATCCATCCTAAACAATCATTTGAAAATATAGCCCGGATTTATTTCAACGAACCCCAGGTTTTTATTTTTCCTTAAGTTATTTAGAAATCAAAACACTTTATTTAGTAACCCCTAATATTTATCTCCAAACGATTCTAGACTTTATTTTTCCAATTTCCGGTTTGATTTCCTAGCTAACGATTTCAACCTCGGAACTGCTTCCTTTGAAAAATCATAACTAATTCAGAAAAAATCAAATAAATACGCGATTGATGTCTTCGCGACCGTATAAAAAATATCTCGAACTTTCATTCTTTGACCAAGAGCTGAATCATTTCTCTTCCTGGCCGAATCAACCCCGCAACCTGTTGTGTTACTATTCACTATCTTCTCCAAATTACAAATCTCCATTAATCCACCTCCAAGATTTTTATCTTCTCTACCATCATCATCCAACCTCAACCAATAATATATCCACACATAAAATGGTTCTAATCATCCTAGAACCAATAATAAACAACTAATTTCAATAGATTCTTAATTTCTCAAATTGGGTATTAACCGAGTTTTATCCGTTTTAATCTTTCGAAAACCTGTTTGATCAACGAAAATCCAACCCAAAAATCTTTATAGTTTTTCACCAACTATTATATGAGAAATAAACACATTAAATCATAAAGCAAGTTAAATACTTGCCTCGTGGATGAAATCCGACGACCCTGGGTCGAATCCCGCGGAGCTTGGCCGGTAATCCCCTTTTTTTCCTTCCTCTCCTCTCTTTTTCCTTCTTCTCTTCCTTCTCTCTTCTCTTTCTCTCTCTTAGGAAAATTTGGGGAAGAAATGTGGGATCTTCTCTTATTATACCTGACATTGGGTGTATACCCAATTATAAAATGACTCGTGTACTCAATTGCGAGTTCCTACTAGTCAAAAAAACCACGGGACTCAAACACTACCCCCGAATACTCTATTTTGACTCTCTCATCCATTCCGAACCCAATCGAGTGCTCGAAATCTCCATCCGAGTCACATAACTAAAATTCACAATTAAACCCAACACATTCCAATACACATGTTTTCCAATTAAAAGATTTTCCTTTCTCGATTTACCCAACTGCGACATATAATAAAAATAATCCACTCATAAACATAGTCCCGTAAGAAAATATAATCCATGTAAATATTAATACGACACTCGAAAACTAATATTTACTATTCACTTTATAATTTTAAATTTATTTAATTTTACTCATAAATTCGAGAATTACTATTCATAGTAATTCGTCAAATTACCAAATCACATCATAAATTCTAGAATTACTATTCATAGTAATTCCTCAAATTAGCAAATTACGTCCACGGTGTAATTTAAATATCTTTAAAAGTACGGGGTATTACAGGCTAATCCATCTATAATCCTTGCTTTATTTCGGTCCTTTTTACTCACCTCATCTGACACAAAATTAGATATACGGATGAACTACTCCTCATACTCTGCTACGGATTGATCCCCCTAGCTCACCTCACTGTAACACCCCATATTTTTTTTATGATTATTAAATATGGAATTAATTAAAATTAAAAATGGGAAATTAATTGATAATTAATCCAGAATAAATACATATTAACTACCGAGACAAGGTTTAGTATTTATTCATGTGAATTATATTGGATATTACTTAGTGAGTAATGTAATATGTGATTATGAATTTATTAAAATTGTCGCAAGTGAAAAATACGACAATTATAATAATCAAGTTGGGATGCGTGTGTCAGTCGTGTTAGGAGTCAATTTAAGAGATAGAAAGTAATTATTTTTTAAGTCATTTCGAGTGTGTAAAACTATCTGGAAGGGTTGAGAAAGTTAGAAAATTCTACCTAGGGGTTTAGTTGAGGTCTTGGGGCATTTTTCGAACAAACCGCATCCCAGGAGGGCATTTTGTTCATTTGTATTTTTCGGGTAATTTAACCCATGAATTTCCAAAGTAAAATGTATGTGATAAGAGAATAGAAGTTGGTCAAGAGATAGGAGAAACAAAGAGAAGTTAACAATAATTCATAGGAGGAAGAGGAGAGGACTTCCAAAGCCTAGAACCATCATTCTTACACCATTTGCACCACCGACACCATTGGAGCGTAGATCAAAAAGAGAAGAACATCAATATACCCAATCTTCTTCAAAGGATTGTACCTTCATATTGAGGCAAGTGTTTAATCTTGCAAAACTATAGCATGTTTGATATCCATGTTAGTGTAAAATGTATCATATAAGAACTCTATATGTTTTGGGTTAAATTGGAAGACTTAAATCATAATCTTATGTACCAAATGGATATAAGATTGAACCCTCCATGTATGTAACATGAAACCCATGAAATTATATTGATTCTTGATGAAGAAATTTGTGTTTCAAATTTGTTCTTGAATGAAAGT
Organism: Sambucus nigra; assembly: GCA_949130495.1. Classification (NCBI taxonomy): domain Eukaryota; kingdom Viridiplantae; phylum Streptophyta; class Magnoliopsida; order Dipsacales; family Adoxaceae; genus Sambucus; species Sambucus nigra. The sequence goes on from OX422222.1 coordinate 74,582,734, forward strand.
GTTAAACTACGATTTTTAGAATTTAATTGGGATTAAATTAATTAAATTAATTAAAGGATGATTGTTGATGAATTCATGATTCTTCTACGTTAGAAATCATTAATATATGTTTGTATAATTCTTGGAGTAATTGGTTGGAAGTTTGGTAATGTTTGTTGTAGGTTTTTATGATTGAAAATGGTGAAGACCGTAGGAAAAACTATGCAAAATTTGAGACATGTAGGTGGAGAATTGATTCCTCCCCTGGCCGAATCGATTCGGTTGCCCGGGTATGGTTAATTTCTTCCTTTTGTTTAGTATCGTTTTGTGAAATGTCCGGGATTCAATTGTGGTCCTTTTTTCAAACATAATTTGAATATATTGAGACACCGGTAGGCCTAGATGGGATTTTGGGCTTAGTCCTAAGAGGTGGGAAATTAAGGATTAAACTTAATTAGGATTTATTGAGGAAAAATACCAAATTTGGAGAATAATTCGATTCATGGTGATTCGAGGGAAATGATGACATATACCAGTAGGATATAGGGAGTTTACCTACTGATATTAGTTGTGGAATAAAGGATACCCTTCGTTTGTTGAGAAATACTCGAGAGCATACGATAATAAGTAAAGTTATAAATTATTAAATACGTAGAATGTTCGAGACATACATATGTAATGTACATGATATATGATATATTCTGTGTGTATGTCTATACTATTGACATATATATAGCTGGTGTGAATACCTATTGCTTGAATCATTATGTGTATGACATACCTACGTTGCTTGCTATCAGGAGAAGGTTTGGCGTTATGGATGATCTTATCCTGAAGAGCCCACTGGGGGGCTTTTAGATTCGTACCCGGGACATAGAACCTTGGAAACATGTTATCTAAGAGTATGATAGTTGGATGGTTGAATGGGATCGTAGGTATGTGCGTGACCCATTTGGCTTGGGACTATGTGCACCTCCAATATATGTGATTTTTATTTACGATTCGAGGGATACATCGAACCAATAGTCCTTTATACAGTGCGATACGTGCCAGAACATGATAGCACAATATGTATGCACCGCACCTGAGCCTAGAGGTGGCGTGTTAGTGTGTATATATATATATACTATGATGTACCCGTGCCGATGGCACGGTGATAAAAATATTTCGGATATTTCGTGTTATCTATCAATGAAGTTTTCATTAAAATCAATCTATATTGCATATATTAAGAATAACTTAAAATTTGTCAATTCTGGATCATTTGTAAATTGCTCGTATTTAAAACATATTTCATAATTATTTGTCGGCAAATATAATTATCCTTTTACTTTTTCTGTATCTTACAATTTTGATATACCCCTTTTGTACTATCAACGATACAAAATTAATGTAACACCTCAAATAGTGAACAATGCAAAACTTGATGGTTTTAGTTGCTTGCAAAAAATAATTTCAATAAAAAAAAAAAAACCTTTTTCTGTATCTGACAATTTCGATATACCCCTTTTGTACTATGAACGACATAAAATTAATGGAAAAACTCAAATCGTAAACAACTCAAAACTTGATGATTTTAGTTGCTTGCAAAAAATAATTTCAATAAAAAAAATAAAACCTTAAACAAATATACCATTTTTTCATCTTACATCTTTAAAGTCTAATTTCAAACGGAAAATGATATACTACCCCAGTGTTAACACCGGGTTAGTACATGGAGATCCCTTTCTTTTTCTCTCCATTAGTTTCTCATGTGGAATGAGATAAAGAAAATTTTAAAAAAATCTCATTAGAATAGTTTTTTTTAATTAGTTTTATTTTATTTTTTTAAATTACTTTGAACTCTTTTAGTCCCTTAAATACCCATTTACTCATTATTCTCTTATTTTTAAAAATTCGCGTCAGCATCACCCTTTATTTTTAAGCTTAATTTTTTTCCTTTTACAACATTTAAAACTATTTTTGTATTTCTTAAAACTATTTAAAGGTCTGTGTTAAAAAACTATTCTAATAAAAAAATAATTTTTTAAATTATTTTTAACTCATTTAATGCTTCAAAACTCATTTACCTAATATTATTTTATTTTTAAAGGTCGCGCCAACGACACCTCTTATTTTTAAACCTTTTTTTTTTAATTTTACAAAATTTTAAACTGTTTTTTGTATTTCTTGAAACTATTTAAAGATTCGCGTTAAAACTATTCTAATAAGAATTTGTTTTGCTCATTTAGAGTCTCAAACACCCATTTACCCAATATTATCTTATTTTTAAAGGTCTACACCAGCATCATCCTTTATTTTTAAGCTTATTTTTTTTTTTACAACATTTAAAATAATTTTTTTATTTCTTAAAATTGTTTAGAGGTCCACATTTAAAAAACTATTGTAATAAGAAACTGCTTTTTTATAATTATTTTTATCTCATTTAGTTCATCAAACACCCATTTATCCAAAATTCTTCATTTTTAAAAGTCCGCACCAACGACACCCCTTATTTTTAAAAAAAAAAATTTATTATTTTACAACATTTAAAACAATATTTGTATTTCTCAAAACTGTTTAAAAACTAAATTTTAGATTAAACTAACATTTAAAACATTTTTTTCAAAAAAAAATTATATTAAAAAAATATTTTTTAGCAATACATTTTTTCTAATTTATAAAAAAAATTATTTTCTAATAAAACAATTTTTTTTAAATAAAAAAAAGTCAAATAATCCAATTAAAAACTATACCATATTTTCTCCAAAAAAAACAGCCAATGAAAGAAGGACAACTCATCAACCGACACTAACCCGATTCTTCCTCCTGGTGTGCCTAGCATCACTCATTTCAAAAACCCCAATGGAAAAAAAAATAGTAAAACCATGACAGTGTTAAAATGGAAAAAACAAAATAGAAAAAGAGTACCTGTAATGAAAAAAGAGAATGAAATACAACATTTAGAGAACTCTAATTATCTGTAATAAAATAAATAAATCAAATTTCTCCTTAATTTTAACACGAAAACCCATGAATCAGATTTAAACAAATAATAAATAACAACAATTTCGATTGAACCTGCTCAAACACCCTTAAATTCGAAATCCCCATGTTTTAAACTAAAAGATACCGATATGTACGAACACATATTCTGAAAGAAGCCTCATCAAAAATCTAAAAAATATTTGAACATTGCATCAATTGGATCAAGCCTTATGCTTCTTTGAACATTGCATTAGATCTGGAAAAAAAATGAAAGGCTTGGTTAAGAACACCTTTATACCATTTTAAGGAAACAATAGACGCTGTAGAAAAAAAATTGTATAAAAGAGTTCTAAACTGAAATCTGAAAAAATGCACGCACACACATCTATATAGAGAGGGGGTAGGAGAAGTAGAGGTCCAAAATAAACACTTTTAAATGAACTTAAATAAACATGTATCATTATTATTCAATCTTTCCAACAAAAGTAGTCAATGTACTTGATGTATCATCTATATAATAGTTCAAAATAAATTAACCCAAAATAAATCATCAAAGAGTAATCAACCCAAAACAATTCATCAATAACTTAATCAAATTTAAAAGGCAATAACTTGTTGAGTATCAAACCCACCTCACAGCTTCTAAACTTAGCGTGTTTGCATATCATCCAAACTTCACATTAGCAACCATTTAAACTTGCAAATTAGAAATTACAACACAAAGACACGGACTTGAAAGAGAGGAGGACTCTGTATCAACTCTACAAGTGGGTTAACCCACTTGATTCAAATCCATTTCTATAAAAAAATAAAGATCGGCTTTTTGAACCAAGAACCTAGTTGATTTAATACATCTAAACTAGAGGTGAGCCTCAAACCGGTGACAACCAGAGAAAACCTGTTCACATGCCCACAGAGAGAGAGAGAGAGAGAGATTAGCATCTAGAGAAAGACCATTTGTAGCCATTTGTATTCAGCTCCGCTGTTCTTACAGGAATCAGAACTAGAGATCAGCACATCGGGCTAGAGTTGTACTGACGTCTTGCCGGTGACGTTCTTCATTAGCTCACATCGGTGGCCACATATGTGGATTTCGATGAATTTGTTCCATCATTTTTCTTCATCAGCTCACAATTTGAAAAAAAAAAACTGAAGTCCATCTCTAACATGTTGAAGATCAGAAAGGGGTTTAGAGAGAAATGGGTTTTCGACCCATAAAAGAAGTTGAGATTTGGTCCCTCCAGTGTGTTGAGATTTGGTTCACAAACCCTGAAACAGAATCTAAAACCGTAGCTTTGTTTACTTCGTTCTTTCGAAAAATGATCTTGCTGTAGAGAGAGAGGTAAAACCATAACTTCTTTATTTTGCCTCTCTCTACACCAAAATCTCAGCATAGTTTAGACAAAACCGTAGAGAGAGAGGTAAAAATCAGTTCACAGTTAGAAAGAAAGAGGTAAAACCAATTTTTTTTTGCCGATTGGGTCTTGGTCCCTTTGTGGTTTACTGAGATTTTGATTTAGCATAGCTCTATTTCATGTTGTAGAGTGAGAAAGAAGTGTATACAAAGTTATATAGCTTTGATTTAGCATAGCTTTGAGTTGAGTGATAGGGGACGCCTTGAGCCTCGTGCTCTCGAGCCTTGTATATGTAACACCCCACGACTTTGGAGACTGAGAAATAAAATTTTTGGGAAGATAAAATTTAATTAAATTGGAGAATTTTAGAATTTGGGAATTTAAGTCCAAAAATAGAGGACGTTTCAAAGTATACAGGATGATATTTTTGAGGGTACCATCGATCTCGGAAGGGTCGAGATAGTCAAAATGACTGTCATTGGGTCTTATTTCGGCTCCGGAATGTTTTTAAGTTGTTTTGACTTGAATTGGAGTCAACGAGTCATTTAAAGTGTGTATTAACATTTAAAAACTGGGATTTTGTTTTAAAAGGTTGGAGGCTTACGGATGAAGCCATTTCTCATTTGAGAGAAAGAGAGAAGAGCCCTAGAGAGAGAAGAAGAAGAGGAAGAAGAAGAAAGGAAGAGAGAGAGGAAGAAAAGCTTGGAGATTTCCGGCCCTACCGCGACATCGAGGACAATTCAACCTCTACAAACCTGAGGCAAGTGTTTAATCTTGCTAAATAGCTATTTGTGTATTTCATTTCATAATTTGTGGGGTAAAGAAATGAATTTTTGGGCATAAATACCAAAACCTAGATTTTTAGGTTTAATCTTGAAATCAATGATTAAATATGGATTTAATGGAATATAAATGTTTGGGATCAACTTTGGGTTGACTTGTGGGATTAAAATCATAAATTGATGAAGGTTTAATTGTTAGAAATGAAAATTTAGGGTTTAGAATTCGTGGGTTTTGAGGAAGAAGAAGAACCCTTCAAAAATTGCAGGTCCGAATCGATTCGCCCCCTCAAGCGAATCGATTCGGTTTGGTAAAATTTGGCAGGTCTGCATTTACCGAATCGATTTGGACCCCAAGCCGAATCGATTCGGCCTATTGCAGAAGCCCAGGTCTTTGGACCCGAATCGATTCGCCTTGGAGGCTGAATCGATTCGGAAACAGGGCATTTTGAGGTATTTTCTCCATAGTGAATTCAAACCCTTTTTGGTTGGGTTTATTGATTTGGGGCCTTCTCTTATGATGTAAGAGATATGTTCTTGGAGACACATAAGGAGTTTCTCACACATTAGAGTTTTGGGGACTCCTTAGGGTAATTTGGGAGAAATGTATCCATGTATGTATTTGGAGTTATGGATAGAGATTTTGGGGGAAAACCCTTTGGGATTGGGAATCCTAATTGTAGATTAAAAGTAAGTGTAGATGTGATGTGAGGCTAAGAACTCTTAGAGAGATCTTACATTAGGGTATTCACAAAAGTGATCGAACCATAGTCGAAATCGAGGGAAATGAGATTATTTGATGATTGAAGGAATGAGCTTGAGGCTGATAGACTATTAGTTATATGTATACCGATAGTCAAAATGATTACTAGATTCTTTAATGTACTTGGAGATATAGATGATATGTGTAGTGAAAGATTCCTGCACAAACTCTTGGGTGATAGCCCTAATGTTGAATATATATAGGTATAGATATATACATATGGTTTTGGGGAGACTATTCATCATAGGAAAATGATCGAATATGTTTCAAGTATGGGATTATATTCACGTATCGAGGTAAATTAAAGGAATTGTGGTGACGGCTTGTATATTGAGGACTATGTATACTTATAGCCAGGTATATATATATCTTATACATGTGAACGAGAATTAGTTTATATATATAGATAAGGATATGTGAATATGTGTTGATATATATATATATATCTGTATGTATATAGATATATGGATATCTTTATGTTGTGGACATACATGGTATGGATATTTAAACCGTATATGATGGTTTATTACTTGATCATATGATTGGATCATATGGATTATATATTATGCATGTAAATGATATATATACTTAATTGGTTAAGCATACCCCGCTCATGCTATCATTGGGAAGTTGCGCGCGTAGAGGGTGAGCATCCTGGCTAGAAAAGCAGGGTGTGGATATTCCCCAGGTCATAGTCGTCCCGTGTGTTACCATATGATATATATTTTTATTTTGGGATGATACGTGATGGGTATGTTTCGTCTCATTGCCGGTTTGGAGCTATGACCCCTTCTCGGGACGTCGTGTGCGTGAGTTTACCACGAGATGGGTGTCATTTAGTCCCACCATGGTGGCCCCAGTTTTTCTACGTGAGCCGGGCACTGGGAAGATGATAGCATTGATGCAGTTTATCGGCGATATATATAGCCGGGTATATTATGTGCATGTCCTTGTACATCATATGTAGTATGTACACTTGGCTATTAGATTGATGATGATATATATACGGTTAGAAATAAATACCTATATATATATATATATTTATATATATATCCTATAGATGAAAGGATATGGACTTTTATGAGGTACATCTTAGATGATTATGGTGTACTAGATTGATGGAGGTTGATGTATCGCACATAAGGTATTATTTCGGTTACATCATCCCAAGGATATTATTGGAGGTTCTCTTATTTTATCTTATTTGTTTTCTTTCTTTTCTTTTCTTTCTTTCTTTCTTTCTTTAGGAGTTATAGTTTGTAGCTATGGTAGTATTAACATGCATGTTGAGGATTATGGATCTCTAGGATCGACATTGCCCAGGAGTAGTGTAACGAGGTGGTTCCTTGTTTGGATTTTGCTTTGCGAGACACCTCACGCACGAAACGCAGTGCCATGTCGAGATTTGAGAGAAGTAATTCCATAGGTGGCATCACGGATCTCTGGTCTTGACCTTGTCAGGAGTAGTGTAACGGGGGGGTTCCTTGTTTGGATTTCGCTTTGCGAGACTCCCCACGCACGAAACGTAGTACAATTTTGGGATTAGAGAGAAGTCTTACCAATATTCCATGTGCATATTATTAAGTATATTAATTCTTACGTTTTTAGCCTATATAGGTATATATATATATGTATATGTATAGGGGTAATGCTTTAGGAATTATGATAATTATAATTCATGAGATTATTAATCGGAATTCATTAAGCCTTTTATGGCATAATTGTTGTAATCATAATCTAATAGGATTAGAAATGGGTGGATCCTTAGATTATGACAGGAAGGTAGCTCTCGTGGATATAGGCTAGGCCTGATAAGTTAGGTTGTCCTAAAATCAATGGTGGCAATTTAACTAAAATTTGAGGACGCGAATAGGTTCGCGCCTTTAGATGAGAGGTGAGTTGGGGTTCCACGAGAGTGCGGTCTCACTTATTTATGAAATTAAGTACACCGGTATGTATTATGCACGGTTAACACACTTGCTAAATACTTTACACATTCGGGGCTCTGACCCGTTTACTTTTCTCTCCTCCTTGTATATATATATGTTACCACAGGTATCCTACCGCATGGATGCCGAATGACCTTCTATCCAGAGTCTTGGGAGCCGTGACAGGTGCGGACTGTTGCGGGATGTTTCATGTAGCCGCTTCCTACTTCTTTAAAATTCTAGGTAGGATTCCTGTTGTATATCGGGTTTGTACCCAAGGGATATTTACATACATGTTTATATTCATTCCATTCAGTTATTGTATTGGCTGTGATCCGACAGCTTATTCGGGTCTACTTTTTGTAGTACATTCGGTTGTATTTAATTGGTTCATTTTATTTCTAGCATTTTATTTATTATAGTTCTTTCCTGCATCTCTCATATTCATTAGTAGTTTTATAGTGTTGGGTTGTGTATGTTGCAAGTTTTAAATTTTTTTTTTTACATCTCGCTTATGTGATTTCGGGTAGTTAGTCCTATATTATATAGTACCGTTAGTTGATGTTGAGACTGGACCATCTAGAATTCCTGATTTAATATAGTATAGGGCTGGCCACCCATTATTATTTTAGGCGGGTTGTTACAGATGGTATCAGAGCATCAGGTTCTAGAGTCCTTAGGATTTGTGCGCGTTCTGTATTCTTCCGTTAACGTTCTTGACATAAAGCCCTACAAATAGGACTGTTGTGTTCACTGTGTTGTTTCTTCTGTGAAGTGCATTCACTTGATTGGCGTTCTGGTAACAGTTGCTCTTGTTTCGTTTCAGACGTCGCCTAGATTTTGTCGTCTAGGAAAGGATAGGATCAGAAGTACAATACCCATAGTATATTTTGGGTACGCTTCAACCGGGGGTATTTGTCTTCCCTGATTTTGGAGGAGTTATTGAGGAGATTTCTAGCAGTGGTTCGAGGTGATTTATCGGCAGTTGAGGAAGGAAGGAAATTTACTCGAATTGCGAATCTTGGTCCTAGTAAGGTAAACCCGAGGAGAGGCATGTAGTGTAGTTCTTGGTAGGTTTAGATTGAGAATCAGTTAACCTTAGTTAGGAAACCTAATGTTGGTGACTTTTACCGAGGTGAGGTTGGTGTAGTTGTCCCAATATTAGGAGTATCGCCTTCTAAGATGAGGGAGAATGCCTGTGGAGACTAAGTTTCGTTGTGTAGAACTGAAGGAGTTTCCGACAGTTGCAATCGCGCCTTGCCCTTCAATATGGTTAGGAAGGATTTTGAGGAAGATGTTTCTCTTGTGAAGAAATAGGCTTAGGGATAATGATTTTCCTGGAAGGAGTTGAGGACCCTGAGTTGAGATTCTAGGGTGAGGGGAAACCATTAGGTTATGGAATTGTAAGGTAGAATACCTTTCTTTGAGTTTAAGTTACGCTTTGTACGATAGTGGGAACGTCGCGTGTGAGGTGTGATGAGTAGCTAGCCGCTATACCGCTAGGGGGTATGGAATTTTTCCTAGAGAAGGAAGTGAGCAAGTGTGGCCTTGGTATGGCGTCTTGGGAGATGATACACCTTTTTGTAACGAAGTAGTAGGGAAGTTTTAGAATCCCAATGAGGGAAGGATTTATTTTTATATAAAGTTGTTAATATGATGTATAGGAATTTCATAACTGAGAGGTTCAGAGTTTGGTAGATTCGTGAGGAGCGGATAGTTTAGCTCATAGTTGTGCTAGTTTTGAGAACTAGGTATTGGCTAGAGTATTGTATTAATTGAGGCCTTGTGTTTTAAACATAAGGTGTTTGTTTGGCGTGTCGAAAGACGCGGGATTGATTTATATAGTATTGTTGCATAGGCCCTCGGGCAATATCTAAAAATGTGTAAATCTTTATTTTATAAAACCTTAACCCTGGTTCAACTAATCTCAATCCCCGACCTAGCTACACAGTAGTGTATTGGGAGGGTTCCTTGTTTGGATTTCGCTTGCGAGACCTCCCCCGCACGAAGGTGGCTAGCGTCAGGAATTGAGGAGAGTTCAACCAGTGGAAATTTTCAAACTTTTATATATTTAGTATATCGTTATAGATTTTATTACCGAGGGTTATCTTACAATTTTGAGGCTAATGGAGCCTGATTAAAATTCTACGAGTGGAGATCAGGTACGGGGTGTATGGGCGCCCTGAGTAGTTAGTTTGTTTTAAAGGCTATATGGTTCGACGTGAGAACTAGGGAGGATCGGTATAGTGATCCTAAGACTTGATGTTAGGACTAGATGATATTGAGGTCCTAGGCATATCTTAAATTTCGCGGACGAAATTCTTGTAAGGGGGGAAGATTGTAACACCCCACGACTTTGGAGACTGAGAAATTAAATTTCTGGGAAGATAGAATTTAATTAAATTGGAGAATTTTAGAATTTGGGAATTTAAGTCCAAAAATAGAGGACATTTCAAAGTATTCCGGATGATATTTTTTAGGGTACCATCGATCCCGGAAGGGTCGAGATAGTCAAAATGACTGTCATTGGGTCTTATTTCGGCTCCGGAATGTTTTTAAGTTGTTTTGACTTGAATTGGAGTCAACGAGTCATTTAAAATGTGTATTAACATTTAAAAACTGGGATTTTGTTTTAAAAGGTTGGAGGCTTACGGATGAAGCCATTTCTCATTTGAGAGAAAGAGAGAAGAGCCCTAGAGAGAGAAGAAGAAGAGGAAGAAGAAGAAAGGAAGAGAGAGAGGAAGAAAAGCTTGGAGATTTCCGGCCCTACCGCGACATCGAGGACGATTCAACCTCTACAAACCTGAGGCAAGTGTTTAATCTTGCTAAATAGCTATTTGTGTATTTCATTTCATAATTTGTGGGGTAAAGAAATGGATTTTTGGGCATAAATACCAAAACCTAGATTTTTAGGATTAATCTTGAAATCAATGATTAAATATGGATTTAATGGAATATAAATGTTTGGGATCAACTTTGGGTTGACTTATGGGCTTAAAATCATAAATTGATGAAGGTTTAATTGTTAGAAATGAAAATTTAGGGTTTAGAATTCGTGGGTTTTGATGAAGAAGAAGAACCCTTCAAAAATTGCAGGTCCAAATCGATTCGCCCCCTCAAGCGAATCGATTCGGTTTGGTAAAAAATGGCAGGTCTGCATTGACCGAATCGATTCGGACCCTAAGCCGAATCGATTCGGCCTATTGCAGAAGCCCAGGTCTTTGGACCCGAATCGATTCGCCTTGGAGGCTGAATCGATTCGGAAACAGGGCATTTTGAGGTATTTTCTCCATAGTGAATTCAAACCCTTTTTGGTTGGGTTTATTGATTTGGGGCCTTCTCTTATGATGTAAGAGATATGTTCTTGGAGACACATAAGGAGTTTCTCACACATTAGAGTTTTGGGGACTCCTTAGGGTAATTTGGGAGAAATGTATCCATGTATGTATTTGGAGTTATGGATAGAGATTTTGGGGGAAAACCCTTTGGGATTGGGAATCCTACTTGTAGATTAAAAGTAAGTGTAGATGTGATGTGAGGCTAAGAACTCTTAGAGAGATCTTAGATTAGGGTATTCACAAAAGTGATCGAACCATAGTCGAAATCGAGGGAAATGAGATTATTTGATGATTGAAAGAATGAGCTTGAGGCTGATAGACTATTAGTTATATGTATACCGATAGTCAAAATGATTACTAGATTCTTTAATGTACTTGGAGATATAGATGATATGTGTAGTGAAAGATTCCTACACAAACTCTTGGGTGATAGCCCTAATGTTGAATATATATAGGTATAGATATATACATATGGTTTTGGGGAGACTATTTATCGTAGGAAAATGATCGAATATGTTTCAAGTATGGGATTATATTCACGTATCGAGGTAAATTAAAGGAATTGTGGTGACGGCTTGTATATTGAGGACTATGTATACTTATAGCCAGGTATATATATATCTTATACATATGAACGAGAATTAGTTTATATATATAGATAAGGATATGTAAATATGTGTTGATATATATATATATATATATATATATATATATATATATATATATATATCTGTATGTATATAGATATATGGATATCTTTATGTTGTGGACATACATGGTATGGATATTTAAACCGTATATGATGGTTTATTACTTGATCATATGATTGGATCATATGGATTATATATTATGCATGTAAATGATATATATACTTAATTGGTTAAGCATACCCCGCTCATGCTATCATTGGGAAGTTGCGCGCGTAGAGGGTGAGCATCCTGGCTAGAAAAGCAGGGTGTGGATATTCCCCAGGTCATAGTCATCCCGTGTGTTACCATATGATATATATATTTATTTTGGGATGAGACGTGATGGGTATGTTTCGTCTCATTGCCGGTTTGGAGCTATGACCCCTTCTCGGGACGTCGTGTGCGTGAGTTTACCACGAGATGGGTGTCATTTAGTCCCACCATGGTGGCCCCAGTTTTTCTACGTGAGTCGGGCACTGGGAAGATGATAGCATTGATGCAGTTTATCGGCGATATATATAGCCGGGTATATTATGTGCATGTCCTTGTACATCATATGTAGTATGTACACTTGGCTATTAGATTGATGATGATATATATACGGTTAGAAATAAATACCTATATATATATATATTTATATATATATCCTATAGATGAAAGGATATGGACTTTTATGAGGTACATCTTAGATGATTATGGTGTACTAGATTGATGGAGGTTGATGTATCGCACATAAGGTATTATTTCGGTTACATCATCCCAAGGATATTATTGGAGGTTCTCTTATTTTATCTTATTTGTTTTCTTTCTTTTCTTTTCTTTCTTTCTTTCTTTCTTTAGGAGTTATAGTTTGTAGCTATGGTAGTATTAACATGCATGTTGAGGATTATGGATCTCTAGGATCGACATTGCCCAGGAGTAGTGTAACGAGGTGGTTCCTTGTTTGGATTTTGCTTTGCGAGACACCTCACGCACGAAACGCAGTGCCATGTCGAGATTTGAGAGAAGTAATTCCATAGGTGGCATCACGGATCTCTGGTCTTGACCTTGTCAGGAGTAGTGTAACGGGGGGGTTCCTTGTTTGGATTTCGCTTTGCGAGACTCCCCACGCACGAAACGTAGTACAATTTTGGGATTAGAGAGAAGTCTTCCCAATATTCCATGTGCATATTATTAAGTATATTAATTCTTACGTTTTTAGCCTATATAGGTATATATATATATGTATATGTATAGGGGTAATGCTTTAGGAATTATGATAATTATAATTCATGAGATTATTAATCGGAATTCATTAAGCCTTTTATGGCATAATTGTTGTAATCATAATCTAATAGGATTAGAAATGGGTGGATCCTTAGATTATGACAGGAAGGTAGCTCTCGTGGATATAGGCTAGGCCTGATAAGTTAGGTTGTCCTAAAATCAATGGTGGCAATTTAACTAAAATTTGAGGACGCGAATAGGTTCGCGCCTTTAGATGAGAGGTGAGTTGGGGTTCCACGAGAGTGCGGTCTTACTTATTTATGAAATTAAGTACACCGGTATTTATTATGCACGGTTAACACACTTGCTAAATACTTTACACATTCGGGGCTCTGACCCGTTTACTTTTCTCTCCTCCTTGTATATATATATGTTACCACAGGTATCCTACCGCATGGATGCCGAATGACCTTCTATCCAGAGTCTTGGGAGCCGTGACAGGTGCGGACTGTTGCGGGATGTTTCATGTAGCCGCTTCCTACTTCATTAAAATTCTAGGTAGGATTCCTGTTGTATATCGGGTTTGTACCCAAGGGATATTTACATACATGTTTATATTCATTCCATTCAGTTATTGTATTGGCTGTGATCCGACAGCTTATTCGGGTCTACTTTTTGTAGTACATTCGGTTGTATTTAATTGGTTCATTTTATTTCTAGCATTTTATTTATTATAGTTCTTTCCTGCATCTCTCATATTCATTAGTAGTTTTATAGTGTTGGGTTGTGTATGTTGCAAGTTTTAAATTTTTTTTTTTACATCTCGCTTATGTGATTTCGGGTAGTTAGTCCTATATTATATAGTACCGTTAGTTGATGTTGAGACTGGACCATCTAGAATTCCTGATTTAATATAGTATAGGGCTGGCCACCCATTATTATTTTAGGCGGGTTGTTACAGATGGTATCAGAGCATCAGGTTCTAGAGTCCTTAGGATTTGTGCGCGTTCTGTATTCTTCCGTTAACGTTCTTGACATAAAGCCCTACAAATATGACTGTTGTGTTCACTGTGTTGTTTCTTCTGTGAAGTGCATTCACTTGATTGGCGTTCTGGTAACAGTTGCTCTTGTTTCGTTTCAGACGTCGCCTAGATTTTGTCGTCTAGGAAAGGATAGGATCAGAAGTACAATACCCATAGTATATTTTGGGTACGCTTCAACCGGGGGTATTTGTCTTCCCTGATTTTGGAGGAGTTATTGAGGAGATTTCTAGCAGTGGTTCGAGGTGATTTATCGGCAGTTGAGGAAGGAAGGAAATTTACTCGAATTGCGAATCTTGGTCCTAGTAAGGTAAACCCGAGGATAGGCATGTAGTGTAGTTCTTGGTAGGTTTAGATTGAGAATCAGTTAACCTTAGTTAGGAAACCTAATGTTGGTGACTTTTACCGAGGTGAGGTTGGTGTAGTTGTCCCAATATTAGGAGTATCGCCTTCTAAGATGAGGGAGAATGCCTGTGGAGACTAAGTTTCGTTGTGTAGAACTGAAGGAGTTTCCGACAGTTGCAATCGCGCCTTGCCCTTCAATATGGTTAGGAAGGATTTTGAGGAAGATGTTTCTCTTGTGAAGAAATAGGCTTAGGGATAATGATTTTCCTGGAAGGAGTTGAGGACCCTGAGTTGAGATTCTAGGGTGAGGGGAAACCATTAGGTTATGGAATTGTAAGGTAGAATACCTTTCTTTGAGTTTAAGTTACGCTTTGTGCGATAGTGGGAACGTCGCGTGTGAGGTGTGATGAGTAGCTAGCCGCTATACCGCTAGGGGGTATGGAATTTTTCCTAGAGAAGGAAGTGAGCAAGTGTGGCCTTGGTATGGCGTCTTGGGAGATGATACACCTTTTTGTAACGAAGTAGTAGGGAAGTTTTAGAATCCCAATGAGGGAAGGATTTATTTTTATATAAAGTTGTTAATATGATGTATAGGAATTTCATAACTGAGAGGTTCAGAGTTTGGTAGATTCGTGAGGAGCGGATAGTTTAGCTCATAGTTGTGCTAGTTTTGAGAACTAGGTATTGGCTAGAGTATTGTATTAATTGAGGCCTTGTGTTTTAAACATAAGGTGTTTGTTTGGCGTGTCGAAAGACGCGGGATTGATTTATATAGTATTGTTGCATAGGCCCTCGGGCAATATCTAAAAATGTGTAAATCTTTATTTTATAAAACCTTAACCCTGGTTCAACTAATCTCAATCCCCGACCTAGCTACACAGTAGTGTATTGGGAGGGTTCCTTGTTTGGATTTCGCTTGCGAGACCTCCCCCGCACGAAGGTGGCTAGCGTCAGGAATTGAGGAGAGTTCAACCAGTGGAAATTTTCAAACTTTTATATATTTAGTATATCGTTATAGATTTTATTACCGAGGGTTATCTTACAATTTTGAGGCTAATGGAGCCTGATTAAAATTCTACGAGTGGAGATCAGGTACGGGGTGTATGGGCGCCCTGAGTAGTTAGTTTGTTTTAAAGGCTATATGGTTCGACGTGAGAACTAGGGAGGATCGGTATAGTGATCCTAAGACTTGATGTTAGGACTAGATGATATTGAGGTCCTAGGCATATCTTAAATTTCGCGGACGAAATTCTTGTAAGGGGGGAAGATTGTAACACCCCACGACTTTGGAGACTGAGAAATTAAATTTCTGGGAAGATAGAATTTAATTAAATTGGAGAATTTTAGAATTTGGGAATTTAAGTCCAAAAATAGAGGACATTTCAAAGTATTCCGGATGATATTTTTTAGGGTACCATCGATCCCGGAAGGGTCGAGATAGTCAAAATGACTGTCATTGGGTCTTATTTCGGCTCCGGAATGTTTTTAAGTTGTTTTGACTTGAATTGGAGTCAACGAGTCATTTAAAATGTGTATTAACATTTAAAAACTGGGATTTTGTTTTAAAAGGTTGGAGGCTTACGGATGAAGCCATTTCTCATTTGAGAGAAAGAGAGAAGAGCCCTAGAGAGAGAAGAAGAAGAGGAAGAAGAAGAAAGGAAGAGAGAGAGGAAGAAAAGCTTGGAGATTTCCGGCCCTACCGCGACATCGAGGACGATTCAACCTCTACAAACCTGAGGCAAGTGTTTAATCTTGCTAAATAGCTATTTGTGTATTTCATTTCATAATTTGTGGGGTAAAGAAATGGATTTTTGGGCATAAATACCAAAACCTAGATTTTTAGGATTAATCTTGAAATCAATGATTAAATATGGATTTAATGGAATATAAATGTTTGGGATCAACTTTGGGTTGACTTATGGGCTTAAAATCATAAATTGATGAAGGTTTAATTGTTAGAAATGAAAATTTAGGGTTTAGAATTCGTGGGTTTTGATGAAGAAGAAGAACCCTTCAAAAATTGCAGGTCCAAATCGATTCGCCCCCTCAAGCGAATCGATTCGGTTTGGTAAAAAATGGCAGGTCTGCATTGACCGAATCGATTCGGACCCTAAGCCGAATCGATTCGGCCTATTGCAGAAGCCCAGGTCTTTGGACCCGAATCGATTCGCCTTGGAGGCTGAATCGATTCGGAAACAGGGCATTTTGAGGTATTTTCTCCATAGTGAATTCAAACCCTTTTTGGTTGGGTTTATTGATTTGGGGCCTTCTCTTATGATGTAAGAGATATGTTCTTGGAGACACATAAGGAGTTTCTCACACATTAGAGTTTTGGGGACTCCTTAGGGTAATTTGGGAGAAATGTATCCATGTATGTATTTGGAGTTATGGATAGAGATTTTGGGGGAAAACCCTTTGGGATTGGGAATCCTACTTGTAGATTAAAAGTAAGTGTAGATGTGATGTGAGGCTAAGAACTCTTAGAGAGATCTTAGATTAGGGTATTCACAAAAGTGATCGAACCATAGTCGAAATCGAAGGAAATGAGATTATTTGATGATTGAAAGAATGAGCTTGAGGCTGATAGACTATTAGTTATATGTATACCGATAGTCAAAATGATTACTAGATTCTTTAATGTACTTGGAGATATAGATGATATGTGTAGTGAAAGATTCCTACACAAACTCTTGGGTGATAGCCCTAATGTTGAATATATATAGGTATAGATATATACATATGGTTTTGGGGAGACTATTTATCGTAGGAAAATGATCGAATATGTTTCAAGTATGGGATTATATTCACGTATCGAGGTAAATTAAAGGAATTGTGGTGACGGCTTGTATATTGAGGACTATGTATACTTATAGCCAGGTATATATATATCTTATACATATGAACGAGAATTAGTTTATATATATAGATAAGGATATGTAAATATGTGTTGATATATATATATATATATATATATATATATATATATATATATATATCTGTATGTATATAGATATATGGATATCTTTATGTTGTGGACATACATGGTATGGATATTTAAACCGTATATGATGGTTTATTACTTGATCATATGATTGGATCATATGGATTATATATTATGCATGTAAATGATATATATACTTAATTGGTTAAGCATACCCCGCTCATGCTATCATTGGGAAGTTGCGCGCGTAGAGGGTGAGCATCCTGGCTAGAAAAGCAGGGTGTGGATATTCCCCAGGTCATAGTCATCCCGTGTGTTACCATATGATATATATATTTATTTTGGGATGAGACGTGATGGGTATGTTTCGTCTCATTGCCGGTTTGGAGCTATGACCGCTTCCCGGGACGTCGTGTGTGTGAGTTTACCACGAGATGGGTGTCGTTTAGTCCCACAATGGTGGCCCCAGTTTTGCTACGTGAGCCGGGCACTGGGAAGATGATAGCATTGATGCAGTTTATCGGCGATATATATAGTCGGGTATATTATGTGCATGGCCTTGTACATCATATGTAGTATGTACACTTGGCTATTGGATTGATGATGATATATATACGGTTAGAAATAAATACCTATATATATATTTATATATATATCCTATAGATGAAAGGATATGGACTTTTATGAGGTACATCTTAGATGATTATGGTGTACTAGATTGATGGGGGTTGATGTATCGCACATAAGGTATTATTTCGGTTACATCATCCCAAGGATATTATTGGAGGTTCTCTTATTTTATCTTATTTGTTTTTTTTCTTTTCTTTTCTTTCTTTCTTTCTTTCTTTCTTTAGGAGTTATAGTTAGTAGCTATGGTAGTATTAACTTGTATGTTGAGGATTATGGATCTCTAGGATCGACATTGCCCAGGAGTAGTGTAACGAGGTGGTTCCTTGTTTGGATTTCTCTTTGCGAGACACCTCACGCACGAAACGCAGTGCCATGTCGAGATTTGAGAGAAGTAATTCCATAGGTGGCATCACGGATCCCTGGTCTTGACCTTGTCAGGAGTAGTGTAACAGGGCGGTTCCTTGTTTGGATTTCGCTTTGCGAGACTCCCCACGCACGAAACGTAGTACAATTTTGGGATTAGAGAGAAGTCTTGCCAATATTCCATGTGCATATTATTAAGTATATTAATTATTACGTTTTTAGCCTATATAGGTATATATATATATATGTATATGTATAGGGGTAATGCTTTAGGAATTATGATAATTATAATTCATGAGATTATTAATCGGAATTCATTAAGCCTTTTATGGCATAATTTTTGTAATCATAATCTAATAGGATTAGAAATGGGTGGATCTTTAGATTATGACAGGAAGGTAGCTCTCGTGGATATAGGCTAGGCCTGATAAGTTAGGTTGTCCTAAAATCAATGGGGGTAATTTAACTAAAATTTGAGGACGCGAATAGGTGCGCGCCTTTAGATGAGAGGTGAGTTGGGGTTCCACGAGAGTGCGGTCTCACTTATTTATGAAATTAAGTACACCGGTATTTATTATGCACGGTTAACACACTTGCTAAATACTTTACACATTCGGGGCTCTGACCCGTTTAATTTTCTCTCCTTCTTGTATATATATATGTTACCACAGGTGTCCTACTGCATGGATGCTGGATGACCTTCTATCCTGAGTCTTGGGAGCCGTGACAGGTGCGGACTGTTGTGGGATGTTTCATGTAGCCGCTTCCTACTTCTTTAAAATTCTAGGTAGGATTCCTGTTGTATATCGGGTTTGTACCCAAGGGATATTTACATACATGTTTATATTCATTCCATTCAGTTATTGTATTGGCTGTGATCCGACAGCTTATTCGGGTCTACTTTTTGTAGTACATTCGGTTGTATTTAATTGGTTCATTTTATTTCTAGCATTTTATTTATTATAGTTCTTTCATGCATCTCTCATATTCATTAGTAGTTTTATAGTGTTGGGTTGTGTATGTTGCAAGTTTAAATTTTTTTTTTTTTACATCTCGCTTATGTGATTTCGGGTAGTTAGTCCTATATTATATAGTACCGTTAGTTGATGTTGAGACTGGACCATCTGGAATTCCTGATTTAATATAGTATAGGGCTGGCCACCCGTTATTATTTTAGGCGGGTTGTTACAGTATACATGTACTTTTCTCTGATGGTGTGTACCACCAAATAAAGACTTTTTGCATTTTTCAGCCGTTGGACTATTTATATAGATAGATAGATAGCTTTTGTATCCAAATTATATGACGTGGCAAAAATCACTCTTTATAGGTTTTGTGTATAAAGTTGTATGATGTGGATATATGATGTGGCAAAAGTTGTGTGATGTGGTCAAAACTCCCTCCTGCTTTATTTTATATATATATATAATATATATATATATATATACACACATGTGTGTGTGTGTGTGTGTGATATAGTGATAGATGTATCTATACTTGTGGTATGTTCTACTATTTGAATTTAGTAGATAAGATGGACAGTGAAATCTAAAATAACTTAAGTGCGTGAACACTTGACTTTGAATGTGAAAACTTTCTCTCTCGAGATAAAAAATGTGCATATATTAATTAACGTATTGTGTGGGAAATACGGGTGGTTATCATGAGATAATAGATTTGAATATTAATGAGATTGAACTTGTTAGGCGTGATAATAGTAACTAGAATACTTTAGCGATACATTAGGCATGCACACTATTTGAGAGGTGAGATTTATCAAGAGAGAGCCCACATAACTAACACGTATATAATATCTTCTTTTAAGCATTTTAAACACTTCCTGAACTATTTTTAAACAATTTTTACTCGGGCTCTGACCTATTTCTTGTAAATCTATTTTTCCTTGTGCAATCAATTTTAGGTGCCCAGCCACAGGGACGCTAGGCATAGGCTATCAGATGATTTAACGTGCTGCAACTATTGCGGGAGTTGAAAGTATTCAATATTCGATGCCTCTACATCTATCCATTCAGTTTCTTATGTAGTCATTTTAGTTAGGGCATGTTTTCCATTCTTAGTTATCATTTATTTTATAGGAATATTCAACCTGATTATTTGAGTTGATGACATTTTAATATATTATTTGGTTTTTTGTGTTGAGATGTTTAACTGGAACGTTTATTCTAGTATTATTTATTCAGTCAGATGGTTTCTCATTTATTATTTTTATTCATTTGAATGGTGAATGTGGTTAATGGTTTATGTTATTGGATACTAGTTGTATGATTAAATGTTTTTGACACTAGGTTAATTAATTATTAGGTAATAAATAAATTGTAATACCCCTTATTTTTTAGTAATTCTTTTTATATTAATTTGCCATGTTGGTTAATTTTATAAAATGAAGTGAGTTGGAGTAAATATTTGTTTAAGTGATTTAAAAGATAATATTTATTGAGTTTTGTAAATAGCATATTTACTGTTAAGTGAATGTAAATAGCATCATATTATGTTCTATTGTGTCGTTGTGTCTAAAGTGACGGTCACGATTTAAAATGATGTTGGAACATGAAATAATTTATGTTATTCCGGATGCCAATTTAGAGGGCGCAGTTACTCCGGAAATGGTCGAAATAGTCAAAAGAAGTACCATGTTGTATTTTTGGGTTCCGAATACTTTTGACCGGTTATGACTTAATTATGTTGTTACAAGTCATTTTAATGGTGTAGTAACAATTAAAGATGGAACTTAGTGTTAATGGGCATTTAAGTCTTCCAACCATATTTATTTTCATTTATATCTTCTAAACATAGAGAGAAAGAGAATTTGGGAGAAAATAAGAGAAAAAGGAGGAGAATTGAAGAATTGGAGCTTGAATTTGTTTCTACCGGAAGACAATATGATATTTTAGCCTTAATGAAAGTTTCTAAGTTGTAAATGTATGATTTTATGTGGATAAGTTGTAGTGATAATTGTGTATTTGGAAGAATTGAAAAATGTTGGGTTTTGATGAATTTTGATGTTTAACCCTTAGATTTTGGTGTTTGTATGATTTGAGTTGAATATATTGGTTTGTTGTTGTTTAGAATGTTGGGTAATTGTTGTTAGATGATGAGATTAAGAGAATTGCAAGAGATGAGAGTGAAGGTTTTGAGTTTGGTTTGCTAGAATAGGATTTGGCCATAGGATCTAATGAGCGCGGTCGACCGCGGTCCAAAGCCCAATCGACCGGGACTAAAGAGAAAAGTCCACTGCTTCTCTTGATAGGCATATTTTAGTAGTGTACTCAATTGCGGTCTCATGACCGATCGATCTGGCTTTCAGAATTAGTATTACAACATTTATTCTAAGGTAAAACCTTAGAAGCGTAGTTGACCGGGGGTCAGGGGCCGGTCGACCGGTCCCCTATTTTGCACCCAAAAACTTTTGTTTTCCTTAGCTCATTTCTTTTAAGATTTAGACCTAGGAACCTTCTTACGTGAAATAAAACTAGATTTTTAGAGTCTAGTATTAAGATAATCGAGAACCTGTAATACCCCGTAATTTTTAATGACTTTTAAAATGAGTTATATTTTAAATTAATGGATTAATTGGATTTTATTAATAATTAATTCATTGGGGTTTTATCTGAATTGACGATATTAAAATGTATGATTATGAATATTACTTAGAGATATTTAGGTAACATATGAATGTGATGATTAATGATAATTGTTGTTCGGAAATTTGGAATTTTAGTGAGACGCGGTATGGGACGCATCGGGAATAATTTATTAAATGAAAAAGGAAATTTATTTTCTATCGACCTTATAGTCATTTCGACTGTGTCGTTGCGTCCGTAAGGTTTGAAATAGTCAAAAAAGTCTATTTGGATGTTGGATTTCGGTCTCAGGTCATTTGGAAATGAATAGACAACCCAAAAGGGCATTTTGATCATTTTTCTAGGGGGGATGAATAGTGATTTCAGATTTTGTCCTATTATAAGTATTTGAAGATTAAGTGTACGTGGGTTATTCATCTCATCTACACAAAATAGAGAAGTCATCTTTCTAGAGAGAGTAAAAGGTTGCTTGGGAAGGGAAAAGCTTACTTGGGAAGGAGAAGAACAAAGACCAAAGGTCACCACCACCGGAAGCTCACCGGAGAAGGGAGAACCACCTGAGATATACTACACCAAAGGATCAGACCTTCATTAGATGCAAGTGTTTGATAATGGAAATCTAAGTTTGTTTATTGTCCATGTTAGAATAGTTATTAAAAGAGATGATTTTTCATGTTTGGAAGACATAATGGAGTTGTTAAATGTATTTTTGGAAACTGAAAAGATATAGGAATCAAACTCATGTTGTAGGACGATAATAATCCACGAAATAATCATATATCTATTGAAGAAATTCTGAAAACCATTGTTGTGTTCTTGAGGATATTAGGTTGATAATTTTCTGGGAAAAGAGGAGATAAACATGCTTTTTAATCCAATCTCTTGATGATTCTAAGATGTTTAGATCATTAGAAATCATTTGTATATGTTGATAAATCATGTAGTAAGGATTATTAATGATGCTGGAAACATCACCACCCTTCAAGGTGTTTGTGATCTCAATTCAATGTTAACAATGGCAGCATAAGGGTACATACACATATAGTAGAAGGAGGTGAGGAGAAGAGGATTCACACCGGAATATAAGTTATTCAGCCAATTAGGACTACATCCACTGTGCAAGTGTATGATATGTATCACTGTATAAGGGCTCTAATGGCCATAGTTACAATCTCTCAAGATTTCTCTCTCTACTGTGTGTTTAGACTGAGTTTCAGCTAGGGTTTCTAATTTTGGGATCCTTTTACAAGGTAGAGGATGACCTCTATATATAGTACTTGAGGGGTGTAATGTACCCCCCATGCATGCAATGTGCATGTGTGTGTTGATCTAGCCAATCTGATGAAGACATTTGTCACTGTCACAGGTAGAGAATGATGATGAAATATTCCCCCCACATGAGGGGAATGATTTGTTATAAGTGAATTGTGTCCACGTGTCTTTGTCCACACATATGCCAATAAGAGCTCGGCCTCGATGCTTAGTCATGAACTCGGTCTGGAAGAGGCCGAGGCTGGTAAGGTCGAGTTGTCCATATAATTCGAGATGAGTCATTATGGTCTCGGCTTAACTGTATCCGAGGCAACTATTGAGGTCTTCCCTGGCTGAGGTTAAGCTGGACTGTGACTGGAACATCGGCTGATTCATTATTGGGTTTGTCCTTGATAGAGGTATGTATACTCTTAACCTCGACCTACCCCTAGCCGAGGTTGTCATTCCCAGGTGAACTGAAGAGTTGTTGACCCTTATGATATATGAAGCCTCCCCTTGATGAGGTTTGTAGTGGTGTCGGCCAGGGCTGACCCTTCTATGGCCAAGGCTTCTAGTCACCGATCCAAGGCTCTTCCAACGTCGGTCGTGTCCTCGGCTGAGGTTGATATCTCTGAGTCGAGGTGACACTTGGGGCATATCAATCACCCCCCAGCCCTTAGTTACATGTGAGAGCAGGTGACTATGGGATCACTACACCTCCGAGGTCTTTCTTCTATGTGCCAATGTTCATTTGACACTTGTCCATTGCCGAAGTGTGGCTTGCCTAGCAAGCATGGGTTGTCAACCATCCTTTGGGGCTCCCAAGGCAATGATGGGCCTTGGGAAACGTGCCTCCATATTTAAGGGTTCAAACCCTATTTTCCCTCCTTCTTCCTCATTTCTCTTTCCTGGCACGATTTGTTTCAGCATCATTTTATCTCTCTAGAAAAGCTTTGGTTCAAAGCCTTTGCTGGTGATTCCTCGCGTCTTCTTCCTTACCATTTCATCCTCAGGTATTCTTTTCCCTTCCTTTTCCTTTATTTTCCCTGTTTCCCTTTACTTTTGCATTTTCCGACGGGTTTTTGGGGATTTCCGGTGAGTCCCCATATTTTCAGGCGAACTGTTCTTGCTCTAGGTTTAATAGTTTGATCTTTAATTTGCTTTATTACATTAGCCAATCTTGTTTATTATTTAGGAAGTTTCCATAAGTGTAGTGTCTGCCTCTTATGCTCAGACCCCTCTACCAACTCCTAGAGGAGTTCCCTTCTCTCAGAGAGGAGACTTTAGAGAAAATTAGTAAATAGAAAGAGCACAGGAGGCTCATAGGTCACAGGAATTCCCTCTCTGACCAATCTTTCCACCACCCCTGAAGGTGATATACCCTGAACCATCAGAACCCACTACCCAGGCCGAGGTTCTTGCTGAACCATCACCGATGTCTGAGTCTGAGTCCTCCACATCAGACCCCATGTCTGTGGATTCTTTCCAAGAGGCCATGGACTTTACAAATTAATAAGATCAGGCCCCTAATCAAGCAGAGGTTTCCAGTCGGGCCTCGTCTCACAACCATTCAAGCACATCGTCCTCTTCCTCAGAGGTCGAGATTGTTAAACCAAACGTGGCTATTCAAGCAATATTTGATGCCATTCCTCTGTCGGCCGTCATAGGGGCTAAGTTCTCTCAGAGGTTCCCAAGTAATCCTCCAATGTCTGCTCAGGCCAACGTTAAGATGGATAATGACGATGACAATGATGCTGAGAGTGACGTCGACGTCTCTGAAGAGACCGAGATTGAGAGTTCAGTTACTGAGGTAGACCTTCTTTGCTTCAGATACTTGTACTCCATTAGCCCCTCCATAAAGATCATAAGACCTCTAAGGTAAGAGAGGGCATATCATGGCCGAGATGGTGAGATCTGATTGTACGAGCAGATGTTCAAGTTAGGGTTTCATCTGCCAATCAAACCCATCATTAGTTCTATATAAGCCTACATCAACTTGTCCCCTTCCCAGTTGTCACCCAATGCATGGAGGGTAATAATTGGGGCCATCGTCTTATGGAGGGTTTTTCACCATTCAGACCTTCCAGTCCAGGTCTTCGTACGTTGTTATGTTCCTTCTTCTGCCAAAAACCATCTGAGCTACTATGATTTTGTAGCTCGGAAGCCTGAGATGAAGATGCTCCAGATAAATCAGATTTCTAACCATAAATGGAAGCCTCGCTATTTCTTTGTTTCAGGGCCATGGGAATTTGGCCCATGTGCCCCCTCCTCCTTACTAGAGCCGCGAATGCCCATATGGTGGGGCATGGTTACAATGTCTGCTAAGGCCGACCCTGGTCTAAGCCTGCACAATCTTCAGAAGGTCAAAGACCTTCAGGATCAGGGGATACATGGTTTGCTCATTAAGTTCGAACACCTTATGACCCCCCACTACCTCTCTGGGACTGGTTTTGGGGGGTAGTCCTCTTACGGAGCTTGGTAAGTGTTTTTATTCAAGTTATACCTCTGAGTTTATGCATGTCTGACTCACTAACTCAGACCTTTTCAATTTTGCAGAACGTCAGAAAGATATCTCAGATAATCTTTGGGCAATGGAGGCACCGAGTTTGATAAATCTTGCCAAGAAGGGTGGTCTGAACACTCCTCCTCCAGCTCCCTCAACCTCGAAGGCTCAGACCACTAAGAAGAGAGGTTCTACCAAACATGCCCCTGAGGATCAGAGGCAGAAGAAAAAAGGTGGGGACTCTACCATCCCAATATCCTCTGCTGACGCGTTGGCTGCTTGTATAGAGCAACTAAAAATCAATGACTGTATCATAGGCCACAGTCTGCAGGCGTTGGATGCCATCGGCTCTACCATGACCGAGGCTGATAAACATTTCTATCGGTCAATTGATACGCCTCTTCTGGTTGAATTTGGTCTCCACAGGTCCATTCAGGTATGACTTCTGATTTCTTTATAGTTTCCAAGTGTAATCTCTTATTTGACTTTCAACTCATATACATGATCACATAATTTGTAGGGCCTGACCGCTATGCATCATCTCTCCAACTGGACTCTGAGGAAGTTACCCCTCATTCAGAAGGGTCAAGAGGCCGAGAAGGTGCAAAGTACTCTGAATGCTGATATAGATCGCCTGAAGTCTGAGTTTAACGAGTCTGAGAAGAAGGTGAAGGGGATAGAGAAAGAAATCTCCAAACTTAAGAATGACCGTGTTGTGGCTCTAAAGGCAAAGGATGATGTTCTTCAGCAGAAGGTCGACTCTGCCGTGAAGGCAGCACTTGAAGACGCCTTTGAAGGAATACTTGCTGACTATAAAGCCTCAGACGAGTTCATGGGGTTCAACTTTGAGTACCTTGAAAGAGGTATTAAAGCTACTCTGGACTGTACGGAGGTTGAAGGAGCTGACCACAGAGAAGACATTTCCGAGGTGACCAACGTCGTCTAACAGGATCAGGTTGAGGACACCAGCACTCTCCCTTCTAACCCTTAGGCTTAATTATGAAGCTTTCTAATACTTTGTGTAACCCCTGATTGGATGTAGCCTCTGAGGAACATATAAAACTTGTATCTTTTGAATTTTTACAATTGAAATGAAAACCTCTGAGGAGGGTTTTTACTTCATTTTCTTTGTTTGTTGAATGCTTCTTTGCCACGTGATGTTTTAGCTCTGAAGTCTTGGTGCAATGGTGTCTGCTTAAACTAAATTAATAGCCTTACCTCAGACCTTGTCACCATAGTGATTATAAATGTCACCATAGGGCCAAGGGAAAGGAGGTAATGGCCAGCAGGGTCGAGGTCAACAGGGGCAAAGTGGTGTAAAGTTTGCGGAAAAATGTTTCATGTGTGGCAAGTATGGCCATGAACAACAAGATTGTCATGAAAAGACAAATTCCCTCAGCAACAAAATGCTCGACAGGAGCCACAAGTACCAGTGTTTCCACCAGCTGCTCTTCCAGCTCCAGCTCCAGTGCTAGCACTACCTCCCATTCCAGGAGAACCCATACAACAGGGTCAGTACGGGCGTGTATATAACGTCCATCAGGCAGCGAATCAACAACCACCACTCGCGAATGAGCGAATGTTTTCTATCTAAGGAATTATGCGGCATATATTAATGTTTGTAGCGATTAATATTGTGTGGGCTAAAGGGTTGCTAAACTTAGCCTATAGCATTATTATTTATGTAGACTAACCGAGGGGTGTGGGGACACCTATACTTTATAAGTTATCATGTGGGTCTGATTTTTATCATGGGATTACTTACTTTGGGGATGTCCGAGCATGATGTGACCATCGGTGTGCATTGACTTGTGGTATATGAGAGCGTATGTACTACTACTATCCAGCATCTTGTCTTCCATAAGAAAGTAGATGAGTAGACTCTATTTGAAATCGATAAAAACTAATTTTTTTAAAAAAATCGATAAACCTAATTTTTATATACTATTGACTAAGGACCTGAGAAGTTTCGATGATCGACTACTTTAGGTAGTAGTGTATCGGGGGGATTCCTTATTTGGATTTCTCTTGGGATACACCACACGCATGAAACTAATAACCGTTGGGAGTCGAAATAAGTTAGGTCTTTAGTATATGAGTTTATAACCTTTGCGAAAAAAAAATATAATGAAAGTGGTATGATTGGGTGTATGGGCGCCCTGGATGGTTGAATGGTAGTAGTTTTCAAAATTGTGAAAGTATAAGGATCATTTTTCGAACTTGGTTACGTCGATGGTATAGGAAAATTGGGTAAAGATTAAATTCGATTCACTTGAAACTATATGGTGAGGTTGGGCGTATAACATCAATAGGGATTTTGATAACGTACTGTATGGACGGTACATCTTAGATTTCTTGCGATGTGAGATTTATACTCGTAGTTGACCTTATCGGTATGATTTATATTCCTGAAATTCGGGACAAAATTCTGTTATAAGGGGGGAAGTATGTAATACCCCGTAATTTTTAATGACTTTTAAAATGAGTTATATTTTAAATTAATGGATTAATTGGATTTTATTAATAATTAATTCACTGGGGTTTTATCAAAATTGAGGATATTAAAATGTATGATTCTGAATATTACTTAGAGATATTTAGGTAATATATGAATGTGATGATTAATGATAATTATTGTTCGGTAATTTGGAATTTTAGTCAGACGCGATATGGGACGTGTCGGGACTAATTTGTTGAATTAAAAAGGAAATTTATTTTCTATCGACCTTATAGTCATTTCGACTGTGTCGTTGCGTCCGTAAGGTTTAAAATAGTCAGAAAAGTTTATTTGGATGTTGGATTTCGGTCTCGGATCATTTGGAAATGAATAGACAACCCCAAAGGGCATTTTGGTCATTTTTCTAGGGGGATGAATAGTGATTTCGGATTTTGTCCTATTATAATATTTGAAGATTAAGTGTACATGGGTTATTCATCTCATATACACAAAATAGAGAAGTCATCTTCCTAGAGAGAGTAAAAGGTTGCCTAGGAAGGGAAAAGCTTACTTGGGAAGGAGAAGAACAAAGACCAAAGGTCACCACCACCAACCACCACCGGAAGCTCACAGGAGAAGGGAGAACCACCTGAGATATACTACACCAAAGGATCAGACCATCATTAGAGGCAAGTGTTTGATAATGGGAATCTAAGTTTGTATATTTTCCATGTTAGAATAGTTATTAAAAGAGATGATTTTTCATGTTTGGAAGACATAATGGAGTTGTTAAATGGATTTTTGGAAACTGAAAAGATATAGGAATCAAACTCATGTTGTAGGATGATAGTAATCCATGAAATAATCATATATCTATTGAATAAATTTTGAAAACCTATGTTGTGTTATTGAGGATATTAGGTTGATAATTTTTTGGGAAAAGAGGAGATAAACATGATTTTTAATCCAATCTCTTGATGATTCTAGGATGTTTAGATCATTAGAAATCGTTTGTATATGTTGATACATCATGTAGTAAGGATTATAAGTCATTAGGGTTGTTAAAATGAAGGTTTGAATGATCAAAAATGGCTAAACCCGTAGTTGCAGAAATGCAGAAAAACCAGGCTGTTACCTGAGTGATCGATCGATCGACCCTCTGCCTTCGATCGATCGACCTCCCCAGGATTTTTAAAGTTATTTCTTTTTAATGTTGATTCTTATCCCAAGCCTTTGGGAGATCTTTGATTTTTATTAATTGGATATTATGGGACTTATATAAGATCAGTAAGCCCTAGTTAAGACTTGAATTAATTTGATTGGGATTTAATTGATTAAGAATAATGATAATTAATTTAAAGGAATTTCGGTTGCTAGATTTAACTGTTGGATTCTAATTGGTATGAATGAGGATTAAAGATAGGACTAGTAGGGGTGATTGAACATAACACCTGGGTATCCTTAAGTTTAGAAGAGGGTTTAATCCTAAGTGAAAGGTGTTTATAAGAGATTTGAAACTATAGATTTTAAACCTAATTAAAGGGAGAGTTTAACTCGTAGTAATTCGGGAGAGGTGACGATACGGACCAGTAGGGTATTAGTGACCTCTTACTGAATATATGTTGAGAAAAAACCTATTTGAACCTTGAATATTGAGTGCGGCTCGGGGATAATTAAATTAAGAAGTAAAGTTATGATATTTTAATACGTGGAATTTAATGAGATAAAATGCTACGTAAGGGAATAATCTAAGGATGTTGTGAGTACCTTTTTGATAGTATAATATAGGTATGATAATTCCTATTTGATTAATTGATGATTATGTGTATGACATAATTAGCTTACTTTCTATCGACGGGAGGTTTGAGCGTGAGGGCAGTCATATCCTGATGAATCCATGGAATCTTTGATTTGTTGCTCGAGAACATAGGTCTATGAAAGACTTATCGAGGAGTTGATAAGTCCACTGACTGTGGGAACATAGGTATGTGCGTGACCCATGGATACGAGAACTATGTTCACCTCCAATTTTTATGTTGTTGTTTGTGGTTCAAGCAATCCTTACCAAACCATTAGTCCCCTATTCGGCGACCAGTGATGATGGGATATGATAGCAGAGTAATGCATTGCACCGCATCTGTGACTCGGGGTGCCGTATTATATATGAATATATATATTTGTAATGAATTAAAGGAATGAATGGTTATATTGTTGTTAAATTATCTATTGGATGATAATTGTAGATAACGGTAAATTCAGAAAGAATGAAAATAAGTTAATGAATATTTATTGAAGAGCTTAATTCATGTTAATGAGAAACAATTCATTAAAATGAGAAATGTATAAGAGTGATTATATAACGTATGGTATGGGACATACGGGGTTATGATATGGGATGAAATCATATTATGGAATTAGAAAAGAGGAACCATTAACTAGGAGGTTAATAGAAAATGTTAAGTGTGCACTCTAGTTGAGAGGTGAGAATAGAAAGTGAGAGTTGGATACTAACATGTACATAATAAATTCTTTATTACACTTGTTAAATACTTGCTATTTTCAAAATCATTTTCACAATCGGGCTCTGACCCATTTCCTTGCATATTTTCTTTTCTATTGTATCTTTTATATCAGGTGTCCAGCAGCAAGGATGCAAACCTTAGTTGATTTTGACGAGCTATGGAGATATGGAGTTTTTGCTTAGATGACTATCTTCATTTGATTCACAGTATTCTTATAGTTAGGGCATGTCACCCAAAGTATTCCAGTTATCACTTCCTATCAGAGTCAAATTCTATTGTATTCGTGTCTTTTAATACATTTGGGATTACTGTAATGGATTAATATTATTTGGGAATGTTTATTCCAATTGCATTTAAATTCGTGTGTGTTATCTGTTCAGTTATAAGTGTTGTAGAATAAATGTGTTTTGTTATTCTTAAACTAGAAATGGATTTTGTTGAAGTTAAAATTTGAAAAGTTTTTAACACCAGCTTAATTGGGTATTGGGTGAGTTGTAAATGTTTTCGACAGTGATGCTAAGAATGAGCCAACTGTATATTATGTTTTAATTGGATATGGGACTGACCACCCGGTATTTAATTAGGCGGGGTTTTACAGAACCTAGGTTGGAATTTGAGTGTTCGGGCTTAGTTTGAGGCTTGATTAATTAGTTGTTAGAAAAAGGTGAGGGTCCTTTTCATATAGCGAGCTAGTCTAGGACTAGGAGAAAGTAGGATTATATAATTGTGAACTTTTATATTTGGGATGAGGTAATAGTATACTTGATGGCTTATAAGGTTGTTGTTAATTCATGGAGAATAATTTGAAGATAATTGAATGTTGTATTTTACATTGTTAAACACATATGGCTCCAGATAATGTAACATACATTTTTCATTCGGCATACCTTGTGAATATTTACTTGCTTATACATACCTCTCTAAATGATATCATAAGGGAAGTTATGTGAATGAGGTGATGTCCCCTGGCTAGTGAATGCAGGGTGAATATAGTCCTCGTCCTTCAGACCTGTTGTTATATTGTGATGTTATTTTATTCGAAGTGAGGTAATTTCGCGTATGGTTATGATTCACTGTCAAAGGTATATGACCTCTTCCCATGCGACGCGATTTAGGATGCCCAGGTTGTCTTGGTGATAGGCACTAGAAGATGATAGCTGTTTACGGGCGCATCCAGTGGGGTGACTCCTGGAAGGATGGTCTTAGAATCGATATATATTGTGATTATAACTATTCTCATGAATAGAAATCATATGTTTCAAATAAGTTTCCTAATGAGAAATTGGACTCGTGAAGTCATATTCCGCAAAACTTAATTGTGAAACTTAGTAACTTGAAATTGAGTTGTCTCTCTTACATTAATGCATAATTTTCATTATAAATGACTTTTCGCAAGGTTGTTCATTTAGATGAGAGGTGAGGATTATTTTATTGTGAAGAGCGAGATAAGCTTGTTCATGATGAGTGTCAGATATTTTATTCACATGTATATCATATCAAATCGGGCCCTGACCCATTTCTATCTCTTTTTTGTGTGGATTCTATTTATGTCCAGGTGCTCTACCTCAAGGACGCCCATGTTGATCCTTCCATTCCAAGTGTCCAGGAGCTACAACATTTTTGCGGATGTTGTAGGATATTTGTTATTGACGCCTGTATCTTTTTTATACTCTAGTTATGATCATTCTAAACATTCGGGTGTGTTGTCCAAGTTTTGTACTTGTTTGTATAATGTGATATTTATTTTAATACTCGGTGTAACTGCTTGTTCTGTTCTATTAACCGACAACTTATCCGGTTATTATATTGTGAATGATAGTAATTGTTATATGTCTTTTTCTCCCCTATATCTTTAAATTGGATTGACTAAATGGTTTTCTTTAAACTTACAAAATTAAATTGACATCTATTTTCTAAAATAATTGGTGGTTATCTCGTATTATTATTTTGACGATAGTGATGTTAAGAATGGACCATCTATGATTCCTATATTTATTGGAGTGTCGGGATGGCCACCTCTTATTTTAATAAGTGGGGTGTCACTGATGGTATCAGAGAATCAGGTTCTAGAGTTCTTAGGATCTATGCAGACTTATCACATTCTACCGTAGCGTTGTTTGATATAGAACCCTATTGTTAGGATTGTTTTATTTGTATATGGTTGCGATCTCCTGCAAAGATAAAATGTTTTGAATTGTATTCTAATTTAGTTATTTCTTCGTCTCAAATGACGCCTGGAAAAGGTCGCCCAGCTAAGTGAAATCGAGTTGTAGAAGATAATGTAGAACCCCTACCACAGCAAGGAAAGATTAATGCCGCGGAGGTGGCTAACATTGTCACTCAGGCAGTCACCGTTGCAATGACTCCTATGGCTCAACAGTTTCCTCCAGCCTAATAACTGGTAGTACCGGAGGTGCAAGCCCATGCGGGACCATCCCCATGGGAGAGAGTAAGAGAATATTTCTTGAAGAGTCCCCCCCCCCCCCATAATTTCAGGGTGGTTCTGATGTGATCGTAGTAAACCAGCGGAAGAAGGATATGCAGCGTCATCTCTGAATGGTAGATTGTAGCGGGGAACGAAAGCAAATACTTGCAACTTTTAAACTAGTAGGAGCATCTTTAAACTGGTGGGAGTCAGTGACCATGCCAGAGCAAAGGGATACTA
Source organism: Sambucus nigra (assembly GCA_949130495.1). NCBI lineage: Eukaryota > Viridiplantae > Streptophyta > Magnoliopsida > Dipsacales > Adoxaceae > Sambucus > Sambucus nigra. The sequence continues at coordinate 74,616,037 of OX422222.1, forward strand.
TGTCTATATTGAATTTTTGGCTTTGGTTTAACCGAAAGTATTTTCCTCCCGTAGTCCAAAAGGAGATGAGGAGGATACTCCAGGATGTAGTCCAAGGACAACGTTTTGTTGCGAAGTATGAAGAGGAATTTACTCATCCGGCGAGCTTTGTGCCAGAGAAGTAATTTTGGAGGAAATGAGGATATCGAAGTTTTTTGGAGGGTTGCATTGGAGGATACGACAACACTCGCTGGAAATCCAGCTCTATAAACATTTGGTGATATGATGAATGTGGCACTGCTTCATTGCCAAGATCGTCATCGGCATGTGCAAGGGAGTAAGAAGATTTCAGTTTCGGGTCAAGTTAGTAAGAAGGTAGGTAATGGTGTCGGGGGAGCACTACTATCATCACAACCCTTGGGAAGCAAACAGAAAGGGAAGGACACCGAGTAAGGGGATTTGTCCAGGAGACAGCGTTCTGGGGGTTTTACTTTCAGAGGAGGGGGATTTAGGCACAGTTATCTTTAACACTTCGCCTAATAAAATATCGGGCGATCAATTATGTACCAAATTCAAAAAGGTGTCTCATATGGTTCATTCTTAGCATCACTGTCGAAAACCAAATTAATTACTAATAACTTATTAGGCTGGCATCAAAATTTTTATTTAACTAGTCTTTTAATACAAAATATTCAATTAAAACATCCACACAGTTTATATATAAATTAAACTGAGATGAAAATAAAAATAACCGAACACTCGGTTTGATATAATACAAACAAATCGAATGCCGCACTAAAAGGAGATAAAGAATAAATAAATGCAATTGGTCTTTCGGTCCAAGTGTTTTACAATACCTCCTATCTAGATGACAAGAATAGATACATCTATAATGAACCTGCATGCATCCATAGCTGCTGCAGCACACGTCTTACTCGAAGGAATAATCATCCAGGCGTCCCTGTGTCTGGACGCCTATATATATATATACTATTTGTAACCTATATTGGTTAATTTTTTCTTTTGTAATCCTAATTGTCCAATTAACAACAACTAAACTTACATAATCCTTTTTGTTTTTATATTCTTTAGCTCTTGTTATAGCGTTATCTAAAATCCTATATTCGGCACGTAGTCTTGCTGTTAAAAATTCTTTTTTGCTTATCATATATATATTTTAATTTTCTGAAGTTGTAAATTTTAAGTTGTAATTCCACTCCTTTCGTTAAATATTATTTTCTATTATATAAATATATGTTATTAAAGTAGCTCTGATACCATTATATATATATATATATATATATATATATATATATATATGTGTGTGTGTGTGTGTGTGTGTGTGTGTGTGTGTGTGTGTGGGTGGGTGTCCAGACACAGAGACACCTGGATGATGATTCTTTCGAGTCAGATGTGTGCTACAACAGCTGTGGATGCATGCAGGTTTTCTATAGATACTATAAACATTCGGGGATAACAACCCAACTAGTTTTATTTATTCTCTTACCGCCTTTTATGAGGAATTCAATTGGGTTATAGTATTGTTTAAACCGAGTGTTCGGTCATTTTATTTCTTTTCAGTTATATTTATATAAACTGTGTGAATATTTTATCTGTATAGTTTGTTTAAAAAGATTAGTTAAATAAAATTTTGACACCGTCCTAATAGGTTGTTAGTAATTATTTTGGTTTTCGACAATGATGCTAAGAATGAACCGTATGCGACTCCTATTTTAATTTGGTTTAGGAGTGATTGCATGGTATTTTATTAGGTGAGGTGTAACATATGGGTGCCCTGAGTAGTTGAATTATGTTAATATTATCCGCTATTGAGGGATAGAAGAAAAACATGTAGTGATCATTTGAGTATATGATTAAGGTAGTGTAGAAACCTTAGAATGCCGTGCTTATTCGAATTTCGAGGATGAAATTCCTTCGTAAGGGGAGAAGTATGTAACAACTCGTATTTTGGAGAATATGGACATTAATTAAATTGGTGATTTAGGAATTTATTAAATTTGGATAAATTATTTAATTCAGATGATTTAGATTTAATTAATTCAGTTTAAGTTAATTTCACGCGTGCCGTAATTTGAGGTGAAAATAAGATGATTTTATAAAGTTACTCAGATGGTGATTTTAAGGTCAGGGTTGGTTCTAAAAGGGTCGCAATAGTAAATTTTTTTTTTACCTGGGGGTATAGTTGGACCTGGGGCAATTTTAGGCCAACCGGACACTGTATAAGGGCTTTTCTGTCATTCGGGAGTTTGTGGTTTAAAGAACTCCGAAAATGCTAAGGCTTATATCTGATATTTGAGAGAGGAATTAGGGTTATCAAAATCATAATGGAAGAGAGGCAAGAGGAGAGGAAGAGGAGAAGAAATCCAAAACTTCCTACACAGTTTTTCGCCTCGAACGCAACGGAATCGATATTTCAATGAGGGGAGAACCACCCCACCATCAAAATACATGAAATCACACCTAATATTGAGAGGCAAGTATTTAAATGTCAATTTTTTTAAGCATGTTATAATGCCCATGTAGATTCGAGTATAATTATCATGTTTTCAGAAGAATTTATATGTATTTGGGTGGGATAAATACACGAATCGATATAGGAATGCATGTAAATATATTCTTTAATGTTGGTAACATGAAATCAATGGGTTTGGGTTGATTAATAAGAGATAAATCTGAGTTCTTCATTAATAACGATGATGAACATGAGAAAACTAGGGTTTTATGTTTATTAAAGGGGAATTTGATTCTTGGATTGAATTTTGATATTTTTGTGTAAATTTTTCATTGAAAATGATCGCTATGTGAAAATAAAATTATATTAGAGTATATTTGGTGATTAATATTGAATCTTGATGGGTTCTTGGTTGAAGATCATGAATCTTGAATGACTTAGGGTTTAATTGATGAACACAAGAAGTGTATGAAATTTTGGTAAATTTAACTTTCATTTTAGAAACTATTTTGCGTTATTTTTGTTCCAAAAATGGCTATTCTGTAAGAAAAACTTTGTAGAAAATCTAGTTTTCAGCATTTTGTTCTGTGATACGTTTTCTCGATAACGTCTCCGAAATACCTCAAAACTACCTTTTAAAAAATCTGGGCAGATTCATGGGGTAAATTTTAATAAATGTTATTTCTAGTTGTTATTCCATTGAAGGTTACCTAGATTGATTGGTTTTGATTGATGTTCTATAATAAGGACATTAGGCCTAAATTGGAGATTAGGTTTACGTAAAGTGAGATGAATAAATATTGGGATAATTGAGAAAATATTTGTAATTGATAAATGAACTCAAATTCGAGAAGGGTGACATAGTGATGAGTTAACCTATGTTTATGACCAGCAATGACAACGGGAATAACTACTGAAAAATAATTAAGGCGTAACTTGGGCCCTTAGAGTTATGTGAATACTCGAATAAATACGATAGTGAGGTAATTCGTAAAGTAATATGTACGGTAGGTATTAGACAAAAATATACTACATACCAATGCAAATCATTAGGTTCTGTGAATACCTATGACTTATGTACTTAGGTTGTGTTAATTCCAAAAGTGTTTTAATAGTATTGGGGTCGATGACTATCTGGACCTATACATTTAGTTCGAATTTGGGGTCAATGACTATCCGGACCAAATCGAACATGGCTAGAATTTGGGGTCGATGATTATCTGGACGAAATCTAAAATAAATTATATTGGGGTCGATGAAAATTACGGACCAATATACATATGCATAACATTTTCAATTGGGGTCGAGGGATATCTGGACCAATGTAAATGATAGGATATTTGGGGTCGAAGATTATCCAGAGCAATAATCCTTATAGTATATATTGTGAGTGAAATATATATTGTATAAATAATCTACTTATATGTGATAGTAGTAAGATTGGATGGTGTATACTTGAATTATGTTTTGTACTACTTATGAGTAATAGTAGTGAGATTAAATAGTGTATATCTAAAGCAAATATTTATCTACTTATGTATGATAGTAGCGAGACGAGATTGTACATATCTAAAGAACGATTAATCTACTAAAGAGTAAATAGTAGGGAGATTAGATAGTGCACATCTAATTAATGATGGATCTGCTAAGGTGTGAATAGTAGTAATATAAATAGTGAATATCTAAAATAAAGCTAAAGTAAAGAAACTCAAATAGTAAGACTTGAATCATAATACGTGAAATGGTAACATGGGTTTAATAATAACAAAAGCGAGATGTTAGTATTAAGGGTATTCGGTAGCGTACTGTATGGGCAGTACGAGTGAGTTGTGGAGAATCTTAACTAAGGACTTAATGGTAATTAAGGGTAATTGGTAACCTACTGTATGGTCAGTACGGGTGAGCTAGACTAAATTGAGGCTTATTAGATTCTTAAGACCTAGCTAGATTGGGTACCTTGACTAGGTGGGACGTTAGGTGCCCACTATAGATGAGAGGTGAGGAAACTCAAGGGAGTGTTCGCAGCCTAACATCTGTATATAATAATTGTTCATTTAAATTCATATTTATATGCTTGCTATCTATTTTCAAATGATTTTTACTTGGGATCTGACCCGTACTTGCAAAAAAAAATTCCAAAATCTTTTAGGTGTCCAGTTAAAGGGGCGCTAAGCAGGATGATCTGTTCCCGGGATGCGTAGCTGCAGCACTTGTGAATGCTTACAGGATTTGAATTTAGATGCTTCAGTCACTTCATTCCTAGTATATGGTGCAGTTTAGTATTTCATTCGGGCATGTTATCCCTGAGTTCTTTCATTATATCAATTAGACTCTCTATTCAGATTTATTTATGTTGGACTTTTATTTGGACTTGGGAACCGATGGTTTAATCAGTTTCATTTTATTTCAGTTATTTAATAGATGATTGTATAGCTTATTCATTTATTGCATGGATGGTTAGTTATTCTATTTGTTTTCGCTTATTGTTTTTGTTTAAATAAAAAAAAAATTGGCACCGACATTTTTGTGACACCCCCCCAAAATAATAACGGGTGGTCATCCCTATATTAGATTAAATCAGCTATCTCAGATGGCACAGTCTCAACATCAACTAATAATACTAATAATATAAGCCTAACTACCCGAAACTATTAAAAGCGAATTGTCAAAAATTTAAAACTTTTATTTAACAACAACAAAACCAATAATGCAACATAACCAATAATATACATCTAACTATGATGAGTGATATGTGCAAACTCCAATAATAAGAAAGAGTACAATACAATGTACAACAAAATCTCAACAATAAAATACCCGAATATGCTGTCGGGTGACAGGCAATACAATAATCTGAGGAAAGAAATGTAAAAGTGTTAATCTACAACACTTGAATACTAACTCAATATACAAACTGAATCCTAATATAGATGTACAATAGATAGGAGTCGACTAAGACAAAGTGCCGCAACAGTCCGCTACTACCACAGCTCCACGAAAAGACTGGATGGATGAACATCATTGGCGTCCTTGCGGAGGAACACCTAAAGTAATACAATATATACATGGAGGAGAAAATATAAACGGGTGGTCCGGCGGAAAAAGTGTGTTCGTGTGAGGACACAGTCGTCGTGTGTTTCGCCGCCGCGATACAAAAGAAAACCTAAGCTACTACTACACTTGACAAGCAAGCACAGCGGTAAATCGGGTATCGTAAGAAATCCACAGGGAGTGATTGAATTTTAGATGTTAATTGTTTTAAATACTTCAGGAATAAAAGAGTAAAATAAATAAATGAAAAGGTGAAAGGGTGGTTGTCGTGACAAAAGAAAAGAATAAGTTACGCTAAATTAAAGTAAAGCGAGGATCGGGATCGCACACACGCATTCACGGGCTAAACAACTACTAATTATAATTTTGGTTCGAAAACATTTAATCAATCATTCTCAATTAAGCATAAACATCACGCAATAAGGAATTTAAGCCCAAGTTGCGAGATTAAACATTTAACGGAAAATGGTCACACACGGATTAAATTCGGATAATCGCTATAAACACTAACGTTGCATGACAAAGAAAGTTAAACGCATAATAATCCGACTTTAATACGCGAGGTTTCAATTAAATGCGATTTTACACGAAACCCTAAATTTTGAGGTCCGAACCCGAAAATGGCGGAAATGCTTTCCCGACCCTATTTATCTAGGGACGCATAATGAATTAAACTAATTTAAACTAGTTAACTAAGAAAGAAATAAATTAAAGCAATAAAACCTAATTAGAAAGCATAGAAATTATCTAGAAAGCAAGGAAAGAATGAAATACAACTAGATTAAAGGAGAGGGAAGATGAATAGTCAATCTTACAACCAATTAGTGTGTCAATCCAAGAGAGGAAGAAGAAGAACCAAGAAAAAACCCTCCAACCCTAACTAAACTAAGCTAAAATCGTATAAGGGCCGGTCTCCCTGTTATTACAACAAAAAATGGCTTATATAGTAAGTTAGAATAAATGAAAAGAAGAAAGAAAAGAAAAGAAAATATCTGCAGAAAAACAGGGGATCGATCGATCGACCCATTTGGTCGGTCGATCGATCAAGGGAAAATATCGACAATCCTGAAAGGTCGACCGATCGACCAGAAGCATCGATCGATCGATCAAGCAGGGCAGATTGCAGCAGCAGCAGCCCCTGCTTCTTTTCTTCTTCTTCTCTTCTCCTCTTTTGCTTCTTGTATTTCCTACGCAAGAAACGCTATAACTTCTTCGTTATGTATCGTAATCGCACACCGTTCACGGCCACGCGAAGATATCGAGGAGGGATACAAATTTCGTGAGATGTCGGGCCAGGTACCCAAGCTGTGAAAAGACTAAAATGCCTTCGAACGTGCGGTTGTGTACGGAACTTCGCCGGAATGCATCCGAACTTCATACTAAGCATTCAAATACCTACAAAAGATCAATTAACCCCTGCAAAACATGTTAACATAGAAATCCGAGGTTCTCTGGTTAAGGGGCATAAATATAGGGATTAAGATACCCGAGGGGGCTAATGACGCGTAGGTTAACGGGTGAAATATGCAATATTTGCGTCGTATCACACCCCCTAACTTACACATTGCTAGTCCCTAGCAATGCAATAGGAAACAACAAGAACTACAAGCAAACAAAAAGCAGGAGAAAGAACAAAAGTATGGTATAAGAGGAATAAAAGGATAAGGCCACTTTCGCGGGCGATACGATTGCATTTAGCATATCCAATAAGCCGTTAAACCCCTAGGTTACCCTAGTGTACGAGTGTCGTCTCGTGAGGGTTTTCAGGGATGAAACCCACAAACATCATATAGTTTCCTCAAAATATGCCCAACCCAACATGCGACAAACTCAACAACAACGAAAAAGATTTCAAACATGTTATTAGCATATTGAACGAATTCAAACAAAAGTCCGTTGTTATTAACAGGTTGAATGCATCTCATAGAATTGAAACTTTAAAAGTGGGAGGGGGGAAAGCACATGCATAGTGTGATTTGGCGAAAAATTTATATAAACCGGATACTAATCAAACCAAGCATACATTCAATCCTCACGGGCATTACGCTCAACAAATGAATTCACTATGAAAAGGGAGGTAATACACGGGACATGCGGGCATAAAGAGTAAATGTAAATGGAAACTAGGCCGCGCACATGTCACAGATGAGGAACGCTATATATAAAATGAAAAACTGTAATCTCAATGAAAGATACCACTCATCAAAAGAGGCGAAATGCATTTTCCCAGATTATCAAAACTATTATGACTTTTAAATTAAATGCACCCTAAGATCACATAGGACTTTATAGGGTTGTAATGTAGGTTTGGGGTTAAGGTACGAAATGAAAGGTATATGTACGGATTCAAAGTTTTCGGAGATGAAAACTTGGAATAATGGGAGAATTCGGGCAATATCAAAATTGGAAAATAAGTTCCAAAACGGCATTAGATTTTAATACCTCGTATTTTTGGCTATATTTATTTTTGGGATTAATTAATTAAATGTGTATTAATTGGAAATTAATCCTGGTTAAAAATACTAACGAGATGCGAGTTGGTATTTGATTATGTGCATACATGTTTTTATATGAATATTGAATTATGAAAAATTTGTCGTGAGATTTATATACGGCATTTTGGAAATTTTGTTGAGACGCGTGTGACCGCCGCGTCACGGTGTAATATTTTGATTATAAAAGTGAATTTAAATTCTTAAAACCGTATGGTCATTTTGAGTGCTCCAACACGTCCGGAAGGGTCGAGATAGTCAGAAAACACTAGCCGGGGTGTAGTTTGGGTCCCGGGGTATTTTTAGGCCATACCGGCAATATAAAGGGTATTTTGGTAATTTCGTATTTTTAGGAATTAAAAATGACGAAAATTAGAGGAGTAAATCTGATTGGGAATAGACCCACTAAACCCACTAACCAACCCTTAATGACCCAATAAGCTACGGAGGTTATCATTTAGGTTTCCAACTTTCCCAAAGAAAACCCTAGCCACCATAGCCACCTTTGGAGAAGATAGCTTGGAGAGGGAGAGAAAGAGAAGGAATTCTGCAGAAATCTTTACATAAATCAACACCAAATTCAGAGACAATAAAGGCAGGTGATTTAATTACATTTAAATTCAGAGAATGTTCTTTCCATGTTAGAAAATTGAAGAATTCCAATTGTTCTTGAAAGATGAATGAAAACCCATGTTAATTGGATTTAGAACTTGAATATTGAGGACAAATTGCATGTAGAACCATATAGAGATGATTGTTCTGGTGTTAGTATTACGTAGGATGTAACAAAAACAGATCTAGAATGGACTAATTGATGATTACAAATTCTAGGGTTTATGTTCTTGAATAATTGGGGAAAAAGTGTAGAGATTTGTATATTGATTGATGTTAGGGTGATTTAATCCTTTAAAATGTGTTAGGAGGTGACTATAATATGTTTAAGATTGCTTAGAGACCTTAAATAAATGGTTGGAACTAAGTTTGGAGGAGATTTGAGGAGTAAAAATGGTGAAAAACGAGATTAAGACAAATCTGGGATGAAACTGGTAGGTCGTTAGAAGCCCCTCCCCAAGTCGTTCGAACAAACTTCTAACGAATTGACCAGTCGCTTCTAATGAAAGGGAACTTCATTCGATAACTTCGTTCGAACGAGATCTCGTTAGAAGGTACAGTTCGTTCGAACGAACTGGATCTCGTTCGAACAGTCTCGTTCGAACGAGACTTCTAACGAGCTGACAGTTTGATCTCGTTCGAACAGCCTTGTTCGAACGAGACTTCTAACGAGCTGGCAGGTTAGGGCTTTTTGGCCTGTTTTGATTTTTGGAGTCCCATAAACTTGTTCGAGGGTAGAGTTAACATTCCTTTGATGATGTATTGATAGATTTGGGACTTTTGGGTTATTATGAGGAGTAAATTTTATTCGAGTGATTTAAATCAATGATTCGTTTGGGTTGAGACGTGAGTGTCTACTACGACGTGAGAATAGATTATGACGCGTATGATTATAAACCAGAATCGTATAAAGTGTGTAAATTATATATATTGGTACTAGAATGAGAATAGTACTACAATTAAACTACGAGATTACTAGGATGTGTGTTTACTTAGTATTGGTATATGAATTGTGTGTTTGACATACCTACCATACTTGCTATCACGGGAGGTTTGCGTTCGCTTAGGGCCCTCTAATCCTTGTGTTTCCCGGATTTAGAATGGTTACCTTGATGAACATAGGTCATAGAAAGACTTATTGGGATATTAATACGTCCGCTGATCGTGGGAGCGTAGGTATGTGCGTGACCCATGTGATGTGACTGTGTTCGCCTCCATTATTTGTGATGTTGTTATCTGTGAACTATTCCTAAGAGATTCGGAATATGTAATCCTTATGTACGTGATGTACCGGGATGGATAACAGAGTATGTGTGCACCGCAGCTTAGCTCTCGGGGTGCTTGTATTGTATATTTATGATGTGAATAATATACACTTAATTAATGGGAACCTTCATGTTAATGTTGTGAAAATAATTACGGTATTGTTTTGAGAAACATAACGAGTTAGTTGATAGTGAAATACATTGCATATTGAACATCTGGTTTACGTTAAACCCCTATTTAATTACGAGCGTTATAATGGTAATTGAACCGAGTAATAAGGGTAGGACCTATGACAGTCTAGCTAGATATGATGTCACTTAGCTAGTGGGTTGTGTCGTTGTAGATGGGTACTTACGTTAGGAGTGCACAGTTAGACGAGAGGTGAGAATATCATGTGAGTGCACGTCCTAACATGTACTTTGCATTTAATGTTTTAAATGTTTTAAAGCACTTGCATGTTTTTAAAATATCTCCACATTCGGGCTCTGACCCGTTTGCTTTCAAATCTATTTTCTTTGTAAAACTATTTTAGGTGCCCAGCCACAAGGACACCATGCATAGGATACTCATTCGGGTGACGAGCTGTAGCTCTTTGTGGAAGCTACAGGGATTTGCTTGTAGACGCTTCTATCACTTGGATTCCAGATTCATTATCTATCAGTTGTAGGGCATGTTGCCCATTTCTATTAGAGATATCTTTCCATTATAGTTTTCAGACTTTGGCATGTATTGTTTTAGTATCCGGTTTACTTATTTCAGTTGTGGGATTGTAGTGAGGAGTTTTTCCTCCAGACCTTAATTACATTATGTGATGGTTATTCTATTTACTTCGTTATGGTGAATGGTGTTATTATTCTTCATTACACTTGTTGCATGTTAATCAGACTTAAATTAAAATTTGGCAACTTACTTTTTAAATACTAGGTGGTTAGTAATCATTAAAATGTTTTCGACAGTGATGTTATTAACTGGACCAACATGGCATTTTGAATTAATTTAATAAAGGAGTAGCTACCCTGTATTTAATTAGTCGGGGTGTCACAGGTGGTATCAGAGCATCAGGTTCTAGTGTCCTTTAGGATCTGACGGCTTATTATGTTTCTGCTAAGTTTACTTGATATAGAGCCCTATATTTTAGGACTGTTGTACTCTTTTTGTGTATGCTTCATTCTTCAGCTATTTTAAGTTTATAACTGCGAACTTATAAACTTTGTTCTTATTTCAGATGCCTCCACGACGTGCACGACGAGTTCCCAGGGATGCAACGCCCGAACCCCAGCCCGCTCCAGTTCAGGGCATGATGAATGCCGCTGAGGTTGCAGCTATAGTAGCCCAAGCGGTAAATGCCGCAATTGCCGTTGTTCAGCAGGCACCACCTCAGGCGCCGGTTGCTGCGCCAGTACAGACAAATGCATTCCTGTCTTCTTGGGAACGTGTACGTGATGCTTTTCAGAAAGCGCATCCGCCAGAGTTTGCAGGTAGCTCAGATGTGGTAGTCTCGAGCCAGTGGAATAAGGATATGCAGAGGCACTTGAGGATGTATGAGTGCACGGACGTCCAGAAGCAGGTGCTAGCTACTTTCAAGCTAGTTGGATCTGCGCTGCAGTGGTGGGAGTCTATTACCACCATGGAGGAGAGGGATACTCTCACTATTCAGGACTTCTGGGTGCGGTTTGACCGCAAGTACTTTCCGTCAGTTATTCACACAGAAATGAGGAGGAAACTGATGAATCTGAGGCAAGAGGGTAAGACCGTGGCCGAGTATGAGGCCGAGTTCACGAATCTGTTGAATATCGTTCCAGATGAGATACCAACAGAGGAGAAGAAAATTGAGAAGTTCATGGATGGATTGACATGGAGGATCCGTCAGCATCTGTTAGGGAACCTTTCGTTGGCCATGTATTCTGATGTGGTTAACGCTGCTTTGTTACACTGCCAGGACCACCGCTTTCATATGGCTGAGGGAAAGAGGTCGGGAGAGTCTAGCCAGCAGGGCAGGACTGGAGTACATGGTGCCGGTGGGCCACAATCTGTCCAGGGGCAGAGACAGGGTGAGCAGGGTTCGCAGTAGGGGGATCAGAAGAGGTTTCGATCAGGGAACTACAGACAGGGACAGGGAGGTTTTCGTTAGGGCCATCAGGGCCAAAAGGGGCAGAATGGGCAGTAGTTTCACCAAGGCCAGCAGGGCCAAGGGAGGAACGGTAATGGCCACCAGGGCCGGGGACCGCAGGGGCAGAGAGGAGGGAACTTCCCAGGGAAGTGTTTTGTTTTTGGCAAGACTAGCCATAAGCGACAGGATTGTCCTGATAGGGGCAGGACCCCACAGCAGCAGCAGCAGGGTGCTCGCCAGGAGCCACAGAGGCCTATGTTTCCCGTCGCTCTCCCCGTACCGCCACAGATGGCAGCATTGCCACCCATTCCAGCAGTCCCAGCTCAGCAGGGGCAGCTACAGTATGGACGTGTCTATAACGTCCACCAGGCTGCAGTTCCACAGGCACCGCCCGCGATTGAGGGTACGTTTCCTATCAATAGCACTATGGGTCGGGTATTGTTTGATACGGGGGCTACACATTATTTTATAGCTACACACTTTGCGAAAGCTTTAGGATTATTAGCTACGGCAGAGAGCACAGTGACGTGTGTCGACTCACCATTGGGGAGTGGCTCACTTATTTTCTTTATATGCCGGGGAGTGGGGGTAGAGATTGGTGGTTTGGTATTACCTGCAGACATGTTGGTATTAGATATGCATGTTCACGATGTGATTATCGGTATGGATTGGCTCGTAGCTTATAGGGCCATGATTGATTGCTTCAGCGGGAGCATTATTTTTGCCATTCCGGGGCAAAAGATGTTTGTAGTGGCGATGCCTCGCCCAGAGGGAGGATCGACCGCTCATCTGTATTACATTGAGGAGGATACCTCTAAGGAGGTAGTGATTCCTTTAGATTCTATCCCAGTAGTCAGGGAGTATTCGGATGTGTTTCAGGAGATACTAGGCTTACCCCCCAGTCGAGAGATAGACTTTGTTATAGATTTGCTATCGGGTACGAGACCTATAGCACGCGCACCGTACCGTATGGCTCCACCTGAGATGATGGAGTTACGGGATCAGATAGAGCAGCTGTTAGGTCAGGGCTTTATTCGCAGGAGTACCTCACCTTGGGGCGCTCCAGTTTTGTTTGTGAAGAAGAGGGACGGTTCACTGAGATTGTGTGTGGACTACCGAGAGTTGAATAAGGTCACGATACGGAATAAGTATCCCTTGCCTCGAATCGATGACTTATTCGACCAGTTGAGAGGAGCTTCTTTCTTCTCAAAGATTGATTTGAGATCGGGATACCATCAGTTGCGTATCAGGGAGGAGGATGTCTCGAAGACCGCATTCTTTTCGAGATATGGTTCTTACGAGTTTCGGGTTATGCCTTTTGGTTTGACCAACGCTCCAGTTGTGTTTATGGATTTGATGAACAGAGTGTTCAGGGATTTCCTAGATCATTTTGTCATTGTCTTCATCGATGATATTCTAGTTTACTCCTAGACAGAGGAGGAGCACGCCGAGCATTTGAGGCAGGTTTTGCAGACACTTCGTCAGAACGAGTTGTATGCAAAATATGAGAAATGCGGGTTTTGGCTGAAGGAGGTCCAGTTTTTGGGACATATTATTTTCGACCGGGGAATATCTGTTGATCCGGGGAAAGTATCCGCGGTGAGGTAGTGGGGACAACCCACGACACCGACGGAGATTCATAGTTTCTTGGGTGTAGCAGGATACTACAGGAGGTTTATTTGGGGTTTCTCCAAGATAGCAGGTCCTTTGACACATCTGACTCGTAAGGGTGTGCCATTCATCTGGAGTGATGCCTGTCAGTTGGCATTCGATGAATTGAAGGATAAATTGACCTCAGCACCTGTGTTAGCATTGCCGAGACCGGGAGTTGAGTATTTGGTTTACACCGATGCGTCTTTGCAAGGGCTTGGAGGTGTATTGCAGCAGGAGAGACATGCCATAGCTTATGCTTCCCGAAAGCTTAAGCCTCATGAGAAGAATTACCCCACGCATGATTTGGAGTTGGAGGCAGTGGTATTTGCCCTACGGATTTAGAGGCACTATCTTTTGGGGGAGAAGTTCCAACTGTTCACGGACCGCAAGTCCCTACAATACATATTCACGGAGAAGGAGTTAAATATGCGGCAGCGTAGGTGGCTTGAGTTTGTGAAAGACTACCAGTTCGATATCCAGTATCACCCAGGTAAGGCTAACGTGGTAGCAGACGCGTTGAGCCGTAGGCCAGCAGATGAGGTGGCAGAGGTGTGGAAAGCAAAGTGGAAGGAATTGGGACACCAGGATGCAGTGGCCCGATCTTTCATGTCTGTGATGACTGTTACACCGCAGATTGTCACGAAGGTAGTATGGGCACAGGCTAATGACTCGTTCTGTCAGGAGCAGATAGTTTGATTACTAGCAGAGGGAGCCGAGTCCTATACCGTTAGCTCAGACGGGGGATTACGCTTCAATGGGAGATTGGTAGTTCCGGAAGGGGAGATGTTGCGACACGAGGTGATGGCAGAGTCGCACGGCTCACGGTTCGCGGTGCATCCCGGAGGGGACAAAATGTACTAAGACATGAGACGCCAGTATTGGTGGAGCGGTATGAAAAGAGATATCGCTGAGTTTTTTTCGAAATGCGCCACTTGTCAACTTGTAAAAGTGGATCATCAGAGACTGGCAGGATTGCTACAGCCGTTGGAGGTCTCGGTGTGGATGTGGGAGAACATATCCATGGACTTTATCACGGGGTTGCCTACGTCGCAGAGGAGTCACGACTCCGTTTGGGTAATTGTGGACAGGTTGTCCAAAGTCGCTCACTTTTTACCTGTAAGGACTGACTACACTACGGGACAGTATGCTCAGCTTTTCATTTCAGAGGCTGTGAGACTTCACGGTGTGCCCCTAAATATCGTGTCTGACAGAGACAAGATATTTGTTTCGCGGTTTTGGGAGAGTTTCCAGGAGGCCATGGGCACGGAATTGCGGTTGAGTACGACTTATCATCCACAGAAAGATGGGCAGACTGAGCGAACAAATCAGATGTTGGAGGACATGCTACGCATGTGCATTATTGACTTTGGGGGTGGATGGGAGCAGTACCTACCGCTGGTGGAGTGTGCTTATAACAACTCCGATCAGTTCACTATTGGCATGGCTCCGTTTGAGGCATTGTACGGTAGGCCTTGTCATTCCCCAGCATGTTGGTTAGAGGTGGGGGACAACAAATAACTTGGGCCGGAAGTGATTCAGGATACTTCGGCAAGGATTGAGTTGATTCGGAGTCGTATTCGGGTAGCTCAAGACAGGCATAAGAGTTATGCTGATGCGAAGAGGTTTTTCAGAGAATTCCAAGTGGGGGACCAGGTTTTGCTCAGAGTATCTCCTATGAAGGGGATTATGCGTTTCGGGAAGAAGGGGAAGTTGGCACCAAGGTATGTGGGGCCGTTTCCTATTATTGAGCGGATCGGACCGGTTGCGTATAGACTTGGGTTACCGGAGCATTTGCATCGGATTCACGATGTGTTCCATATTTCCTCACTGAGGAAATACCTTAGAGATAATTTGGCTCATTCTCACATTGCTGTGGAGGACATCGATCTCCAGCCGGATAGCTCCTACGAGGAGGGGCCGATTGCTATTTTGGACCGAAGCGAGAGGAAACTGTGGTCAAAGATAGTCCCGTTAGTGCGTGTTCAGTGGCGACATCACAATGTCGAGGAGTCCACATGGGAGCGTGAGGATGAGATGCGTGAACGTTATCCAGAGTTGTTTTTAGCAGGTACTTTCTAGTTTCGAATTTCGGGATGAAATTCAGTTATTAGGGGGGAAGTATGTAATACCCCGTATTTTTGGCTATATTTATTTTTGGGATTAATTAATTAAATGTGTATTAATTGGAAATTAATCCGGGTTAAAAATACTAACGGGATCCGAGTTGGTATTTGATTATGTGCATACATGTTTTTATATGAATATTGAATTATGAAAAATTTGTCGTGAGATTTATATACGGCATTTTGGAAATTTTGTTGAGACGCGTGTGACCGCCGCGTCACGGTGTAATATTTTGATTATAAAAGTGAATTCAAATTCTTTAAACCGTATGGTCATTTTGAGTGCGCCAACGCGTCCGGAAGGGTCGAAATAGTCAGAAAACACTAGCCGGGGGTGTAGTTTGGGTCCCGGGGTATTTTTAGGCCATACCGGCAATATAAAGGGTATTTTGGTAATTTCGTATTTTTAGGAATTAAAAATGACGAAAATTAGAGGAGTAAATCTGATTGGGAATAGACCCACTAAACCCACTAACCAACCCTTAATGACCCAATAAGCTACGGAGGTTATCATTTAGGTTTCCAACTTTCCCAAAGAAAACCCTAGCCACCATAGCCACCTTTGGAGAAGATAGCTTGGAGAGGGAGAGAAAGAGAAGGAATTCTGCAGAAATCTTTACATAAATCAACACCAAATTCAGAGACAATAAAGGCAAGTGATTTAATTACATTTAAATTCAGAGAATGTTCTTTCCATGTTAGAAAATTGAAGAATTCCAATTGTTCTTGAAAGATGAATGAAAACCCATGTTAATTGGATTTAGAACTTGAATATTGAGGACAAATTGCCTGTAGAACCATATAGAGATGATTGTTCTGGTGTTAGTATTACGTAGGATGTAACAAAAACGGATCTAGAATGGACTAATTGATCATTACAAATTCTAGGGTGTATGTTCTTGAATAATTGGGGAAAAAGTGTAGAGATTTGTATATTGATTGATGTTAGGTTGATTTAATCCTTTAAAATGTGTTAGGAGGTGACTATAATATGTTTATGATTGATTAGAGACCTTAGATGAATGGTTGGGACTAAGTTTGGAGGAAATTTGAGGAGTAAAAATGGTGAAAAACGAGATTAAGACAAATTTGGGACGAAACTGCTAGGTCGTTAGAAGCCCCTCCCCAGGTCGTTCGAACGAACTCGTTCGAACGAGCTTCTAACGAATTGACCAGTCGCTTCTAACGAAAGGGAACTTCGTTCGATAACTTCTTTCGAACGAGATCTCGTTAGAAGGTACAGCTCGTTCTAACGAACTGGATCTCGTTCGAACAGTCTCGTTCGAACGAGACTTCTAACGAGCTGACAGTTTGATCTCGTTCGAACAGCCTCGTTCGAACGAGACTTCTAACGAGCTGGCAGTTTAGGCCTTTTTGGCCTGTTTTGATTTTTGGAGTCCCGTAAACTTGTTCGAGGGTAGAGTTAACATTCCTTTGATGATGTATTGATAGATTTGGGACTTTTTGGGTTATTATGAGGAGTAAATTTTATATGAGTGATTTAAATCAATGATTCGTTTGGGTTGAGACGTGAGTGTCTACTACGACGTGAGAATAGATTATGACGCGTATGATTATAAACCGGAATAGTATAAAGTGTGTAAATTATATATATTGGTACTAGAATGAGAATAGTACTACAATTAAACTACGAGATTACTAGGATGTGTGTTTACTTAGTATTGGTATATGAATTGTGTGTATGACATACCTACCATACTTGCTATAACGGGAGGTTTACGTTCTCTTAGGGCCCTCTAATCCTTGTGTTGCCCGAATTTAGACTGGTTACCTTGATGAACATAGGTCATAGAAAGACTTATTGGGATATTAATAAGACCGCTGATCATGGGAGCGTAGGTATGTGCGTGACCCATGTGATGTGACTGTGTTCGCCTCCATTATTTGTGATGTTGTTATCTGTGAACTATTCCTGAGAGATTCGGAATATGTAATCCTTATGTACGTGATGTACCGGGATGGATAGCAGAGTATGTGTGCACCGCAGCTTAGCTCTCGGGGTGCTTGTATTGTATATTTATGATGTGAATAATATACACTTAATTAATGGGAACCTTCATGTTAATGTTGTGAAAATAATTACGGTATTGTTTCGAGAAACATAACGAGTTAGCTGATAGTGAAATACATTTCATATTGAGCATCTGATTTACGTTGAACCCCTATTTAATTACGAGCGTTATATTGGTAATTGAACCGAGTAATAAGGGTAGGACCTATGACAGTCTAGCTAGATATGATGTCACTTAGCTAGTGGGTTGTGTCGTTGTAAATGGGTACTTACGTTAGGAGTGCACAGTTATACGAGAGGTGAGAATATCATGTGAGTGCACGTCCTAACATGTACTTTGCATTTAATGTTTTAAATGTTTTAAAGCACTTGCAGGTTTTAAAAATATCTCCACATTCGGGCTCTGACCCGTTTGCTTTCAAATCTATTTTCTTTGTAAAACTATTTTAGGTGCCCAGCCACAAGGACACCATGCATAGGATACTCATTCGGGTGACGAGCTGTAGCTGTTTGTGGAAGCTACAGGGATTTTCTTGTAGACGCTTCTATCACTTGGATTCCAGATTCATTATCTATCAGTTGTAGGGCATGTTGCCCATTTCTATTAGAGATATCTTTCCATTATAGTTTTCAGACTTTGGCATGTATTGTTATAGTATTCGGTTTACTTATTTCAGTTGTGGGATTGTAGTGAGGAGTTTTTCCTCCAGAACTTAATTACATTATGTGATGGTTATTCTATTTACTTCGTTATGGTGAATGGTGTTATTATTCTTCATTACACTTGTTGCATGTTAATCAGACTTAAATTAAAATTTGGCAACTTACTTTTTAAATACTAGGTGGTTAGTAATCATTAAAATGTTTTCCACAGTGATGCTATTAGCTGGACCAACTTGGCATTTTGAATTAATTTAATAAAGGAGTAGCTACCCGGTATTTAATTAGTCGGGGTGTCACATAGATATATCATCGGGGAAAGTAATCAAAGCTTATTGAACACTATACACAACATATTCAACTTTCTCTTTTCTTTTCTTTTCTTCTATTTCTCACTTTTTTTTTTCTTTTGCTTTTTGCTTTCTCTTTTTCTTCACTTTTTTCACTACTTTCTTTTCTTTTCTTATCAAACTCTCATATGCCTAAAATTGCAACAGCAATACAACAACAAAATTCAATCCCAAGTAACATTCCAAACAAAGGTATGTAAGGTGTATGTATGGCTTAAAACTCCAATTTGGAGTTGGTTATGGGATTTTGGGTAATGAAACGAAAGGCTAGTATTTAGGCACAAAGGGGTTGACTAGGGAAAGCATATAAGGGTGAGGTCAAGGTCAATATGGGTGATATAACAAAGATGGCCTATGATCATGTCACAAATTTTACGCAATTCTCAAGTCAAAACAATATATGAAAATCATGATCAAGTAACACATTTCAAGCATGAACTCAATTAATGAACGGTCAAATGAAAGATTAGAGAGATTACCAACGAATTCAATGTTTTCAAAGAGGAAAGAATAGTGTATAACACTCACAAACGACGAGAGGTAAAAAGCTTACTCGGTGTAAGTATATACAATGCAACAAAAGATTACCGAGTTATAAAAATCTTAAACCAAATCAATATAACAAGGAAAGTGCATATGCTCATGGGATAATGTTTAATTCATGAAGTTATTCACAATATCAATGATTTGAGGACTAAAGTCTAATAACTTCTAAAATCGAGAACATGCATCATTGAGTTGTCTATTGGATCGGGCAATTATTGAAATTTATCACTGGAAACAAGGCAAAATGCCCAACAAAGGAGAAAAAAGAAAGAAAATATTTTTGAAATTTTCAAATTTTTCACAAAAAGGCATACTTAGTAACTAAATGTGAGCAAATCCATGGACAAAACAAATAAATGGATAAAATATCCCACACCCCCTAACTTAAATGTTGCATTGTCCTCAATGCGCATTAAGAACACAACACAAAGAGAGGAAAGAACGATATTACCCAAAATTGGAGCGATCTCCATAAGCGCGAGTCCGATGAAATCTACAAAACAAGTTAGTACCGAGCATAGCAAAAACAAATAACAAAAATTTAACTAATTACACTAGACTAAATTAAAAGGAAAGAAAGAAAAAATAGGAAAGAAAGAAAATTAAAAAGCTAACTATTTACAACCTACTATTTAGGCTTCACACTAACTATACACTAGAAGTCATAATAGTTGAGGGTCCACCCAAAAAGGGATTTGACTTTGAAAGATCAACGGTGGACCCTCCAAAGCGAACATGCCTCCCGAAAAATAAGAATTCTGTTTGAACAACGGAAGGCATGTGGGTGGTGAAAAAGGTGAACCATCGCCAATTTGAAATTTTGGGCGGACGATGGGGGATTTGGATAACAAGGGGGAAAGATACACTTGAGGTCCAAGAAAAATAGACTCATCTCCCAAAGGTTTTTCAAGTGGAATGGGAGATGGTGCACACACGGGGATAACATCCATCGAAAACAAGTCCGGTAAAGAGTCCTCATCGGCAAAAAGTGTGGAAGTTTTAAAAGTTTCTACCGACTCATAGGAATCAACTGGTAATTCTAACGGTTCGATCACGGAAAACGAATATGGTGATGAAACAAATTCAATCTCAATCGACTCATCGTCGGAAGGAGATTGAGTTTCGAGTGAGAGAGATTCACACTCGATGAGAAATTCTTTGAAAAATTGAGGTGAAACACAAGTTTCCACCTCCTCGTTGTTTTGTGAAAAAGAATTCATCTCATCGCAAAGTGCTCCAAGTCTCATTCCAGCATCATTTAAGATTTCCAAACCTTGGGAGTAAAGAAGCAAAGTCTCTTCCAAAGTAGGCTTCCTCGGCTCAAGAGCCTCGGACTCCTCATTTGGTTGAAACTCGTCTTCGAAAGTAATGAAATAAGAATCGTCATTGGATTCGAATAATGAATCCAACTCAAGTTCCCAATAACGATTTTCATTGCGATAAATGTTTTCAAGTCTTTCATTTTCAAGAAAATCTTGAAAATGGAAAACTTGAAAACTATCCCCAAAGTATGAATCATTAGAATGACCGTAATAACTATACTAGTAGGACATGATTACCGAATTATTTGTAGATGGAGAATCCAAGAAATAAAGTGAGCAACCGCGAATCAAAGTTTCTTAGCGCTCAAAGTATGCAAATCCTTCAAAAAGGGTTAAAACAAAGAATACAAATACAAAAGGAAAAAATACTATGAAATAGTAAAACAACTACAATCTAAAACATACTCCCCGGCAACGGCGCCATTTTGTGACCGGGCGGAAAAAGTGTGTTCGTGTGAGGACACAATCGTCGTGTGTTTCGCCGCCGCGATACAAAGAAAACCTAAGCTACTACTACACTTGACAAGCAAGCACAGCGGTAAGTCGGGTATCGGAAGAAATCCACAGGGAGTGATTGAATTTTAGATGTTAATTGTTTTAAATACTTCAGGAATAAAAGAGTAAAATAAATAAATGAAAAGGTGAAAAGGTGAAAAGGTGGTTGTCGTGACAAAAGAAAAGAATAAGTTACGCTAAATTAAAGTAAAGCGAGGATCCGGATCGCACACATGCATTCACGGGCTAAACAACTACTAATTAGAATTTCGGTTCGAAAACATTTAATCGATCATTCTCAATTAAGCATAAACATCACGCAATAAGGAATTTAAGCCAAAGTTGCGAGATTAAACATTTAACGGAAAATGGTCACACGCGGATTAAATTCGGATAATCGCTATAAACACTAACGTTGCATGAAAAAGAAATTTAAACGCATAATAATCCGACTTTAATACGCGAGGTTTCAATTAAATGCGATTTTACGCGAAACCCTAAATTTCGATGTCCGAACCCGTAAATGGCGGAAATGCTTTCCCGACCCTATTTATCTAGGGACGCATAATGAATTAAACCAATTTAAACTAGTTAACTAAGAAAGCAATAAATTAAAGCAATAAAACCTAATTAGAAAGCATAGAAATTATCTAGAAAGCAAGGAAAGAATGAAATACAACTAGATTAAAGGAGAGGGAAGATGAATAGTCAATCTTACAACCAATTAGTGTGTCAATCCAAGAGAGGAAGAAGAAGAACCAAGCAAAAACCCTCCAACCCTAACTAAACTAAGCTAAAATCATATAAGGGCTGGTCTCCCTGTTATTACAACAAAAATTGGCTTATATAGTAAGTTAGAATAAACGAAAAGAAGAAAGAAAAGAAAAGAAAATATCTGCAGAAAAACAGGGGATCGATCGATCGACCCATTTGGTCGATCAATCGATCAAGGGAAAATATCGACAATCCTGAAAGGTCAATCGATATACCAGAAGCGTCGATCAATCGATCAAGCATGGAAGATTGCAGCAGCAGCAGCCCCTGCTTCTTTTCTTCTTCTTCTTCTTCTATTCTCCTCTTTTGCTTCTTGTATTTCCTCCGCAAGAAACGCCGTAACTTCTTCGTTATGTATCGGAATCACGCACCGTTCATGGCCACACGAAGATAACGAGTAGGGATACAACTTCCATGAGATGTCAGGCCAGGTACCCAAGCTGTGAAAAGACTAAAATGCCCTCGAACGTGCGATCGTGTACGGAACTTCGCCGGAATGCATCCGAACTTCATACTAAGCATCCAAATACCTACAAAATCTCAATTAACCCCTGCAAAACATGTTAACATAGAAATCCGAGGTTGTCTGGTTAACGAGGATAAATATAGGGATTAAGATACCCGAGGGGGCTAATAACGCGTAGGTTAACAGGTGAAATACGCAATATTTCCGTCGTATCAACGGGTCAGAGCCCGAGTTGAAAAACATTTTTATAACAAGTGTATTAAAATGCATAATAATTATAAATGCATTATTACATGATTAAGGTGGAATCGAACTCTCCTTTAAAATCCAACTCACCTCTCAACTAAAGCGCGCAACTAAACGTATGCACGTGATCTCCAAATGTATGCCCAATTCTAATTAGGCAAAGAGTATGTGTATGTACATCTGTATATGTGTATGTAAATGTGTGTATATGTGTGTATATGTGTGTGTGTATGTGTGTATACTTTTTTTTCAAGAAAAGGGGATGTTTTATAATTTCATATTCTGATTGGCTATGTTATATTTAGGGATTGAAATTTATTGTGTATTGTTAACCTTGATTGGGAATTGTTATTTAGATTTTGAAATTAATCGAGTATTATTGGTATTTACTGAATGTGGTTACTTAGGGATTAAAATAAATTTCATTAATTGAGGGTATTATCATTTAGGGCTTGAAATTTATTTAGAGTCTGAATTTAATAGAGTATTATTAGTATTGACTAAATGTGGTTACTTAGGGATTAAAATAATTTGCATTCAATAATGGTATTGTGATTAAAGGCTTCGAATTTATTCAGAGTTTAAAATTAATTAAGTATTTTAGGTTCCGCACCCACTAACTCAGAATCCTCACCATTCTCAAAACCTTAATCAAACTAATATATTAGTATATGTTTGAATGTATCTGTGGGTACCCTGAATTTAGCATTATAGGCCTGGATGACTAGCCTTGCCTTAAGGGCCCAAAGCCCAGGCCCATCACCTTTTGTATGGATCCGGTTACTCCACGATCCCATGAAGAGAAGTTTTGGGGAAGCGCGATCCCATGTAAGAAAGTTACAGGGGAGATGGCTAATAAGGAGGAACCCATCACCCCCACTAACCAACGTATACATGTATAAATTAAACCCTAAGTCCGGGGCAAAGGACAGGTTGTATTCTCTGTACCTATTCTTCAGAATATAGAGAAATAACACTGACTGAACCACCGTGGACGTAGGCACTTCTTTGCTGAACCACGTATACCCGTTGTTGTGTGATTGGCCTTTTATTTATCTTTTCTTGGTGGTTACCTCTTTCATATTTATTTGTGTTGCATAATAATTATCTCCACAATTGGCGTCGTCTGTGGGAAGCGTTTATCTTTCCCTGAGAAGAGCCCACGCCGAGAAAAAATCTAAGATGTCTGGTCACAGCAGCAACGCTCCTCAAGCAGGAGATATTCAGGAGCCACCCGCTCCTCGCAGGATTAGGTCTGAAGTCCGACGTTCAGTTCAAGGGGCTCACTTAGAAAGGCCAGCCTCAGAAGAAAGTCAAGGACCAGCAAGGTCCACTCAGATATCCAGATTGATCGATGCATACGAAGCAAGGCTCCACGAACAGAGGGAGTCTTCTCGCAGATATGAGGCCGAAAATGCTCGCTTGAAAAGAAGACTGGAAAAACTGGAAAAGGAAC
Source organism: Sambucus nigra (assembly GCA_949130495.1). Taxonomy (NCBI): domain Eukaryota; kingdom Viridiplantae; phylum Streptophyta; class Magnoliopsida; order Dipsacales; family Adoxaceae; genus Sambucus; species Sambucus nigra. The sequence goes on from OX422222.1 coordinate 74,640,143, forward strand.
TACGTCCTGATACCAGGAGACGCCCCTATCGCACTCCTGGCCCTCAGACGAGCAAATCTCGCAGCCGAGGAAGGAGCCCTAGGCGGCAATATCAAGGGTTCGAAGGTGGCGACTCAGACGACGACCTCCACGAGCAATTGAGAAAAGCTCACTGCCATCAGAGCCCTGCTCGCAGCGACGACAACATACGGAACCTAGTCCGCAGAGAAATGGACCAACATCCAGCTCACCGTGGCACCAGGTCAACCAGAGAACACGCCAGGAGATCCCTCAAGACCCAGATGAAATCGCCCTTCACGAGGGAAATTGAAGAAGAAGAAGCTCCCAAAAAGTTTGCTATATCAAGGTTCAAGATTTACGACGGGAAGACTGATCCCATTGATCATGTCAGGCAGTACCGGCAGGCTATGACCCTCTGGAATCACCGAGATGCACTGATGTGCCGTATTTTTCCCTCGAGCCTTCATGATGTGGCCCAGAAATGGTTCGAGAAACTCCCTCACCGATCCATCAGAAATTTCAAATCCCTGGCCGAGCTCTTTACGACCCGGTTCATCACCAGCAGCTCCCATCCCAAAAGGATGGATGCTCTATTAACAATGAAGAAAATGCCTCAGGAGACACTCCGAGACTACGCGAAGAGGTACTGGGAGTTATTCAACGAAGTCGAGGACTGCGCGGAAGAGGTGGCAGTGGCTTCATTCAAAATGGGGCTACCTAGCTCTTCCCTCCTTTACCAGTCCTTGAAAAAGAAGGAAGCAACCACCATTGATGACCTGATGGCCCGGATTGAGAAATACGCAAAGGTGGAAGATGTCACCCACCTTAACGTAAGAGAAAACGGTCGAGCCAAGCTCGCTACCAAGGGAAGTGAGAAAGTTGATAACCAGAAAAAAGGAGGAAAGAATGGGAGCAAGAATGGCACCAGGAACGGAGGGAACCCTGACGTTGCAAAGTCGTTCCAAGCGGTCAGCACCATCTTCAAAGAACCAATTTACAAAATTCTCACGAAGATCAAGGATGAGCCGTTCATCAAATGGCCCCGGAAAATGGGAGGAGACCCATCGAAAAGAAACAATGCACTGAGATGCACCTTCCATAAAGAGGGAGGGCATAAGATCGAGCACTGCAAGGCTCTTAAGTCCCACCTCGAGGAGTTGGCCCAATTCGGACATTTGAATGACTTTGTGGAAAGGAAGGTAGAGAGAGTGACTGTCCACAAGGATGCAAAACCCGACAACGTATTAGAAGACGACGCCGGACATAAATTCGCAGTAATCCATGGAGTATCCGATGTTAAGAAAATCCAGGGTAACTCAACTCAAATGGAGGTAAAGAAGCTGACAGCGGTAATGCAAGCTTTTCAGATTGATCCAGCAAAATCACAGGCAGGAAAACGTCGGTGAGCAGAGGACATCAACTACAACAAGCATATTGTTTTCACGGATGAAGATCTTGTGGGAGTGAGGACCCCACATCACGATGCCTTAGTCATTACACTCAGGATAGCCAACTTTGATATCGACAGGCTGCTTGTCGATCAAGGGAGCTCATCCGAAGTAATGTACATCGACCTGTTCAGAAAATTGAAGTTGAACATCGCCGACCTAAAGGGAACAACTGTTCCTCTGGTCGGCTTCGCTGGGAAAATGACCATGACTCTGGGCAAGATTGTATTACCAGTGCTCGCTGGAAATGTTTCAAAAATGATTGAATTCTTGGTGGTCGACATCGATTCACCGTATCAAGCGATCCTCGACAGGGGATGGCTTCATGCAATGAAGGCAGTCTCCTCGACCTACCACCAGAAACTCAAATATGTCACCGAGCGGGGAGTAATGGAGATACATGGCGACCAGGAGATGGCGAGAAAGTGCTTTATAGCGTCCATCCGACCAAAGCCAGAGAAAAAAGCCGTTCAAACCAGCGAGAAAGTGGAGGAAGGTGCAATCCCTTCCAAATAGCAATTAAAATATGGAAGGCCCGGAGTGGAAGAGACCAGGCTCCTCCCCTCCGAGCGTGTTGTAGAGGACCTGGTAGAAGTATTTGCTAAAGAAGGCGACAACAGCAGAGTCTTCCTAATCAGGACCTCACTCACTGACCAAGAGCAAAAGGATTTGTTAACCTTACTCAGAAGCAACATAGATGTTTTCGCTTGGGAACCTTATGAGCTGCCAGGAATCGATCCCAATATGGTCTACCATCGGTTGCACGTCAATCCCACATTCAAGCCGATAGTGCAGAAGGCAAGACGAACTGCTCCTGAGAAGGCCAGAGTAATAGAAAAAAAAGTCGAAAAACTGCTGGATGCAGGGTCCATACGGGAAGTGCAATTCCCCAAATGGTTATCCAACCCAGTGGTAGTTCCAAAAAGCAATGGGAAGTGGAGAGTGTGCATAGACTTCACTGACCTCAACAAATCCTGCCCCAAGGATAGCTTCCCTCTTCCGAAAATAGACCAACTAGTAGACGCCACTGCAGCTCATGAACGAATGAGTTTCCTGGACGCATACTCAGGCTATCACCAGATTCCCCTGTATGCCCCAGATCAGGACAAAACGGCGTTTATCACGACAGTTGGTTTATACTGTTACAAGGTCATGCCTTTTGGGCTAAAAAATCCAGGGGCAACCTATCAGCGGCTGGTTACTAAAATGTTAAAGAATCAGATGGGAGACACAATGGAGGTCTACATCGACGACATGCTCGTCAAGAGCAAGGAGAAGGAAAATCACCTCTCGGACCTGTCAAGTACCTTCGAAATCCTCAGGAAGTACCGAATGAAACTCAACGCGAGCAAGTGTTCCTTCGGTGTCAGGTCAGGAAAGTTTCTTGGGTATTTGGTCAGCAAGCGTGGCATAGAGGGTAATCCAGACCAGATTGATGCAATCAAAAGAGTGCAACCTCCTCGCACAATCCGCGATGTACAGAAGCTCACTGGAATGCTCGCTGCTCTAAATAGTTTCATTTCTAAATCCTCTGAGAGATGCAAGCCCTTCTTCCAACTCTTAAAAGGAAGCAAAACGGTAGAATGGACCCCAGGTTGCTCACAAGCATTAGACGAGCTCAAGTCCTACCTAAGCTCCCCACCACTGCTTGTCATACCACAGCAAATGGACTCTTTGTACCTCTACCTCTCTGTATCCATCCATACTGTCAGCTCAGCGCTAATGTGTGAAGTTACAGGGATCCAACATCCAGTCTATTACGCGAGCAAAACCTTACTAGATACCGAGCAGCGCTACCTGCCATTGGAAAAGCTCGCTTTCGCCCTAGTAATGTCCTCGAGGAAACTGAAGCATTACTTCTAAGTTCATACGATCATCGTCCTTACATCACACCCCCTTAAGGCTGTCCTAAGGAAGGCAGATTTGTCGGGCAGACTGTCTAAATGGTCAGTCGAGCTCGGTCGGTTTGACATCAAATTTCAACCAAGGACAGCTATCAAGGGTCAAATCCTTGCTGACTTCATAGCTGAATTCACAGGCGAAGAACCCTTCGACCAACCTAAGCCAAGAGAACAAAATAACCAGACTACAGGGGGAAGCTGGAAACTATTCGTTGATGGATCCTCCAACTCAAAGGGGGCAGGAGTAGGAATTGTTCTCATCACTCCAGAAAACACAGTCCTCGAGCAAGGAATCAGGCTAGGATTTGCAGCCTCCAACAACGAAGCAGAATACAAAACCTTAATAGCAGGTCTCCAAAGGGCGCAAATTCTGGGAGCAAAGCATTTACAGGTATTCGGAGACTCGCAACTAGTTTCCAATCAGATAAGTGGAGACTATAACGTGAAGGATGAGAGGATGGCAGCCTACCTCTCCCTGGTAAAAACCTTAATGACGAACTTTGAAGAAATCAACATCCAACAGTTTCCCAGGGGGCAGAACAGCCACGCTGACACCTTAGCAGCCCTTAGCTCGGCAGTTGATTCCATCCTTAAAAGGATCATCCCTATCGATTTCCTCAGCTGCCCGAGCATTTACCCCAACTGCGAGCTGACCAAAGCGAAACCAATACTCCAATTGGAACCAGCCCCCAGCTGGATGGATCCCTTGAGAGACTATTTGAAGAACGGAACGCTCCCAGAGGATAAGAGGACTTCCCACCAGATAAGAGTCAAAGCTGCTCGCTTTCACTTATCCACGGGAGTCGACTTGTATAAAAGATCTTTCTCCGGCCCCTACCTTAGATGCGTCCACCCAGGCGATGTCAAGACAGTGCTTCACGAGCTTCACAAAGGAATCTGTGGGAGTCACGTCGAAGGAAGGTCTCTAGCCTTCCGAGCAATGAAGGAAGGTTATTGGTGGCCATATATGCAAAAGGACTCGGTAGCATATGTCCGCAGATGCCTAAAATGCCAGCTTCACGCCCCCATGGTCCACCAGCCCGCCAGCGAGTTAAAATCCCTGACCAGCCCCTGGCCTTTCGCCCAGTGGGGAATGGACATCGTGGGACCACTGCCCACCGCTGCCGGCAATCACAAATACCTGTTGGTCGCAACTGATTACTTTACCAAGTGGATCGAGGCAGAACCACTGGCGAACATCCGAGATGCTGACATGATGAGGTTCATATGGAGAAATATAATCACTCGATTCGGGATCGCCAGAACCATCATCACTGACAATGGAACACAGTTTGAGAGTGGCCCTTTTCAGGACTTCTGCGACCAACACGGGATCAGGCACCACTTCAGCTCGGTGGCTTACCCTCAAAGCAACGGATAAGCTGAAGCTTCCAACAAGACAGTGATCGCTGGATTGAAGAAGCGGTTAGAATAAGCCAAAGGCGCGTGGACAACCGAGCTACCGCATATCCTATGGGCGTATTGAACGACTCCTAGGCGAGCCACAGGAGAAACACCATTCTCACTAGCATATGGTATGGAGGCAGTCATCCCACTAGAAGCAGGATTGCCTACAATGAGATCCAACCTTATCGAGCAGGGTCAGAATGACCAGGCTTTGCTCGCTGAACTCGATTTGGCCGACGAGGGCAGGGAACTTGCCCTAGTAAAACTAGCGAGCTATCAGCAACAACTCGCAAAGCACTACAGCAAAAGGGTCAATCCGAGAAAATTCGAAGTTGGGGACTATGTTCTAAGAAAGGTCCTGGGCAACACAATGAAGCCATCAGACGATAAACTGGGCCCGAACTAGGAAGGACCTTATGAGATAATTAGAAACGATCTGCAAGGTGCCTATCATTTGAAAACGATGGAGGGCAGAGAGATACCACGAGCATGGAATGCAGCTAATCTCAAGAAATTCTATTTTTAGGGGTTCTATTGTTAGATCTTTTATTGTACTCATTATGGGAAAAGACAGTTTATTTCTCAATTCACCAATGAAAATCTCTCAGTTGATCACTCTCTAAAAAGTAACAATTATATCTTATTGCACATCCTTTTCAAATCACAGGTATAATGGTTGGCATAGCAGGGGAATACCCCTCCTCAGGTCATCGTCATGAAGCACGACATACCTCTTAGCATTGCCCATGGCAATATATGAAGCCCTACAGAGTATTCTTAGGCATCAAACCTACTTTGGTTAAACAAAATCCTGACCGGATAAAGACATCCAATAACAGGTGTGTCCTCGCCAATTGCCCTACTTAGGCCTAAGGGAGTGTGATGAAACGACCTAAAAGGTAAAGGAAGGGCACAATGGTATTCTTAATACTGGACTGGGCGGACACTCACATGACAAGATAAAAAGGATTGTGAAGCTGCAAAAATATAAAAAGATTGGATGAACACGTTTAGTCGGCAAAATCGCCCAAAACTCAAACTTTCCATTAATCTTTTATATTTACAAATAATAATAGTACATGTTTAGTCGGCGAAGCTTGCCCAAAGCATTTACAATTATTAAAAAACAAAATATCAAGAAGGTGGAAGCCTCCGAGCAAGGTAGTCAGCAACTTTAGCTCTCCTCCCATCATCAGGAGCAGGATCGAACTCCTCCATGACCTCATTTGCATCCAACTCCAATAGTCGCTGGGGAATAGTATCAATGGGGATCCATCGATCATCTCGCCTGAATGGATTGGGCATCAGAGTAGAGGGGGACATCTCGTGCCGATACCACAATATCGAGTTCCTCGGGACCTGCATCTCTTTGAGAGCACTCAACCACCCCCAGATGAAGGAAAGCTCCTCGAACTCTGATAATCTTCTGGGAGCATCCAGCCATCCCTGATCATAGCCATCAGTCCACACTTGGCGAGGGACCTTCTTGAATAGATGCCGCAGTCGGGTGACATCCCTCTGGAGCCCAGCAGTAGTCACATAAGCTCGCCGAACATCACAGCGCAGCTCCTCCATTTCCCTCTCACGCTGTTCCTCGACTCCCCTACTCCTACCCCTTGTACTCCTACCAGCACGCGGGAGGGGAGGCCGAGCAGCTCGCGATGAAGAAAAGCCTTGTAGGACTTCCGAAGCGGTGCTCGGCGAATGCTCCTTAAGCTTCGAGACCTCCCGCCTCAGGTCTTCATTCTCCCGCTGAAGAAACTCCACGACTTGGTTGATCTCGGTGGCCTCCACTAACTTTGCTCTCAGTTCGCTAACTTCTTCTTGCACTGAAGCACCGATCTCTTCCATTTCCTAGAGCCTGTCCTTCAACTTGGCCACCATCTCGGACTGATCCTTATATTTCTGGTTCCTTGACTTAGCAAACCTGCAAAGCCCAGCAAAGGCCTAGCGAACTGCAGGGCTTGTATTAGGACCAAGAGTCCTACCTAGTTGGGAGGTAACAGGAATATAGTCATCCACATCAACCAACTACAAGTAAAAGAAAGAGAAAAGAAAGAGATCAGCATAAACAAAAATTAAGTCTTTTCATTGATAATGAGCGAGGTTACATCAGATCAAAAAAGAAAAAAGTTACAAAAAAGCCCTATCAATTAGCAACCTCGGTGGATGGACCCTTGTCCTTATCAGCATCAGCAGGAACATTACCCTCTGCAGGGGTGTCCACTGCCCCCTCGACCAAGGGAGCATCAGTAGGTGTCGCCTGAGAAACAGGATTGGTGCCTTCAGCAGTTGGGGCTGGGTCCTCATCCACGACTGGCTTTGGCCCTGGATCATGCTCGTCAAAGAGTGGGGATGCAACGTCCACCCCAGCAGCCACGAGGGCCTTGTTCCACCCTTTCTTGAAGTTCAGACGGCTGATATAGCCTATCTGAACCTCGGCGTCCTCATACGCTGCAGCCCAGCCACAGTTGTACGAATCTTCCTTGAGAGTGGCCGCCTGGGCTTTCTCCACCTCCAGCTGCTCGGCCAGAGCCCTGTTCTTCTCTGCAAGGTCTCGCTTGCTCGAGCACACCAGGTCGTACGCCTTCCTCAGCTCGCCAAGCTCCCTGACAGCGTCATCTCTATCGCGAGCAGAATTAGCAAGGGCAGAGGTAGATGAGGCTCGAGCTGTCAGCCTTCAGATCGGCCTCCAGCTTAGAACCCCTGGCTACCAGAGTAGACTTCTGCTGCTCCAGCTCGCTGTTCCTTCTCAACAGCTCGTCGCGAGAGCGATAGAGCACAGCAAAGTCAGTCACAAACTGCAAAAAACGAGGGAAGGATCAGAAAGAAGAAACCATCAAAACGGATTAAAGGAAATTGAGAATTAGAAGAGTAACCTTACCAAGGCAAGCCTCTGGCTAGCTTGCAAAGCCAGTTGATCGGACCCCAACGCCCTCTCATGATATTCAGGGAGGACTGCTCTCTCGAGCAGCGCAGGCGCAAGCTGAGGAGAGGTGGCCACCGAAGCCCCCTTGGGCAAAGCAGACACTGGAACCAGGGCCTGACCAGTCTTCGTCCTTGATTCCACCTTCCTCCTCTCCTCCTCTTTTTCCCTTTCCCTCCTCTTCCTCTCCTCCACTTTCTTTTTCTCCTCCACCTTCTTCCTCTCCTCCTCCTTTTTCCTCTCTATCTCTCTCATCTGCTCCTCCTCTCTCCTCTTCTTCTCTTGCTCCTGAGAAGAAGGCCGGGAACCAGTAGCTATGGCCCCAGAGGCAGTCTTCGTCTTCTTGGACCTATGTGCAAGGAGCACATCATCATCATCGTCATCTCTGATCAAATTCTTCCTGGGAGGCATCTCTTCAGAAGAACTGCTGGTAGTGCTCGACGAGTCTTGAGCCTCAGAATCTCCTTCAGAAGAGCTGCTACTGTCAGCACTTCCTGCACCCAAATTGCTCACAACACCTGCAGGTTCACTCTCTGAGCTGCTCTCCTCTTCGTCCAACTGGATGGGCTCAGCCAAAATCTTTTCAGAAGAATCAAAGTATGGAACACTATCCACAGGACGGGCTATAAAGCTGGAGCCCGTGTTCTTGTATTCAAGAAGAAACGCAGCATACCTAGGATGCTCGCCGTCACCCAGAGGCTCTCTAATGCTCCAAGCTTTCACTAGTTCCGAGATACGAACCTCGCTGAGAGCAGGCTCCAAATTCTTTACCTTCGCTTTGAAAGAAAAAAAAGAGAGAGGTCAGAAAAATCACGAGTCAGCAAAGGTTGAAACAATAATACAACATCTACCTATATATTCTTCTCCATAAAAGGGAACAGTGAACCTCTCAGACCTCGACCCTTCAAATTGGGGGGAGAATTGCCAATTCCTAACAAGAAAACCTTCTTGCCAGTAGTCCTTATGGGAATCAGGTAAATTTACTACCAATACCCTATCAGGGCTCCTAGCCTTAAGGTACAGGACACCTGAACTCGTTCGATAAAAGGAATAACAAAAGTAGACCTCGGCAAGCCCTAACCTTGTGCGGTATAATTGATTTATCCTATGCACGCCGTTCACTATTTTACATACGTTAGGCGAACATTGTGCAGGCACAATACCAAAATAGCTAAAGAAGTGCAGAAACAGATCATTAGGGGGAAAGGTAAGTCCCCCCTGGGAGAGCAACATGACGTGAATCCAATGTGCATCCTCTATATCCCTAACGTTCCTAGGCGGCGAGGCACAACACTCAATCTCTACCCACTCAGGAATACTGTAGAATTTTCTAAACTCAGTTACTGACCTATTTCCAATCTTCGCCATTGAAAAAATACAAGAAAAAACTACAAACCAAAGAGAAAATGCAAAGAGAAGGAAAGACTTACAAGATAGAAGATCAGGTCAAATGGCGAAGAAGCAACGAAAGAAGAGATCAAAAACAGAAGGTACAAAGCACAAATAGTTCTCAGAAGATAGAAGATTGCTGGAAAAACTAAAGCGACGAAAAAAAATGTGCCTTATTCCAACAAGCCTTTAATTCTAATCATAGTGCACGGATAGCGAAGCGGGTGCCGCCAAAGAAACGCTACAGTTTTCGAAGGAATCACCCATAATAACTGATCATTTAAATTCGTCGGACCCATAAAAATGGCCCAACAAATTTAGGGGCAATTGTGGGTACCCTGAATTTAGCATTATAGGCCTGGACGAGTAACCTTGCCTTAAGGGCCCAAAGCCCAGGCCCATCACCTTTTGTATGGATCCGGTTACTCCACGATCCCATGAAGAGAAGTTGTGGGGAAGCGCGATCCCATGTAAGAAAGTTACAGGGGAGATGGCTAATAAGGAGGAACCCATCACCCCCACTAACCAACGTATACATGTATAAATTAAACCCTAAGTCCGGGGCAAAGGACAGGTTGTATTCTCTGTACTTATTCTTCAGAATATAGAGAAATAACACTGACTGAACCACCGTGGACGTAGGTACTTCTTTGCTGAACCACGTATACCCATTGTTGTGTGATTGGCCTTTTATTTATCTTTTCTTTTTGGTTACCTCTTTCATATTTATTTGTTTTGCATAATAATTGTCTCCACAATATCGAAACCTTAATCAGACTAATAAAACTAATACACCATTATACCTCATATGTTTGAACTAATAGTTATTAATTAATTAGAGCCCTTAATTGTAGGAGTCATATTCACGCCCTCGTATATTTTTCTCAGAAAAATGAGGCACGGTGATAATTACCCACAACAAGAGTGCGAGAGGTTGAAATTAGACCGCACACACGACTCTTTTATTAGTGAGAACCATATAGACGATATTCCTATTTATATGTACGGAAATAAAAAGATCAAACAATTTAACTACCATGTAAATTGTGGAGTTAATCTATAACAAGATTACATGTTCTATCGTATTCTATTTTCCTACCAAAAAATTGGGATGACATTAAAAAAAATATACTTCACACACATAATCCTGACATAGCCTTAACCTTTGTTACCTTGTTGGAGAGGGAGAAAAAAAAATCCACCCATTATGGATACAACTGCGTACAGTGAGCATTAACATAGACCATGATGTTTCACGGCATATTCACGTTAAATTGAATCTTACCAACAAGTTAAAAAAGATGGGTTTCTGAGTTAACGTCATGGATATCTATACATCAATCATAGATAACCTTCCCACTAGTTGGCCATGTGCAAAAATTCATAGGTTCTTAGAAACTAATACCAAGTGGACGGACATCATACACATTGAACATATTCTAAAGACTTACTCTGAAAAGGTATATGTATATGTATGTGTGTGTGTACACACACACACAGATATATATATATATATATATATACATATATATGTATATATATATATATATATATATATATAGAGAGAGAGAGAGAGAGAGAGAGAGACAGACTCCTATGCACACTAAGTTTGTGTATCATTTTTTTAAATAGTAAAAAAAAAAATTATGAGCAGTATTTTTTTGTGATATTTAAACATTTAAAGGGACCCTCATAAAAAAAATAAGCGAAAAAGGCTTTTTTTTTCTAGTTTTAAAAAAATTGATCAAACCTTCGGTGCTTTTAAGCACTTTAAAAGATGCGAAAGTTCGACCCATTTTTTAAAAATAGCAAAAAAAAGCTTTTTGAGCTGATTTTTTATATGGGTTCATTGAAATGTTTAAATATCACATAAAAAAATCAAGTCCTATATTTGTTCTAATATTTTAAAAAAAATTGGTGTGCGTCAGCACGTTTGCAAACTTAGAGTGCACAGGAGCCTGACTCTCCCTCTCTCTGTATATATATATATATATATATATATATATATATATATATATATATATATATATATATATATAAAATAAGATGGAATGGTTTTTGAATTGGCAAAAATGTAAAAGCACAATAACGGCTGAGATTTGCCAAAAGAAAATCAATGGTTAGGATGAAATCTGAAACTTTCGTTATCCCGCCCATATGTATTCTTTCGGATCGAAATTTTCTTTATCCCGCTCAAAATTTCTTCTCTTTCAAATCTTTCAGACTTCCCAACGTCATTCACACTCCTCCCAATAAACCTTTCACACTTCCCAAATCTTTCAGTACACGAATTCATATTATTTCCTATACTCCCTCTCTCTCTATCTGTTTTATACCCAACAATAATTTTGAAGCTCTGTTTCTCTCTCCACCTTGGTATTGGAAATGGAGATCCTAAATCAATTCTTCGCTTGGTACTCAAGTGAGAATGTGGAAGTGCAAATCCTTCAATCTCCCATTTACAGATCTTTTAGTCCTCTCAAGATAGGGTTCCGACAACACGTCTTGGCTGTTGAGTCCATGTTAAAAGCCGATTCTACCACTGAAAAAGAGATGCAAGTTTATGTGCCTACATCTCCTAATAGCCATCTTCATACTCCTCACATTGGGTAACATCACAAATAACAATGTTATATTAGTAATTAAGGCATTACATTTCATGTTTTGGTTCTTGAATCAGGTACCCCTTCGATGGAAGTATACGCAAATTTTTTGAAGGTTGGTATTTTAAGGTCTCGATACCAGAATGGAGACAGACCTTCACTCCTATTATCTCTCTCATTCTCTCATTTATCTCTATTGCTTCTTCTCTCCTCCATTGATATTGAGAAACCAGGACAAGAGGTAAAATCTAGCTCTCTCTATTTTTTTTTTATTGTTCGCCATTTTAGGAGATTTAGTTCCTATATTATGTGTTTTGATTGAGATTGGATGATTTATTTTATTTTCTAATCAAATTTTTACATATGTCCTTCATTTTTTTCGTCCAGATCTTCATACTTTCACTCTGAACTCAAGCCCCATTCTTCATCTCTTATCTCTCACCACGTACAATGAGGTAATGTCTCCCTCACTCTTTTTATTAATTTATGTTTTTGGTTTGAAGTTTATAGCTCAAAACCCTGGATTTATAATCTGGATTTTTTTTAAGCGGCTCATCAAAATCTGGGGTTTGTGATATAAAAAAGGGACTTCACATCAACCTAAATTCATGGTTTTGGGTTCATAAATTAAGAATTTTTAGTTCTTTAATATTCTTTTTTGTTGAAATTGTTTTTACTTTTGCAGAACTAAAAGGATTTTTTCCTTTTGAATATCAGGTAAAATCTGTTGGGGCATTAAATTTTACTTTGTTTCATTTTTAAGCTAGAAGATTTGTTGTGTAGGTTTGTATATTGGTTCTTTGACACCTATTACTACCAAACACAATATTTAATATAAAACTATTTATGGTTACTATATCACGTCAATCTATGTTTAAATATATTTATTCGAGTCCATGCTTTGGAATTTGTGAGATGTTGGACTTTGTTTGATTATGCGGAAAGTTAGCAGAGAGTTTGATCTTTTCATTGGAATTTAGGCTTGGACTCTAGAAAAAATATTTTCATTATTTGTATTTATTTTTTGGATCACTTTACATTTGTTTTCACATTGAGAACTGATCTAGAAATTGATTGAGATATATCTTTCTCTGTTGTTACGTTATTATTTTTTGTATGCTCGCAAGGAGTTTTACACTTATGCTTGGAATGAAATACAGTTCAACTCCCATTGTTTCTTAGGTTCTTAACGTATTTTCACTAAATATATGAACCTATACAAAAGACTTTGATTTATATTCTGTGTCAGTTATCTATTAGAACATAATTCCTTCTTTCACTATATTTCTCTATGTTTTTATATTAATCTGCTATGAAATCTATCATCATGTGGCCTTGCCTCCTAAACGCCTCAGGGTTTAGAGGATTCATGGTGAGTACTAGTAGGGAACCTATTTGGATAGGCTGCAGCGTTAATTAATTGAAGATAACACACTAAATTGGGAGAAAATTGATGGTTAATCTGATGTAGTAGAGTTGGAGTATTGAGGCATGGTTATACAACATAGGACAATCAAAAGAGTACAATGATTGGAATTATTTAGTGCTTCCTGCATGGATGTTAATGAATTTTGTCATGAAAAAACAGCAGGGTCTGCTTTTCCCCACACGAACAGTATTTGGACTTTTTCCTGGGATTTAAAATGATCCCTCATATTTATAAATCAGGTTTGGTACAGTGGTTAGCATGTTTGTTCTTTATTTTTTAACAATACAAAATTCTGTACATACAAAGTGTGTATCCCAAGTGCGTAAAATGGTGTATCCCAAGTGTATGTACAATCATTTAATCCAGGGCTTGATCAAAGACATTTTGAAGTTATGAAGATACATTGTTCTCATTTTTTCTCCTATTTCTTAATTCATATATTTTGAAGCAATGAAGTTATAAATATGCATTTGTTTAATTAGGGGAATCAACCTAAATTCTGTAATGTTTGTTTGAACATTTTGTACAAACTAATGACTCTAATCGAATTCTTTGATAATAGGTAACGATAACTCCGAAAATACATCAAATGGGATGATGGGTAGGTAAGAAGTTACATCATGTCTTAGTTTGGTTTTATATTTAGATTTTCTTTTCAGAATTCCATTTTTCAAAGATTTGATTTTTTCTAATTTGAATTTTCAAATTTAGATTGTCTTAATAGTGCTGTGTTTGGGGGCCTGTGTTGGTAAAGAGGTGTTATGGGATAAAGCACGTGTCTTTTTTTTAATGTTATGATACAGTGAATATTGTTGGGTTTTAGTGAGTATGTAGTTCCTATTGATATGTCTAAATTCCGAAGATTACATTAGCTTCACATAGTATACTTTTGTTTTTAAATCAAGGTTTGTAAGATGCTAAGCATATTTGAAATAATTAAAGGATGATGATGCCTTTTTGTTCTATTTTTATTTTATGTCCTTTTCTGATTTTAGTGATTTTTTTAGTAAATAAGCATATCTCAGTAATCTGATACTTGCTGAAATTGTGGAAATTTTGAGTAAATAAGCATATTCCAGTCGTTTTAGCCCACATTAGGAACATTTGTTTTAGCCTATAGTTTCTTTTATCTGTTTTTGCATTGCATTCTTTACTTTAGATTAACAAAATAGGATGGATAATTGTAACTACAAAGGTTGTGATGCAGATGTACTTGCCTCAAATATAATGTCTTTAAACACTATATGATTTACATGATAGTTGATTCAATGTCGCAACAATGATTGATGTGCATTGTACATAAAACTGATACTTTAAGTTAATTCTAAGTAAAATTATCTCAATTAAAGCAGGGTATATGCTGGAATATAGCACTATGCAAACTTCTATTTCATCAGTTATGATATTGAAGCACGGAGAGGAAGATGGAAACAGGAGGATTGCGACATTTACGGGAAAATGATGGGAAAGTAAATACTCCTGCGACAATGCTTCAGAAAATGGTGGAGTTGAATGGAGGTTCAAGACGGTATAAAAATTATTATGGAGGTTCAAGCAGGTATACATTAGATTTAGCAAGTATGGTGGAATACTCCTATATTTTATTCAAGCAGGTATAATGGAGGTTCCCATAATTTATTCAACCATTTTTTTTCAGAACTTCTGAAATTTTTATGTTATAAAAATAAAAAGTTGATGTATATTGTTGTTTCAAACTACTGTTCTTCATCCTAGGTTTATTACATCTTTTCATTGTGTGCAAACCAACATTGAGGGCCGAGATAATGCTCAAGATGAGCCCCAGGTTGAGGTTGAGGATAAAGGAAATGAAGCCGTGGTGTTGAGCACTTAAACTCCCCTTGTGGTGTCAAGCACCGAAACTCCCCCTGAGCATGCTGCCATCACATACGAGCTTCTAACCTTTGTAAAAGATGGCCCAAATCATGATGAAAATCCAATCCAACAAATGGATACTTCTGAAGGGAAATCTTCTTCGAGCCCAACACGTGGCATTGATGTTGATGACGATGCAGTAGATCACAAAATTAGTGTCCATCCTTTTGCAGATCATGTGGCATTGATGTTAATAAAGCAGGGAACCAGTTTGAAGGGGGCCATGGGGACAACCGAGAAGCAATTTTACTGCCTCGAGTGTGGTTATGCTTCGGAGATGTTTGAGTTCGTTAAGGATATTTTTTTTCGTTTGTATAAAGAGTTGTGTCTATCAAATTTGTGGTAACAAATTTGGGTCCGTTAAGGATAGTTTTAAGTGGTAACAATTTTGTCTTATGTTTTTAATTAGTATTATTATGTTGATTTGGTTTTTTAGTTTGGGTGTTTATTGCTTTTGGCCTATTCTAAGGCCATCTACACTAGTATGGTACAAATTATTTGGTTTGGATGAAATTTACTCTATACAATGGGTGTTTTTTTAGTTTGGGTGTTTATTGCATTGTCTCTAATTTAAACCTTTATTATTATTATTATTATTATTATTATTATTATTATTATTATTGTATAACACATTTATTACACGTCTTATGTATACAAAATTTATCTCTCTTTATAAAGTACTAACACTCTTACATCAATAACACGAGTCCAAATTTTGAAAAGAAAATAACACATTCATGTTAGAAAATTTTGACATAAATACATCTTCAAAAATTACTATTTCAAATTAATTTGTTGATTTTTCTTTTGTATATAAATAATCAATGACTTTATCACGATTAAAATTAATAAATTTGAGGAATAAATAAACAATCATCTTTATCCAGTAACAATTGTATTGAAATAATTTTTTCCATGTGATGTAATCATGTAACAGTTAATAATATATGTTAACAGTTATATTAAGTGCCACACAATTAGATGTATGGTGTAAAAGAGTTAAGTTACATATAACAGTATGTACTTATATATATTAGAGAACGATATTTAGATTTTTTTGGGGGGACTGATATTTTTGTCGTTTCACTATTACGTACTTTGAAAATTTTTGCCGTACCTTCAGGCACGGGTATTCGCTAGTATATATATATAGGGACATGATCACAAGTGGACCTAAAGAGCGGACTTTTTAATGGACCTTAACAAAAAATACCTAATAACCTATTAATTTTAATTCCTATGTTGTTATTGGTCCGTGCAAGCGGTGGCACGAAAATGCGCGTCAATCGAATATTTTAGGGGAGGATAGGGGGTAGGTGGGGTAAGGGGGTTTCTGGTCACACGCGTGTTCGTTGCTACTGGCGCGGACCAATTACACTATAGAAATTTAAATTAATGGGTTGTTAAGTGTTTTTTGGGAAGGTCCATTAAAAAGTCCACTCTTTAGGTCCACTTACGATCATCTCCCTATATATATACACACACACTAGCGAATATCCGTGCCTGAAGGCACGCTGAAATTTTTCAGAGTACGTAATTGCACGACAATAAATTGGTCTCGTGATAAATGTGTACCAGGGTGAATTAAAAAGTCAACTTAAATATAATTTAACTCTATTGAATTCTATCCCCACCTCGCTTCATCCAGACCATGGGTCATAATAATTTTTTTTCCTTACTTCACAATTCCAATAGTTATAAGATTAAGGTTTCACCCCTCCACTCATTACATCTTATATTAATTAATTCAAATATCATTTTATAAAGTTTAATTTTCTATTATGTAATATTAAAATGTTTTCATCAATTCTCCACATCTTTTTATTTTATTCCATTCCGCACTAGTAATGATGTATTTGAAATTTGAATTACGGGAAAAGTCTTATTCAATGTCATTAAAATATCAATTTCGTAAAGCCTTTGATGCTCTCAAGAGACAATTAAATGTTCAAAATCTCATCACATATGAATAATTAATTCAATTTTCCAACATAAATTCAATATTTCAAACACAAAAGCTACACAATTTTCATCACATGATATACCATATATATAATTTCTTGACATGATCAAACATGAATAAACACTCTGATTAAGCGTACATAGAAAAATCTCACTTTTCTACTCTGAGATCTATTGTGGACACCGATCTGTTATGAACATATTCCTCGTTTGGTTAGGTAGAAAAAAATCGAACAATAAAGAAATAAGTATAAATCTATAAACAAAGTGATTAAAGCTCTGCTCAGTGATTAAAGATATGCTAAGAAGGCAAAAATGTCCCCCTTTCATCAACATATTTTACATACACCGCAAAGCAGCATAGATTTAAAAAATTAAAAACTTATACATCCTTGTTATACAGTGAAGACAAACCCACTGATGATGGCTCTTCTCAGTGGCTTCGATGATGATGGCTTAGCCATTATGATGGGCAGTGACGCCCCTGAACATGATATGTTCGCATTGTCAACCTTCGTGGCGGTTTCAAATATCACGGATCAAAGAATACTAAACTAGTGAGACAACTTTCTTAATATCATTATATGCTAGACAGACATCCTTGACCTTGAATACTGACCTACACGTGGATGTTTTAACGTTAGCATTTCTAAATCAATAAGCAATGGAGAAACAGAGATAGAAACCAAACAAGATTTCAATCTTGTATAGATAAATATCAAATAAATCATAAACAAAACTAATATATATTTAACTTAAAAGACAACAGAACACCCATAGCTTATTCAGGGGGAAGAGTGAAAATTTTGAATCTTTATATTAGTATCATTGAACCCACATTTAGAAGCAATCTGAATTGTTGCCTTGACATGTGGATAAAACAAAATGAAAAGAAAAGTATGATACCTTTGGAAGCAATCTAAATTCATCACTACCAGCATTATAAACCATAAACCATGAAAATTGTTGTCTTACTCGGATCATCATATCTGTCACGATAGAAAATAATTTAAAACACTCAAATGAGCATTTTTTTACAAACATATTACCTACAAATCATCTTTGGAAAACAATTTGGCTTTCCTTTTTTGTGTTTTAAAACTCTCAACCAGAAAAAATGATCATTTCGAGCAGTTTGAATCGGCCATCGAATCGCCATCTCCCTACCTTATTCTCTTTATCAGTCTAGATCCTTCCTCTTTTTCTAGACCCATCTCCTGCCCGAACTCGGTCTTAACCGAACATTTTAACTAGAAGCTAACATGCCACAAGCTTCTCCCCCCATCTACGACAGTCTTTTAGTCTCCTCATCACTCTCCACTCCATACTTTTACAGAATTGAAAACCATTAAATACCCATTACAATATATTAACACTAAATGTCAATGAGGTCTTTCACATTCCCAAGAAAATTCACAAAATCTAACATTTTTTTAAAACTCCATATACAAAACCTAATATGCAGCTCCTAACTGCAATAGCTTGTTAACTCTAAAAAATAGGCACCAAATAATGGATTTGTAATACTAAAATTGTGGCAGCCCGAATATAATTATGATAAATTATGATTAGCTTATGTGATATGATAATATGTTATTAGTATATATAATGTTAAGTCATTGTATTTCGTTTAATTCTACCTTCATAAAAGTATGAAATATTGAATTAGTAACAAACACCAAATTTTGATTTTTTCGGTAAGAATGTTCATGTTGGAGGCAAGTTTTGACCATTACAATATAATAATTGACTTGAGGTATACACTAGATATTTGTAGATTATGAGTTAGGTTTGTAACAAAACAAATCGTTCATCGAACGGACATCCGAGTGGGAAGATATTATCTTTTTACGAACAGGGGGTAAAGTAGTCATTTAGCCTTAAATGATATTTTGTTTTATATGATGCCACATGTTATATTTTGATTGGACCAAGGGGGGTAACCTTATGCTGATTTATAAACCTTTAATTAAGCTCTTCCTTCAGCATATTTCAGCCATGGGAGAGTTTTAACCTAAGGAAAGAGAATTTTGAAGTTTAGGAAGAAAGTGTGAGGAGAAATTGAATAAAAATCATAGAAAATTACATAAAAGCCCCTAAGGAAGAGAAGAAGAACCGACTGAAAAGGAGCCAGATAATGGAAAATGGAAATCTTGTTAAATTTGCAAGGTGAGTGTACTTATGATTATCTCATATATGCAGATATATGAATATAGCTCTAAGAGCAGGATTTGTTTGAATACTTCGGTATTCGGGATTTTTTTGGATATTCAAATATCCAGGATTTGTTTGGGTCTTATGATCCAGGATTGGAATTGGAAAAATATCCAATGATTTGATTTGTCTTATGACAAGGATTTGTTGGAACTCATGTTCCAGTATTTGTTATTGCCAATGGGCAGAATTATTTGGATCTTATGATCTAGGATTTGTTATTGCCAATGGGAAGGATTGTTCGGATTTTATATCTAAATATTCGATATAGAAATTCTATTTCATTGTAGGGAAGGAGTACCTCACTAAGCTTAATGCTTACGGTTTAAATTTTTACAATTTCAGGTTTGTATGCTGCCATCTAGGATACCATATGACCGATAACTTTGAGAGTTGCACCGTTGGAAAGAGCTGGGGTTTAAATATGGGGATTTTATCATTGTCACACTGAAGATTTTAATATACTCACACAATATATATATATATATATATATATATATATATATATATTGCGTTAGTATGGATTGAGTTGATGATTATGAAATTTTATCATAGATAATCATAGTATTGTATGTCCGCTTAATTATGACTCTGATATTGATTTTATTATGGTATAATAATAATAATAATATTATGTTCATTTTGCACATAAAAAAATTTGATAAATGAAGTATATTTCCTAAGGGCTCAAGATTATGATCCAATTATTCTAATAACAAATGATTAGTGCGGATAATGGGTTTGGGGTGTGACAATTAGTGGTATCAGAGCGTGGTTATTAATTCTGAATGTGTGTGACGATTAGATGGAAGTATTGAGTTGATTTTATTTTTATAAATTATTTATGTACTAAAAAATAGTTTAGTATCAAAAAGTGTTTATATTGGTTGTTAGAATTTTATCGTATTACAGATAAGTCCGGATGGAACTTGGAAATGGACAACATAGAGAAGAGGGAGTGGCTTTTCGTACAGAGAATACGGAAGTAGAGCAAAGTGTTGCTGGAAGGGATAGAGAGCAAGAAAAGCCTACATAGATGCAAATAATGGCACATGCAATGACGAGGATGGCAGAGCAACAAGAAAGAAATATGGCGCAAATGGTAGAACATTAGACTAGATATTTAGAATCAAAGACTGTGGTCAGGATTGAGAAAGAGGAATGAAAGGAAATGAAAGATTCCATGCATGAGGATTTTTTGAAGTTGAATCCTCTAGAATATTCAGGTAAGTTGAACATATAGAAGATGAGATTTGGGTCAGAGATCTAGAAACTATCTTTGCAGTTATGAAGGTTCCAGATAACTAGAAAGTGAATCTAGTTGTGTTTAAGTTGAAGGGAGAGGAAAAATATTGGTGGAAATCTAGCAACCATTTGATGCCCAGGATAGAAGGTACTGATGTTATTACATGGCATTAATTTATTAAATCTTTTTGTGTTAATTATTTCCCTAAAGTTTATAGGAGGGACAACCTAAGGGAATTTATAAATTTGACCCAAGGGAAAATGTCTGTGAGGGAGTATGCGATTAAATTTACTTCTTTGTCAATATTTGCTACTAAATATGTGGAGAATGAAGAGGATAAATGTAGTAAGTTTCAAGATGGACTGATTTGGCCTAATCAAAATAAAGTGGCCAGTTATGAGTTAGAAGATTATGCTTCTCTGGTAAACAAAGCCACGATAGCAGAAAGGCAAATGAACCAAGGGGTGACGAGTAGAGAGAGTTTTAAGAAAAGTAGATTCGACGCATCTCACTCTAAGGGAGGCGAGGGTGGAAGTGTTAAGATGGAACCTCATAAATTTTAGAGAGGTGGTGGAGATAGTGGTAGAGGTCAGGGGAGATTTGGTAGAGATACCAGTGGTGGAGGATCTTTTGGTTCAGTCAGAAAGTCAGGGAGAGGTGAGGCCCCAATAGGAGGTGTTACATGTTTCTTTTGTAAAGAGGAAGGGCATTATAAATCTGAGTGTCCTAATATTAAGGGATTGGAATGCTACCACTGTCATTAAGTGGGGCATATTAAGAAGAATTGTCCACAGTTGGTAGAGACCCCAGCAGCACATAGTGAAGTAGCAAGAAGAATTTTATCTCCAAGCAGTGCAGTAAAAAGTATGGACAGAGGACAAGCTAGTAGTTCTAGGCTAGGTGGATGAGTTTTTACAATGAAAGAAGCTCAGATTACTCCAGATGTGGTGACAGGTATGCTTTTTGTTACTGATAGAAGTGCTTATGTTTTGATTGATCCTGGTTCCACACATTCTTTTGTGTTCTACGCTTTTGTTGTATACCTGAATAGACCATGTACTCATTTAGATGTGGGGTTGTGTATTTATATGCCTATGGGGGATATGGTTGAACATGAAAAGCATCTTATAACTATTTTGAATATATTGGAAGATAAGAAGTTGTATTCTAAGTTTAGAAAGTGTGAATTTTGGCTATCACAAGTTGTATTTTTAGGCCATGTTATTTCTATAAATGGTATATGTGTTGATCTTAAAAAGGTAGAAACTATTGTAAAATGGGAGAGGCCCAATAATGTGACTGGGGTGAGGAGTTTTTTGGGTTTAGTTGGGTATTATAGATGTTTGTTAAGGGATTTTCTTCGATTGACTTGGGAATGACTAAACTAACTCGGAAGGATGTTAAGTTTGAATAGAATTCTGATTACGAAAATAGTTTTGATGAATTGAAAAATAGGTTAGTAATTTCACCTATTCTTACTATTTCTCATGGTGGAGATGGTTTTGTAATTTATACTGATGCTTCACACCAGGGGTTGGTTGTGTTTTTATTCAGCATGGTAGAGTTATTGCTTATGCTTCTAGGAAGTTGCGTACACATGAACTTAATTATCCTACACATGATTTGAAACTTGCTGCTATTGTGTTTGCTTCAAAATTATGGCGTCATTATCTATATGGTGAGGCATGTGAAATTTGTACTGACCACGAAAGTCTTAAGTATTTATTTACTCAGAAGGAGTTGAATTTGAGGCAGAGGCGGTGAATGGATTTAATTAAAGATTATGATTGTACAATTTACTCCCACCCAGGGAAGGAAAATCTAGTTGCAGATGCTCTGAGTAGAAAGGCTTTGGGAAGGTTATCTTGTATTTGGTGTGCTAGAGTTTCCCACATCATGGAGTTGAGATTGATGGGAGTAGAATTGAATCTAGCATATGGAGACAAGTTCTTTGCTCATGTAAGCATGAGACCTTTGTTAGCTACCCGTATTCGTAATTTGTAAAGTCAAGATCCTTTTCTTGAGAAGGAATGACAAGATGTCCGAGATGATAAGTCTGAAGATTTTTGTATTGTGAATGATGGCACTTTATTGTATAAGCAACGGTTATGTGTGCCTAATGTGGGTGGATTGAAAGAGGAAATTTTAGATGAGGCTCATAATTCCATTTATACTATACATCCGGGTAGTACTAAAATGTATATGGATTTAAAGGAGCATTATTGGTGGAATAATATGAAGAAGGAAATAGCGAATTTTGTTGCTAGGTGCCTTATATGTCAGCAAGTGAAAGTGGAGCATCAGAAACCAACTGGTCTACTTCAGCCATTGCCAATACCGGAATAAAAATGGGATCATGTAACGATGGATTTTATGGTTGGGCTTACTCGATCTCAGAAGGTGTCAAATTCAATTTTAGGTAGTAGTGGACAGATTGACCAAGTCCGCTCATTTTCTAGAAGTCAAGACTACGTATAAAGTTGATAGGTATGCTATATTGTATGTTAATGAGATTATTCGATTGCATGGAGCACCTGTATCTATTTTTTCAGATAGGGACCCTGCTTTAACATCTAGATTTTAGGATATCTTGTAGTATGCTATGGATACTAACTTAAAGTTTAGTACGGCTTTTCATCCTCATAAAGATGGGAAGTCGAAAAGAACAATATATATTTTGGAAGATATGCTTAGAGCTTGTGTGCTTGATTTTAAAGGAAATTGGGATGAATATTTGCCTTTGATAGAATTTTTGTATAACAATAGTTTTCAATCTACTATTGGTATGGCACCATATGAAGCGTTATATGGTAGAAAATGTCGTACACCTGTATGTTGGAGTGAAGTTGGTGAAAGGAAGATAGAGGGTCCAGAGTTGATTGAAGTCACCACTGAAAAAGTAAAGATTTTCAAGATAGAATGAGAATGGTTCAAAGTAGACAGAAAAGTTATGCGGATAAGTGACGAAAAGATTTAGAATTTCAGAAGGGGGATTACGTGTTTCTTCGAATATCACCATGGAAAGGAGTTATGAGGTTTGGAAAGAAAGCTAAGTTAAGTCCACGCTACATTGGCCCTTATGAAATTCTTTAGAAATTCGGGATGGTTGCCTACAAGTTACCATTACCACAAGAGCTAGCACGATTACATGATGTTTTCCATGTTTTTATGTTGAGAAAATATGTAGCAGATCCTTCACATGTATTGGTGGAACAACTTATTGCGTTAAAAGAAGATTTGAGCTATGTGGAAGAACCACTTGCAATCGTCGATAGGAAAGAACAAATATTGAGATCAAAAGTGATCCCACTTGTGAAGCTTATGTGTAGAATTCATTCCATGGAAAAAGCTACATAGGGGAGTGAAAATAGCATGAACATGCGTTATCAATATTTGTTAGATTCGGACAACCAACGTATGTCAATTTCGGGGACGAAATTTCCTAACAGGGGGAGAATTGTGACAACCCGGAAATAATTATGTTAAATTATGTTTAAAGTATGATTAGCTTATGTGATATGGATAATATGTTATTAGTATATATAATGTCAAGTCAATTATTTAGTCTAATTCTACCTTCATAAAGTATGAAATATTGAATTAGTTACAAACACCAAATTTTGATGTTTTCGGTAAGAATGTTCATGTTGGAGGGAAGTTTTGACGATTACAATATAATAATTGACTTGAGGTATAAACTAGATATTTATAGATATATGAGTTAGGTTTGTAACAAAACAAATGGTTCATTGAACGGACATCCGAGTGGGAAGATATTGTCTTTTTACGAATAGGGGTAAAGTAGTCATTTAGCCTTAAATGATATTTTGTTTTATATGATGCCACATGTTATATTTTGATTGGGCCAATGGGGTGACCTTATGCCGACTTATAACCATTTAGATAAGCTCTTCCTTTAGCATATTTTAGCCATGGAAGAGTTTTAACCTAAGGAAATAGAGTTTTGAAGTTTAGGAAGAAAGTGTGTGGAGAAATTGAAGAAAACTTCATAAAAAATTACATAAAAGCCCCTAAGGAAGAGAAGAAGAACCGACTGAACAAAAGCCAGATAAAACAAAAGGGAAAGATTGTTAAATTTCCAAGGTGAGTGTACTTATGATTGGCTCATACATACAGATATATGAATATAGCACTAAGAGAAGGATTTGTTTGAATACTTTGGTATTCAGGATTTGTTTGGATATTCAAATATCCAGGATTTGTTTGGGTCTTATGATCCAGGATTGGAATTGGAGAAATATCCAATGATTTGATTCGTCTTATGATAAGGATTTTTTGGAACTCATGTTCTAGGATTTTTTATTGCCAATGGGAAGAATTATTTGGATCTTATGATCCAGGATTTGTTATTGCCAATGGGCAGGATTTTTTGGATTTTATATCTAAATATTCGATATAGAATTGTTATTTCATTGTAGGGAAGGAGTACCTCACTAAGATGAATGCTTATGGTTTAAATTTTAACAATTTCAGGTTTGTATGCTGCCAGTTAGGATACCATATGACCGGTAACTTTGAGAGTTGCACCGTTGGAACGAGTTGGGGTTTAAATATGGGGATTTTATCATTGTCACACTGAAGACTTTAATATACTCACACATTGTATATATTGCGTTAGTACAGATTGAGTTGATGATTGTAAATTTTTTTTATAGTTAATCATAGTATTGTATGTCCGCTTAATTATGACTCTGATATTGATTTTATTATGGTATAATAATAATATTATGTTCATTTTGCACATTAAAAAAAATTGATAAATGAAGTATATTTCCAATGGGCTCAAGATTATGATCCAATTATTCTAATAACAAATGATTAGTATGGATATTGGATTTGGGGTGTGACAAAAATTACCCAAAATAATCGAGAACGTCAGTAACTTGAACTACAGCTCCAAACTGCAATAACTCTTAAAGAAAGTACTACATATCCTAATAAGAAAGTACGACAGATAGATCGAGTCATCGGGGCTCACTACTGCAGCTCCTAACCACAATAACTCTTAAAGAAAGTACCAAATAAGAAATTTACAGAAATATCGAAATAAAGAAAATATAAATCCTCTTAAAGAAAGTTCCAATTTTAGGGCTTCTATGCCAAATAAGATATTTTAGGATTTCTATTGCTTTATAATGTTCTCACAATACATTTATATTGAAATAATAGAAATCCTCAATAAAATCAAACAGATAGAACTGTAACGTGAGAAGATCATAACCATACATATTGAAGCAAGCAACATAACATATGCTCAAAACCAAGAGTTAAAGCAAGAAAGGTCTTGAACTTCTGTTTAAAGCAAGTAAGTTCTTGAACCGTTAAAGAAAGCAAGCCAGATACATGTATGTTTAATGAAACATAAGATGTATGTTTAAAGCAATAACTGCTTTAAACTAACCATGTTAAAGAAAGCAAGGTCCTGAACTACTCAACACCAATAGTAGTGGTCGAGTCAATGATGAGCACGGCAAAATCTGCAATAATCATGTTTTTTATGAAGTCAAAATGTCACAATAATCATGTTTAACTAAACAATGAAAGAAAAATGGATTCACTCATTTGTCACAAATTACAAAATTCCGTGATCTTAAAAGACAAACATTATAGTTTTATTTTTTTGCCGAAATGTAAATATAATCAAATAGTCCTAGGAATAAAGAGAATGCAGACTCAAAATCAACAATCCGAAATAAATCGGCTAGATTCAATAAAACCAAAACCACACCAGGCCCCCACTACTAAAATAAAACCCAAACCAAACCTTCGTCCCAAGAGAGGCTCACATAACCTATAGAAAAAGAAGATATATATATCGCTTCCATTAGTTTAGATCAAACAAAGACAAAATTACAGAGTCCAAAATTACAGAGTCCAAAATTACTGAGATAGTCATCTAAACAACATCCAGTTTATCCCTGAGTTGGTATTCGTCTCCATGACCATTCTATGAGTACAAAATGAAACCATCTCAATTCTTTGAATGTTAATCTATAACCCTCTTGAAGTAACATTATATGAATCCATGAACATTCTTGGACTACAAAATGACTTTTTCTCCATTCAGTTACACGCTTGAGTTACTGTTATCACCTTATAAATGGCTAAGAACGGTTAACTGGAAGAATAAAAAAATCATTAATACGTTAGTTCAAATACATAATAAATATAGTAAAATTAGAAATCTAAATTTAGAACATTAAAATTCAAATTGCGGAGAATATAAATTCCCGAAAATGAACATTGATAGAACAAATAAATAACCCACAAATGTACCATATAGAACATACCCCAAAACAAAACTCACCTTCACAAATTAAATAATTCTTTTATACCTGTAGCTAAAATAAATATTAACAAAAATAAACTTCATAAATTAAATAATGCAAATGATAATATATAAACAATAGTTCTGGAAAAAAAATATCAACGCAGACCCATCATGACAGAAGAAAATCACTGGCAACGAAGCATAACCTCTACCGTATTGATCAAGATCAATAAAATATTATCGTGGTTGCTTCCAATGCTAGGAATCCATTGATTTTTTGTTGGATTTCTTCTTAATACCATCTCTCCATACCTTCCATTACAACTTAGTTTGTATCTGTTCTGAATTGAAAATATCATTCACAACACAACATATGTTATCAATACAAATGTGAGTCTAGATTGTAAATATCAATGGCAAAGAAAAAAGGAAGAAAACATACAACTCTAGACTAAATTGACTGAATCAAACTAAAGTTCCTCTTTTCAATACACATAATAATGCCCATTTTATCAACATAATGTATTCCTCCACTGAAATCACTCACATTCTATTTTTTAACACACCAAACTGATTGGATTCAACTAAATTCACTAAGTATACGACATATATTAAGCATACGAATTAAACTACGAATACGTCGTGTGGTGAAAATTATTATGCAACACAAATAGATAAGAGAAACGCAATCACCAAGTAAGAATAAGGAATGCAAAATGACAATCACACAACAAAGGATGTACGTGGTTCAACAAAGATGCCTACGTCCACGGTGGTGCAGTCAGTATTGATTCTATGTTCTCTGGAGAGTGATTACAGAGAATACAATCTGTCCCTTGCCCGAGACCTAGGGTTTATTATATACATGTTTATTTTAGTAAGTGGGGGTGTCGGAGTCCCCCACGTTTTCCATCTCTTCCTAGAACCTCTCTTAATGGGAACATGGGAAGAGACTAAATCATAATCGGTTAAGACATGGAGGGTTTGGACTTTGGGCCGCCATAAATGGGCTACTCGTCCAGGCCCATCATTCTAATTTCGAGTTCCCACAATTGACCCTAAGTTTGTTGGTCCATGCTTGGGCTCAATAAATTTAAATGATTTGTCATAATGGCTCCTTTATACATTGTGCAACTCTTCCCAAAGTTTGAGGATTGATTCTTGCTGCCTGTGCACTATGATTAGCAACACTTGAAGGTTTTCTAGAGCAGCCATTTTTCGACCGTCGTTTCAACCCTCTCAGCATTCTTCCATTTCCTATGAGCTCTAGCGATTTACAATCTCTTCTCTCAGTCTCCATTCTTATTGCTTCCTTATTATTTGGGCTCGTCATTCTTATAGTTCGAGTCAAACTTTCATCTTGTAAGTCTCATGTGTCTTCTTTTTCTATTTTCTATTTGAATTTGTAGTTTTCTAGGGTTTTCCAATGGCAAAGATTAGTAATAGGTCGTTGCCTGAGTTTAGGAAGTTTTATAACATCCCAGAGTGGGTAGAGATTGAGTGTGTTTGTCCCCCTAGAAATGTTAGAGAAATAGAGGGTGCCCATTGGATCCATGTTTTGATGCTTTCCCAAGGGGGACTTAATTTTCCCCCCAACGACCTTTTCTTGCACTTCTTTGGTTACTTCAATATTGTTCCTGCACAGTGTTCGCCCAATGTGTGGAAGATAATTAATGGCGTTCATAGAATAAATCAGTTTTATGGTACCAAGTTAGGGCTTGCCGAGGTTTGTTTTTGCTACTCTTTTTCTCGAACTAGTTCTGGTGTTGTCTATCTCAAAGCCAGGAGCCCTGATAGGGTATTGGTAGTAAACCTACCGGATTCACATAAGGACTATTGGCAAGAGGGTTTCCATGATAGAAACTGGTAGTTTTCTCCCCAGTCTGAAAGGTCGAGGTCTGATAGGTTCTATATTCCCTTTTATGGGGAAGAATACATAGGTAGACTTTGCTCTGTTCTTTTAATTTTTTTTATTTGTGATCTTTCTGATTTTTCTCTATTTTTCCTTCAGCGAGGTCAAAGAACTTGGAACCTGCTCTCAGTGATGTCCGTCTCTCTGAATTGGTCAAGGCCTGGAATATTAGGGAGACCTTAGCCAACGGCGAGCATCCCCGGTCCGTTTCTTTTTTCTCGAATATAAGAACAATTGTTCTAGTTTTATAGCGAGGCCGGTAGATAGTACCCTTGAGTTTGATACCTCTGAAGAGACTGCTGCTGATCCTATTCAATTGGACAAGGAGGTGAGCAGTTCTGAGAGTGATATCGCAGGTGGTGCTGAAGGCAACTTTGGTGAAGGGAGCTCCGGTGGTAGTAGCTCTTCGAATTCGGAGGAAGTTTCGAAAGCTCGAGAATCTTCGAGCACATCCAGCAGTTCAAGTGAGGATATGGTTCCTCCAAGGAAAAACTAGATTCGAGATGATGATGATGACGATCACGTGCTCCTTGCTCAGAGGTCCAAGAAGCAGAAGTCCAGTATTGGGGCTGTAGCTACTGGCTCTCGATCTTCTACTCAAGAGCAAGAGAGGAAGAGGAAAGAGGAAGAGAAGATGAGAGAGAGGGAGATAAAAAAGGAGGAGGAAGGAAAGAAGATGGAGGAGAAGAGGATGATGTAGGAGAGGAGGATAATGGAGAAGGAGAAAGAGGAAGAGAGGAGAAAGATGGAGTCAAGGAAGAAGGTTGGGCAAGCCTTAGTCCCGATGTCTTCTTTGCCCGAGGGAGCCTCAATTTTTATTTCTCCTCAACTGGATCATGAGCTGCTCGAGAGGGAAGTTCTTCCACCAGATCACCAGAGGGCACTGGGGTCTGATCAATTGGCCCTATAAGCTAGCCAGATTCTAGCCCTGGTAAGATCTTTTCCATTTTCTAATGCTTTAACAAGTTTTGGCTATTTCTCCTTCCTGATCTCTTCTTCATTTTTATCAGTTCGTGACTGACTTCGCTGTGCTCTATCGCTCTCGCGACGAGCTGGTGAGAAGGAATGGCGAGCTTGAGCAGCAGAAGGCTACTTTGGAAGTGAGGGGTACTCAATTGGAGGCTGATTTAAAGACTGCTGACACCGCTCGAGTTTCCTTTGACCTGGACCTCTTTAATTTTAATCGAGAGACTGATGCGGCAGTTAAGGAGCTGAATGAGCTGAGGCAGGCCTATGACCTGGTCTACTCAAGCAAGTTGGCTATCATAGAGGAGAATAAGGTGCTGACCGAGAAGTTAAAGGAGAAAGACTCCCAGGCAGCCACCATCAAGGAGGATTAATACAACTCTGGGCGGACTGTTGTATATGAAGACGTCGTGGTTCAGATAGGCTACATCAGCCGTCTGAACTTCAAAAAGGGTTGGAACAAGGCCATTTTAGCTACTGGTGTTGATGTTAACTTGTCTTTGTTCGATGAGCATGACACGGGTCCGAAGTCGACTGTGGATAAAGAAGACCCTTCCCGTGCTATTAAAGGCATTGAGCCTGCCTCCCAGACATTTCCTGTCGAGGTCCTTCCTGCTCAGGCGACACAGGTTGCCCCTGCTGAGGGGGGTACTTCTACTGTTGCTGATAAGGGGAAGAAGATAACTACCTCTGGGCAGCCTGAGGTTGCTAATTAGTTATCATCTAAGGTTACTTTTTGTATCTTTGTTTGTAACTTTTCTTTTTACTTCTCGATGTACTTTAACCCTTATCAATGAAAATGTTTCTTTTTCCCAGTGCACTGATTTGTGTTTCTTTTCGATGCCTTCTTTTGTCTTGTAGTTGCTTGATGTAAAAGAGTATATTCCTGCCACATCTCAAGTGGACAGGACTCTTGGTCCAATGCAAGTACTAAGGTTCGTCAAGCCTTTGTTAGGCTTTGCAAATCTCTTAGGTCAAGGAATCAAAAGTATAAGAATAAGTCTGAGCTTATGGCTAAGTTGAAAGACAGGCTCCAGGAGATGGAAGAGGTTGGTGCTTCAGTACAAGAAGAGGTGAATGCACTGAGAGAAAAGATTCTTGATGCTTCTGAGATCAACCAGGTTGGGGAAATGATTCATCAAGAAAATGAAGCTTTAATGAGAGAGGTCTCGCGTCTTAGGGAGCATGCGTCGAGCACCGCTCCTGTAGTATTGTGAGGCTCTTCATCGTCGCGAGCTAGGGCTAGTTAGAGCGATGTTCGTCCTGTGCTGTGAGGTTTTACTGGTCCATCCGTTCCGCGAGCTGGCAAGAGCAGCAGGAGTTCAGATAGGGAAATGGAAGATCTTCGCAGTGATGTCTAGCGAGCATATGTGATCGTTGCTGAGCTTCAAAGGGATATTACTTGGCTGCATCACGTATTTACAAAAGGACCTCGGCGAGTATGGACCGATGGTTATGACCAGGGTTGGCTAGATGCTCCGACGAGGCTGATAGAATTTGGATAGCTTGCCTTCATCAGTGGGTGGATCAGTGCTTTGAAAGAGATGCAAGTTCCAAGGAACTAAATGCTCTTGTATCGCCATGAAATATCTCCTTCCACTCGGATGCCCAATCCCTTCCAGAGAGATGATCAGTGGATACCTATCGACGCCATCCCTCATCAGCTATCGGAGTCGAATACTAACGAAGTCTAGGAAGAGTTAGTTTCTGCTCCCGGTGATAGTCGAAGATCTCAAGTGGCTGATTATCTCGTTCAGAGGCCTCACCCCCACTAAGATTTTGCTAGTAGTTACTCTGTGTATTTTGTATTGAAGTGATGTTATGTCAATGTTTTGGGCGAGCTCGCCGACTAAACATGTATTGTACTTGTTTTAAATATGGTGGATTAATATAAAATTTATGTTTTGGGCTAATTTAGCCGATTAAACAATCGTATTATATTCTCCATATTCTCGCTCCTTTATGATATCTAAATTTGTATTATTACATAAGTGTCCTTCTAGTCCAGTATACTATCGAGATACCATTGTGCACCACTTTACCTTTTAGGTCGTGTCGTCACACTCCCTTAGGCCTAAGTGTGGCAATTGGCGAGGATACACCTGGTGTTGGATTCTCTATCCGATCAAGATTTTATTCAACCAAAGATGGTTTGGCGACCAGTTTTAATTTATCCATATTGCCTAAGGATCTCCTGTAGGGATTCATATATTACCAGGGGCAATGCTAAGAGGTCTTTCATGTTTCATAATGAAAACCTGAGGAGGGGCATTTCCCTGCTATGGTGTAATGATCAATCTGCTTGTCATTTAGAAAAGGTGTGTGATAAAGCTTATATAACTGTTACTTATTAGAACATAGACGTTAAACGGATTTCATTAATGACATGGAAAATGAATTACTAGTTCCATAACAAACGCATAAAAGAAGAATCTAAAAATAGAATTTCTTAAGATTGGTTGCGTTCAATGCTCGGGGGATTTCTCTGCCTTCCATGATTTCTAAGTGATAGGCGCCTTGCAGATTATCTCTTGTTATCTTGAATGGTCCTTCCCAGTTTGGTCCTAGATTGATGTCTGATGATTTCACTGCACTGCCCAGGACTTTCCTTAGGACATAGTCCCCAACTCCGAATGTCCTTGGGTTGAACCTCTTGTTATAATGACTTGCGAGTTGTTGCTGAGAGCTCGCTAGTTTTACTAGGGCTATCTCTCGGCGCTCATTGGCTAGGTCGATCTCAACGAGCAATGGTGCATCATTATGGCCCTGGTCGATTAAACTGGACCTCATTATCGGCCAACCGGCTTCTAATGGGATGTCTGCTTCCATTCCATATGTCAGCAAAAATGGGGTCTCCCATGTTGCTCGTCGTGGAGTGGTTAGATAAGCCCATAGAATATGTGGTAATTCGTTCACCCACGCGCCTTTAGCTCGCTCTAACCACTTCTTTAATCCGTCGATCACAGTTTTGTTAGAATCTTCGGCTTGTCCATTGCTCTCAAGATAGGCCACCGAGATGAAAGGGTGTCTGATTCCATGTTCTTTACAAAAACTCTAAAAAGAGCTGCTCTCGAACTGCGTTCCATTGTCGGTGATAATTGTTCTGGGGATGCCAAAATGGGTGATTATATTTCTCCATATGAACCTTATCATATTTGCATCTCGGATGTTCACTAGGGGTTCTGCCTCGATCCATTTGGTAAAGTAGTCAGTCGCGACCAGCAGATACTTACGATTGCCGGTGGCGGTAGGAAGTGGTCCTACGATGTCCATCCCCCATTGGGCGAACGGCCATGGGCTGTATAATGATTTTAGGTCTCTATCTAGTTGGTGGACCATAGGAGCATGAAGCTGGCATTTCAAGCACTTGCGGACATACACCGCAGAGTCCATTTGCATATATGGCCACCAATATCCCTCCTCCATTGCTCGAAAAGCTAGAGATCTTCCTCAAATATGGCTTCCATAGATTCCTTTGTGATGCTCATGTAGAACTTTCTCGAAGACCTTTGGGTGAACGCATTAGAGGTAGGGCCTGGAAAACGATCTCTTGTATAGCCTGCCCTCAGGAGATAAGTGAAAGCGAGCAACTTTGACTCTTATCTGGTGAGCAGTCTTCTTATCATCTGGAAGTGTGCCATCCTTCAAATAGTCCCTTAATGGGTCCAACCAGCTGGGTGCAAACTAAATTCAGAGCACCTGCTCCATGCTTGATAGCTCGCTGTTACGGTTAATGCTCGGGTGAGAGAGGAAATTGATGGGGATTGTCCTTTTTAAGTCGGAAACGATTGCTGAGCTTAAAGCTGCTAGGACATTAGCATGGATGTTCTGCCCTCTAGGAAACTACTGGACATTGTTCTCTTCGAAGCTCACCATTAGCCATTTTACTAAGGCGAGGTACGCTGCCATTCTTTCATCTTTTTCATTGTAATATCCACTTATCTGATTGGAGACTAATTGAGAGTCGTCGAACACCTGAAAATGCTTTGCTCCTAAAGTGTGCACCTTCTGGAGGCCGGCTATTAAGGCTTCGTATTCTGCTTCGTTGTTGGAGGCAGCAAATCCAAGCCTGATTCCTTGTTCAAAAATTGTATCCTCTAGACTAATGAGGACAGTGCCTAAACCTGCCCCTTTTGAGTTGGAGGCTCCATCAACAAACAATTTTCAGGTTTCCTTCTTTGCATCGTTCCCCTTTTGTCATGTTAGTGGAGGTTGATTGGAAGGTTGCTCACCTGTGAATTCGGCTATGAAATCAGCAAGGATCAGCCCCTTGATTATGTAAGGATGATTATAGTGTGGGTGTCAAAATAGTGCTTCAACTTCCTCGAAGCCACTACTAGTGCAAATGCGAGATTTTCCAGTGGTAGGTACCTCTGCTCGGCGTCTAGTAGGGTCTTGCTCGCGTAATAAACGGGGTGCTGGATTTCTGCAATTTCGCACATTAACGTAGAACAGACAGTGTGGTTGGAAACGGAGAGGTACAAGTACAAAGGATTTGCTTCCTGTGGTATGAAGAGCAGTGGTGGGGAACTGAGGTAAGCCTTGAGCTCTTCCAGTGCCCGCGAGCAATCTTGGTTCCATTATACTGTTTTATTTCCCTTTAGAAGCTTGAAAAAAGGCTTGCACTTCTCGGAGGACTTTGAAATGAATTGGTTTAAGGCAGCGAGCATACCGGTGAGCTTCTATACGTCCCGGATCGTGCGAGGAGGTTGTACCCTATTTATTGCATAGATCTGGTCTAGGTTGGTCTCGATGCCTCTCTTACTGACCAAGTACCCAATAAATTTTCCTGACTGGACAGTGAAAAAACACTTGCTCGCCTTAAGTTTCATTCGGTATTTTCTAAGGATTTCGAAGGTGCTTGATAGATCTAAGAGGTGGTCTTCTTTCTTCTTGCTTTTAACGAGCATATCATCGATGTAGACATCCATGGTGTCTCCTATTTGACCATTGAACATCTTGGTGACTAGCCGCTGGTAGGTTGCCCCTGCATTTTTTAGCGCGAATGGCATGGCCTTGTAACAGTATAGTCCAACTGAGGTGATGAATGCTATTATGTCCTGGTCTGGGGCATACAGAGGGATCTGATGATACCTAGAGTATGCGTCCAGAAAACTCATTTTCTCTTGAGTTGTAGTAGCGTCTACCAGTTGATCAATTTTTGGGAGGGAGAAACTGTCCTTAGGGCATGCTCTATTGAGGTCGGTGAAGTCGATGCAAACTCTCCACTTCCCGTTGTTTTATGGAACTACTTCTGGGTTGGATAACCATTCGGGCAATTGTACTTCCCGTATGGATCCTGCATCCTGCATTTTTTCTACTTCTTTTTCTACGACTTTTTATCTTCTCGGGTGCAGTTCGACATGCCTTCTGCGTGATTGGTTTGAAGGTGGGATCGACATGCAGCTGATGACAAACAATACTAGGATCAATTCCAGGCAGCTCGTATGGTTCCCACGTGAAAACATCTACGTTGCGTCTCAGCAGAGTTGTCAGTTCCTTATGTTCCTGGCCAGTGAGAGAGGCTCTAATCAAGGAAACTTTGTCACTATCGCTATCCCCAGCTGTAACCTCTACCAGGTCTTCGATGACCCGTTCATAGGTAAGGAGCCTGGTCTCCTCTAATCCAGGTCTTTTCGTATTTTAATTGCTATTTAGATAGTGTCAGACCTTCTTGTTCTTCAACTTTCTCGCTGGCCTAATCGGCCTTCTTCTCTGGACTTGGTTGGATGGCTGCTATGAAGCACCTTCTTGCCATTGGTAGGTCACCGTGGATCTCCATTACTCCTCGCTCGGTTACATACTTGATTTTATGATGGTAGGTCGAGAAGACTGCCTTCATCGCATGTAGCCATCCCCTGCCGAGGATGGCTTGGTATGGCGAGTCGATGTCAACCACTAAAAACTCAATCATCTTGGAGATGTTTCCCGCTCGTACTGGCAGTACGATCTTTCCCAGGGGCATAGTTATTTTTCCAGGGAAGCCAACTAAAGG
This sequence comes from Sambucus nigra, assembly GCA_949130495.1. Taxonomy (NCBI): domain Eukaryota; kingdom Viridiplantae; phylum Streptophyta; class Magnoliopsida; order Dipsacales; family Adoxaceae; genus Sambucus; species Sambucus nigra. The sequence continues at coordinate 74,675,726 of OX422222.1, forward strand.
GACATTAGCTTCTTTTAGGTCGGCGACGCTTAACTTCAATTTTCTGAATAGGTCGAGATACATTACCTCGGACGAGCTTCCTTGGTCGATGAGCAACTTGTCAACGTCAAAGTTAGCTATCCTGAGGGTAATGATCAAAGCATCGTGATGTGGGTTTCTTACACCAACCAAGTCTTTATTTATGAAAACAATATGCTTATTATAGTTGACGTCATGTGCTCGTCGACGCTTTCCTGACTGTGACTTTGCCGGATCGATCTGAAAAGCTTGCATCACCGCTGTAAGCTTCTTCATTTCCATTCGAGCTAAATTTCCTTGGATTTTCTGGGCATCAGATGCCCCATGAATTACTGTGAACTCATGTCCAGCATCATCTTCGAGCACGTTGTCAGGTCTCGCCTCTCTATTGGCTACCTCTTTCTCTGCCTTCTTCTCCACAAACTCGTTCAAATGCCCGGATTGGTCTAGCTCTTCGAGGTGGGATTTAAGAGCTTTGCAATGCTCAGTCTTATGTCCTCCCTCTTTGTGAAAGGCGCATCTCAGTGCATTATTCCTCTTCAAGGGATCTCCTCCCATCTTCCTGGGACACTAGATGAATGGCTCGTCTTTGATTTTCGTGAGAATTTTGTAAATTGGTTCTTTAAAGACGGTGTTGACCACCTGAAATTTGACACGTCATTGTTGTCTCCGTTTTTGGAGCCATTTTTGCCCCCATTTTTCCCCTTTCTTCTGGTTCTCAGTTTTGTCACTGTCTTTGGCAGCGAGCTTAGTTTGAACATTTTTCGATGTGCCGAGGCGGGTCACATCTTCCACCTTGGCATACTTCTCGATGCGAGCCATTAGGTCGTCGATGGTCATGGCTTCTTTCTTTGTCAAGGATTGGTAGAGAAGGGAAGAGATGGGTATCCCAATTTTGAAAGAGGCCACTACCACTTGCTCTGAACAGTCCTCGACCTCGTTGAACAATTCGCAGTACCTATTCGCGTAGTCTCAGAGGGTCTCTTGGGCGTCTTTTTCATTGTCAGCAGGGCATCCATCCTTTTGGGATGGGAGCTACTAGTAATGAATCGGGCCGTAAAGAGCTCGGCCTGGGATTTGAAACTTCTGATGGATCGGTGGGGGAGCCTTTCGAACAATTTCTGCGCCACGTCATGCAGTCTCAAGGGGAAAATTCGACACATTAGCATGTCTCGATGGTTCCAGAGGGTCATGGCCTATCGGTACTGCCTGACATGATCAATGGGATCAGTCTTAGTGTCATAAATTTTGAACCTTGGAATGGAAAACTTCTTGGGGGATTATTCTTCCTCAATTTCCTTGGAGAAAGGTGATTTCATCTGAGTTTTGAGAGCTCTCCTAGCGAGTTCTCGGGTCGATCTAGTACCATGATGGGTAGGATGTTGGTCCATCTCCCTTCAGACCAGATTTCGTATGTTCTCGTTGCTGTGATTCGGGCTTCTGTGGCTGTGAGCTAGTCGCAGTTGCTAGAGCAGGTCGTCCTCTGACTCGTTTCCCTCAGCTCTCTGGGATCCGCGCCTGGGGCTCCTTCGTCGGCTGCGAGACTTGCTCACCTGAGGGCTAGGAGTGTGGTACGGGCATTTTATTGGTACTACGATGGAGATCTCTCTCCATTCTTTCTAATCTTATTTTGAGGCGAGCGTTTTCAGCCTCGTGCCTGCGAGAAGACTCCCTCTGCTCTTGGAGCCTCGCCTCGCCTCGTATGCATCAATCAGTCGGGATATCTGCATGGATCTCGCTGGTCCTTAGCTTTCTTTTGAGGCTGGCCTTTCTGGGCGATCCCTGTGATTTGAACGCCGAACTTCAGACCTAATCCTACAAGGAGCAGGGAGTTATTGAATATCCCCTGCCTGGGGAGCATTACTACTGTGACCAGACATTTCGATCTCCTTTTTTGGTGTGAGCTTTCTCAGGGAAGATAAACGTTCCCACAGATGGCTTCAATTGTGGTGACAATTATTATGCAACACAAATAGATAAGAGAGACACAATCACCAAGTAAGAATAAGGAATGCAAAATGACAATCACACAACAAAGGATGTACGTGGTTCAACAAAGATGCCTACGTCCACGGTGGTGCAGTCAGTATTATTTATAAGTTCTCCGGAGAGTGATTACAGAGAATGCAATCTGTCCCTTGCCCCGGACCTAGGGTTTATTATATACATGTTTATTTCAGTAACTGGGGGTGTTGGACTCCGCCACGTTTTCCATCTCTTCCTAGAACCTCTCTTAATGGGAACATGGGAAGAGACTAAATCATAATCGATTATGACATGGAGGGTTTGTACTTTGGGCCGCCACAAATGGGCTACTCGTCCAGGCCCATCATTCTAATTTTAGGTACCCACACGTCATATAATACTTTGCCAAAACAGGTTTTGTTCCCAACTTCACAAACAACTACAATGTCTTACCATTATAGCGTTGAAACATATGTTCCAACACAACTAATGTAAAGAGTAATTATACTTTAGTTTGTAAAAAATCACCCTTACTTATATAAAATCTCAGTAAAAAGTTAAGTCAATCTCAATATGCTGACTTAAGGCAAAGTATATGCGACTCATGTTTTGCATCACCTACATGACCCAACACAATCGGGAAAAACATTACGTAGTCACTTAATACTCAAAAATGAACAAAACCAAGACAAGTATAAACAATTAATGGAATAAAGGATCCAATATAAAGACCATTCAGGTAACTTGACATAGTCACTTAATACTTCTAAGGAACAGATATATATAAATCCAAAAAAAAAATTGGTTATGAATTTGTTCACACACAAAAGTGAAACCTTTAAAACCTCACACACATACCTGTATTGTCCCATTACCTATGTGTTGGCCCAGTTAAACATACATGTGTTGCCCCAAACATCACACACATACCCCTGTTGGCCCAAGTTAAATAAAAAAAATCCATTACTTGTGTTGGCCCAAGAATATCTCAACATGCAGATTGCAAGCTTATGAAAACTAATCAACATGAATATGTCCACCTAAAGTATCTTTGAGATATTAGTTGTGATAAAAATAAGAGAGACTCATAAAGACTGGCACATTTTTTAAGACAATAAGTCCACTCACTGCACGTTTTGCATGGGAAAAAGAATCAATTACATCTCACATTGCTTACCACTAAATTGTAATATATAAAATCATAACTAATTATTGAACTTCAAGTGAATCCTAATTGAGAAGAAATGGAATGTAACTTGCCAAATTCAAGCATACAACGTAAACTACTCGCACAAAAGCAAAAATAATAACAACACAAATGGTAGTCTCTATGAACTTTATAGAATACATAAACATAAGATCAAGTGACTAAAATAAATTAGAAACCTAAGTAACTGCTATAGGTACTAAAATATGAAAAGGCATACATATATCTAATACTGAATTTAGAGAGAGATTCTGAAATAAAGAAACAGAAGGATCAAAATTTCTTCTTAAACAAATTTACTAGTATACCAAGTATAAAGAAATTAAAGAAAAGTCAAAATCACATCAGGGTACCAATTTTTCCCAAGCAATTAAAGTTTTAAGAAAAAAACCTCGAATCAAAACACTAAAAAATGAAGTAAAGAGGATTGACCCAAAACACACATAACAAAAAGTTAAGAACATTCCATCAAGTTAAAAGAATTGAAATACAATGAAACCACTTCAAGTTAAAAAAAAATAAAAAATTACATGTGTGGGCCCAAAAGTGTCTCAACATAAAAATTTCAAGCACATGAAAACATGTAATAATCGAATTAGAGAGAAGATATAAACTTAGGTATTTCATTATATTGAATGTAAAATCACTACCCAAAAGAAATTATGAAGCCTAAGAACCATTGTATTGAATGTAAACTTAGTTTCCTTCATCTCATCAATTGTTCATAGAGAATCAGACATTCCCCTAGAACAAAGTCAAGTGAGAAAGTGAAATGAGCTCAAGATATAAGTGAAATAACCACAAGATATAAGTGAAATAAACTCAATTTTTGACTTGAACAATTTTTTAAGAAATACAAGACATGCTAGTTCATATAATTGAAATAACCTGCAAAAAAATAGAACATGTAACATGCACCTAATTATAAATATAACATGAACATGTAATAAAAGACACACACACAAACTGAGTTTATATAACAGATCCAATTATGAATGTACCAAGAAAGGTGAACAAAAAAACATTTAAGCAAATAGAGATTAGTTTATGAAACAATGTACCTCAAAAACAAATATGTTGAGAAAAAAATGAATTGATGGGAATAAGAGGGCCAAAAAGGGAAGAAGTGTAAAATCGCCATACTTTGGATATGATTGATGTTCCCGGCCAAGTGAACGCAATAACTCAACTAACCCCAAACCCAAACCAATCTTTTAGTTTCATTTTTTTCCCAAACCAATATAGAGGCATATATGCATTTGTTTATCTCTCTAGCTTACCAAAGTGTCCAACAAACATTTCGTAAGGGTAATTTTAACACAAACATTCAGTAAGGGTAATTTAATACAAACATTTAGTAAGAGTAATTTTAAAATGCGCGTATAAAAATCATAGCATTAAGAGCATAAAACATGTAACATGAACCAACATCTTAACTCAGTTCTAAAATCAATCCCCGTAATGATAAATATATTGCCCCAAATCAAATATACCAAACACATTTCAAAACCCCTAACTTTGAATCCCTTACATCCCATCTCAAGATACATTAATTTCCACCCACTCCCAAAAACAATGAAGATAACTAATACCAAAATAGTTATTTACGGTTTCTCATAAAAACCCCAAAATAGGGAGTGTACATGAAAGACCCAACTCAAAACTCTTAACAAATTATTTTGAACTTAAATCCCCATAACAAAAAAAAACATATTTTATAGCATACCAATGAGTTAAAAGATTAATGGATGCTTTAAACTTTCCACTCAAACACATAAAACCGATAATGAAAAGTTATTAAAAAAAGTGAAAACTTCACAGCATACCAGTGAGAGAAGAGACAAATCTATAAATGAGAATGTCATATCTCGAACAACAAACAAAAAACCCAATTAGTTTTAAAAAAAATGTAAGCTCAAAGTAGGGAACATACCCCGTTCCAAACATAAATACAAAAAAATCTCAAAATAGAGCGTAAAGAGAGAGTAGTTGAGTTTGTGTGTGTGTGTGTGTGTGTGTGTGAGAGAGAGAGATGAAATAAAACACCATCTCAAACCTTAAATCGAAAATATCACTTGATAATGATTCATGACAAAGGGGATGAGCGGAAAACATGTTTTTAATTCTCCCATTTTTCAAGAAAATCGCAACTCTCCCATTTTTAGAACACCAAAGACCCCAAAACATGTTTTCCAATTCCTTAAAACTGAATCCCTGATTTTGCACCAAATTAGAATTGAAATCAAGTCTTAACAGAAAAAGATAGAAATGAAGTGTATACCTACGATTCATAGTGTGAAATCTAGTTAGTGGAGGAACAATTATGGGTTTAGAGAGAGAGAGAGAGAGGTATGGTTTCATGATGGTGGGTTTATAGAGAGTAGCGGGTGTTTTTTGTTTGTGAGGAATAAAGTGAAATGGATTTGTTCTCTATAGTCGGGATACGTGACATGTTTAGGCGCGATAATTAATTTGGAGAGTTAATCTGAGCCTTTGATTTTGTATGGGGAGATGTGGGCAAATCTCAACCCTTATTGTGGTTTTACATTTTATGTTTTCAAAAACCATGATATATATATATATATATATATATATATATATATATATATATATATATATATATATATATATATATATATATATATATATATAATCGTAAGTTTGATTAATTAGTTATACTTTCATATTACTATAATTATTTATTCACTTATGGCTTTCCATTTTTGTAGACTATGTCGGGAGGAAACAAACCAAGGCTACCTTACTATAATTAAAAACTAATGTTGGAATTTTATTGGGTTTCTTGACTCCAAATTGTGGGCAAACTTCTTATCCAGAGATGAGTTTTGAAACTCGTAGCTTCGTCTTTGGGGAACCCATTGGATTAATCATTTAATTATAAAAAATTGTGATAATATTTCTGTATCACCAGAGTTTGTATCTCTTATCCCAACTTTTATGATACTGGATTAGGAAAAAATTGATTCAAATCGCAATACATAGGACATGTATAAGAGTATATTTGGGAACTCAAGTGTTGTTCTTTTCGAAATGAAAATGGAGAAAATGAAGGAATTTTAATTCAAATATAATTAATCATTACTCCCAAATACACCCTAAGGGGCCGTTTGGCAACCCAATTCCAAGGCTTGGAATTAGGTTACCAAACGGGCCCTGGATGTTTTCTGAATTCCCATTCAATAAAGCCAATGCTGATGAAAGTATTTAGGATCCACCAGTCTGCATGTCCCCAAAATTAATAGGTATTCTTCTAATGATTAATTACAATATATATGATATACCAACAGAGGGTATGGACCACTAACACTTCTACACTCACAAAATTTATCAACTTCTTATGAGAATGTCATTTTGTAAAGAATATTCATATCCCAATAATTCTTTATTCCAATTACTTGAGGCCGATGACTCAAATTTTTTTCATCAATCAACCACTCTATTAAGCACATCTCCCACCAAAGTCATTTTTAAAAATAAATGTAAAAACTAATATATCTTGTCATTCATAACAATTTCCAACCAAGTAAGTTTAGGTATACTTCCTCACCTGAGGTCTGTCATCAATATTTAAAAAATCCATTTTCCTGACAGGGTCACCTATTGCTCTATGGTTGACGCATACAACAATTTCACGTGATTTTTTCTTGATTTGTTTTGGTTAAAAAGTTAGTCCCAAGGTTTCATGTATATGTTAAATTAAAACTATATCCTTTCTTGTTTTACGTATATAAATATAAACAAACTTTTTCTTTTCATTCAAACCTCTCTTAAGGGGGTTTTATTTTTACAAAACCTTGATCTTTATTGCCCCCAATTCAGCAAATTTGTTTGCATTTTGATATTATTCACACATAAAGTGTCTCCTTAATAAAGTAAATTATTGCAATTTGGTATCCGTTTCAAGGACCTACTTGTTTCCTTGCCAGAGTGAGACCGTTATTTATGCTCAAAATATATTCCAATGAAGCCATAGGATCCCACTAATCTTTCCTCAACGTCCCTCCCATCCTTTTATTTACACCTAAAAACAAGGTTATGTCATTTAGTGATTGTGTCATTGATTTCTAAACCCATATTGAATTCTTTAAGAATCCAGAATAGTTTTTTATCATATCATATTAACTTCATGTCTTGATTAAATCGTGTATATATTGTGTTCATGTGATATACAGTCCACCCACTTCTATATGCATGTCTAAAACGTGAATCCGATATTACTTGATATTTTGTTTGAAAAATAATTAGTCATAACAACTGTTGCTTATATGGTTATTGCACTATTTTTTAAATCAGTCTCCTTTATTTACAAATTAAGAGTCGGTTATTCCTTTTTGGATTGTTCAAAATTAATAGCCTGCGTTTATTTTTTTGACATAATCAATGAACAAAAATTCATGATAGTGAACAAGTATGGATCTTGACCATTGGTTGATTGTATCCTTAATATATACGTAAAAAATATAGGGCCTCTTAATTTGGGGTAGAGGGAGTATTTAATTACTGTACTTGTTAGATAATGATATTTTTAGTTTTATATGCATATATAATTTCAAAACATGCAACAAGTTGGCATATCTCAATAGTTAATTGAACTAAAATATGTAGTATAATTAATGATATGGGCAGAGTGCAACAGCTTTTCCATCACATAGTTTTGAAAAAATCAAATGTTCATGGCTTCATGGACTGATATCGGGTTGTATTCTTTTTCTTAGTAATATCGTTTGTAACATTGGTCGATGATTTTGGAAAATATCATCATCCAAAATATCCCAAGATGTTTTTAAAAGAACAAACCATATTAGTTTTCATTACCTTTTTGTAGAGGGTAAAACTTAATTTATTAAACCAATTAATTTCATATTAAAAACTTTGCTAACTTCTAGCTTCATTTGACTCCCCCTTTACCAAATTAAGAATCCACTATTCTATTTGTATAGGCCCAAATTAATAATCCCCTTTTTTTACATAATCAGCGAACCATCTTCTTCAATTTCACTTTATGTTTATGGAAACAGGTTAATGGATGCTGGTATGAAGAATATCATACATATTTTGTGCTCGACCTTGTTAACCTCCTGGATGATAAAACCTTGGTATTGATTTTTAGTTCATCTTGATTCTTACTAATCAAAATATATTCATTCCATCTCACCTTCTATGCCGATTATTCATAGTAGTGGCGTTGTGAACGATTATTGATGAATCTTAGTCGTATTGTGGTTTCAATTTAGTCTTACTTTACTTCATATGAGTGCAAGGTTTTCACATTTTCCCCTGTTAAACTCTCATGTTACTAGTGTCAGATTGTAGCATTTGAAGCCAATCAAACTCAAAATTAGACCAAAAGTAGATGATAGGGAGCATATTTGAAGTTGCATTTCTATTATATCACATATATAAGGGAAGTTATGAAGGATTATTACTCATGGATGTTTCATACATTCGCCTTTAAAATCATGAAGTACAAGAAAAAAATAAAGAATAGATTGCACGAGTTTGCTACACAGAATATGTTTTAATCTATATTAAATATCAACGGTCTTGCATAAATCAAGTTGTCAAGTCACTTATGGAAAAAATTTCAACATAAACTCTACTTGAGTTTGCAAAAAAATTCCACCACGAGTTAAATGAGGTCGTTATCGTGAAACTAGTGGGGTGTGTTCATTACTTCACATGGATATACTGTATTGAAGGAACAAGAGGCCAACAATTATGTATCCTAGTGACATAGTTATGGAACTAATTTGCAAAATCGAATCTGTGGGCGTAATTATGCGAACAATCTGAGTTATTCGAATTGATGACACTTATCCGACATCATAGATTAAGATCACATCTTCAGATGGAAAACGAGGTGGCCATCCATCGTTGTCAAACTATGCTTAACATTACTAAATAAAATATCATTCTCCGGATGTGATAGAAATATAAGACATTTAAACTTTTTTCCCCAATATATAATTTAAATAAATCCAACGAATATAAGCATTTATGCAAATAAAATCCATCACCATGTTATGTCTCAAATAAATCCACTTCCAAACGATAGATTAAAACTCATAGTAAATAATTCAACCAAAATCTTTGATTGAAACCATAAACAAATATGGAACTGAATGGTCGACTGTATCGTAAATAAAATGGCAGAATATGAATAATCTAAAATACTAAAGAAATAAAATAAAATCTCCAGTTGCACTCCAAAGATCTCCGATCCATCATATGCAGCTACTCCAGCAACTATAGATCCAAGCCTACCGCGTGAACACTACTTACTCCTTCCAATTAGGGACCGTGAACCCAAACATATGAATCATAAATGATAGATATCATAATAGAGTATTTTAAATAAGATGATATAATTATACGCGAGTAAAGTAACACGACACTGACCACCTACGTAATTAATCCACCAGACTATTCAAGTCCAAATATTTTGATTAAAATGTTCACTCATAAACTCATAATTATTTGTTTAATTAATGCAAGACATTTTATAAATATGACAACAGTATAGCTAGTTTACCCTTCTATTGGTCATGCATATACTCTTGATACACCAAAATTTTTTACACACCACACACATTCCCCTCACTATAGCGAGTTCGCCCAATTTCGTTAGCACTACACATACTCATGAGGTTCCACGCACAGCACGTTACTATAGTCAGTTTGCCCAATTTGGTTAGCCCAACACATACTCGTGATGCTAATACACACCCACTTCGCTATGGCTAGTTTGCCCAAATTGTTAACGGTGCACATACTCGCGACACGATTTCATTTTAATACCCATACTTTATCTTAGTCATTAGTTATTAATTTATTATCAAATTCTCATTACTATCTGTTTGCCCCACTCAGTCTCGCACATAGGCTAATGGATAATATGCGAGGACATACTACCGTACAAACCTACCCTCATGAGTTCTAAACCTAGAATGTGTTAGCAACAACGAGGCCTACCTACTAGTCTCGTACCTTAAAATTAACTTAAACTAAAGATGAAAGTATAACTACCCCAAAAATCCCAACGTCCCCGCAGTGTCAAAATATTAACACAAGCAACATTCACACAAAGGATATTTCCAAATTATAGCTCCAATTAGTTCTTCAATTTAAATATTATCCAAATTATGCCCTGTTAATTATATAATTTAACAGGCTTTACCAATCATCACACAAGTTGTCAAAGTTCATAATTTCTATACGAGTGATATTTTATCAGTTAACACAAGATTCCATTTTGAACATGCATATTCAAAATATTACACCCCACTAAATCCATTCTACAATCTACACATAAAAATCATGATTTTTCGAGTTGAAACATTATTAAAATGTAATACCCCGTATTTTTGTGATATTTATTTATGGGATTAATTGAATTAAATGTGTATTAATTGGAAATTAATCCAGATTAAAATACTAGCGAGATACGAGGTTGTATTTGACTTTAATGAGTATATATGGCTATACATGAATGTTGAATTATTAAATTTGTCGTGAGATTGATATACGGCAATTTGGGAAATTTTGTTCAGACGCGTGTGACATTCGCGTCTTGAATATTATTATTTAATTAAAAAGTTAATTTTATTTCTATTAACCGTATGGTTGTTTTGAGTGCGCCAACGCGTTCGGAAGGGTCGAAATAGTCAGAAAACACTAGCCGGGGGTTTAGTTTGGGTCCCGGGGCATTTTTAGGCCATACCGGCAACGTATAAGGGTAGTTTTGTAATTTTGGATTTTTGGGAATTAAAACCCACGAAAATTAGGAATTAATATCTGATTTGGCAATTAACCACTAAACCCACTAATAACCCAATATGCTACGGAGGTTATTGAAATTAGTTCCAAAAAGGTTTCCTTAGGCAAAACCCTAGCCACCATTCACTTTGGAGAAGAAGACTTGTAGAGAGAGAAAGAGAGGAATTCTGCAGAGAGAGAGAGAATCGTTCATCAATTCGGCATCAAAATCAGAGATATACATAAGGCAAGTGGTTTAATTTCATTTATTCCAAAGAATGTTTCTTCCATGCGTAGGAAATTGACAAAATTTGTATTGTTCTTGGGAGTTTGATAAAACCCATTAATTGGAATTAGAACTTGTATTTTGATGAAAGGATTGCATGTAGAATTGTGTTAGGAGGATTATTCTGATGGAAATACATATTTTTCATATCAAAAATGGATTTAATTATGCCCATTGGTGACTTTAAAATTTTAGGGTTCATGTTCATGTGATTTGGGGATAAATGAAGGGATTTGATGATTCAATGATGTTTAGGAAGAATTGGCCCTATATAAACATTAAGAGAGGACCTAAGTATGTTTATGATTGATTAGAACCCATGTACAATTGTTGGTTTGATGTTTAGAGGCGATTAGAGGTGAAGAAAAGTTGGAAAAACGAGTAAAGGAAAATCTGGGCTCGAATCTGGCCACTCGTTAGAAGACCTGCCCAGGTCGTTCGAACGAGCTCGTTCGAACGAGCTTCTAACGAGTTGACCCTTGACTTCTAATGAGAGTGATGTTCGTTCGATGACTTCGTTTGAACGAGATCTCGTTAGAAAGCCCACTTCGTTCGAACGAACTCTCGTTCGAACAGCCTCGTTCGAACGAGACTTCTAACGAGCTGACAGTTTAGGCTTTTAAGCATGTTTTGATCCCGAGTGTCCCGTAACCTTGTTTATATGTAGAGATAACACTTCCTTGTAGATTAATTGATGTATTTGGGATATTTGGGATATAATGAGGAGTAAAACCTAGAAGTGTAGTTCGAACCTAAGGAAAATTATGAAGTAGGACGTGAGTGTCTATTACGATGCGCGAACTATTGACGACCTAAATAATTATATTAACCGGGAACATATAAATTGTGTAGTATTATATGTCGGCACGAGAATGATAAGTGTACCAACTAAATTATAGTGATTACTAAGATGTGTGCATGCTTAGTATATGTATATGATTTTATGTGTATGACATACCTACCATACTTGCTATCACGGGAGGTTTACGTTCGCTTAGGGCCCTCTAATCCTTGTGTCGCCCAGATTTAGACTGGTACCTCGATGAACATAGGTCAGAGAAGGACTTATTGGGATGTTAATAAGTCTGCTGATCGTGGGAGCGCAGGTATGTGCGTGACCCATGTGATGTGACTGTGTTCGCCTCCATTGTTTGTGATTGTTGTTATGTGAGAACGATTCCTGAGAGATTCAGAATGCGTGATCCTTATGTACGTGATGTACCGGGATGGATAGCAGAGTATGTGTGCACCGCAGCTAGTCTCAGGGTGCTTGTATTGTATATTTATGACGTGAATAATATACACTTAATTAATGGGAACTTTCATGTTGGTATAGTGAATATAATTATGGTAATGTTTTGAGAAAATATAACGGGTTAACCGATAGTGAGTTGTATTACTAATTGAGAATCTGAGTTTACGTAAAGCCGTCTATTTAATTGCTAACGCTAGAATGTAATATGGGAATCGAGTAGTAAGGGGTAGAACTTTTTACGGTTTGGTTAGATATCTATGTCATTTAGATGGGTAAGGTACGTTAGGAGTGCACATGTAGTCGAGAGGTGAGAATTTCATGTGAGTGCACGTCCTAACATGTATTTTGCATTTAATGTTTTAATGTTATTAAAACACTTGTTGTTTTTAAAATGATTTCCACTTTCGGGCTCTGACCCATTTGCTTCCAAATCTATTTTTGTAAAAACCATTTTAGGTGCCCAGCCACAAGGACACCATGCTTAGGATCCTCATTCAGGTCACGAGTTGTAGCTTCTTGTGGAAGTTACAGGACTTTGCTCGTAGACGCTTCATCTATCTTGACTCTATATCCAGTATTTATCAGTTGTAGGGCATGTCGCCCATTTCTTTAGAGACATTTCATTTATTTCAGTTATTCAGACTTCTGGCATGTAATTAATTCAGGATTTAGACTTGTCTTATTATTTTCAGTTGTGGAATTGTTGTGAGGAGTTTCCTCCGTACTTATTATTATTTGATGGTTATTTCATTACTTCGTTATGGTGAATGGGTGTTATTCTTTCATTATTCTTTTACTGCATGTTCATCAGACTTAATTTAAAATTTGGCAACTTTCTTTTTAAATACTAGGTGGTTAGTAATTATTAAAATGTTTTCGACAGTGATGCTATTAACTGAACCAACTGGGCATTTTGTATTAATTTAATAAAGGAGTAGCTACCCGGTATTTAATTAGTGAGGGTGTCACATAAAATTTCACATTTTAAAATTTAATGCACAAAACATCCCACAATTCTATCATAATCGAAACCTCTTATCTAAGCGTGCGATTGTTTCATGCCTTAAACATGTTTTTAGAATTGAATAAAAACATCTCCGTATTTACTTTCTCCTTCCTTAATTAGTCTTCCTAATTTATTTTAAGAAAAATACCATTCATTAAAGTTTAGTCAATATCTAATACGCAAAACACTTACGGGGAACAATATAAGTATTCATGACGAAAAATAAGTCATCTTCAAAATCTGACTGTATATATGTGATCCTCTCGTGAAAATAGCACATATACGTTCTTATAATTCGACCATCAGAATCTCGGGGAAGATTATCTCAATCAATATATAACTACATCTAGAGATCCTAGAGTCCTACACGGCTCATCAACCTTTTATTTCTAATAAATATAACCCACGCCCTTTGGAAAAGGGGAATGTAGATTTTTGTGAACCAGGTAATAAGAATGCTAAGAAGACCTATTTTTATATTTTTCTGCTTCAAAATCCTTGAGGACGGCTGGTAACATCGCACTATTTTTTTTCTTTTTTAATAAAACACCACACTTGTCTTGGTTCCGTAACTCGAGTTTCTAGAAAAAAGGAGAGAAACACCCTGTTGATGCAGGACATTGTCAAACCAATTATATTTTTGTCTTATGTGATTGTCTGACTTGGTTTATTTATTGATTTTTAGTTTTTTATAATTACTCACTGTATAATTTTAACACCAATAATTTCCATCATCTGTGGTAATCAAGTTTCTTTTCTTAAGACAATTAGATCCAATAAATAGCAATGTCTCACTCGCACAGTTCGCCTCCGCTATTTAACCACAACCATTAGAATGGACCTCTAGCACCCAGGTTGAGCTGAGAAATCCACCCTAAGAGGATTCGCAATGCGCATCATGCATGTTAACATGCACATGGGAAGCACTTTGAGTTGAGCCACGAACAACCCAAATGTCATGGGTGATTGATGCATATGAAAAGCGTAACCTTCAGTAATAGAAGGAAACACACCTCTAAGAGGAGGAAAATGTGCACTTCCATTGACTTCTAAAAAGGATGGATAAAGAGATCCATAGAGATATGCACAAGCGATATGGCTGAACCCCTAGACCAAGGGCTAGTAAAACTCAAAGCCGAGGAAAAGAGTTAACACAGTGACCAACTGCACTATGGGTATGGAAGTCCCCTGAAAAGATGAAATTAGGAAGGAACATTGCAGAAACGATATTTATGACCTTATTCGAAAGGAGACAGATCAATAAACTGCAAATAGCGGGTCTAGAATTTCCAAAAAAGTGGCGAGAAGGTCTCTCATTAGCCAAATCAAGTCCTCTTTTTCAAGGGATATTGAAGAACCAAAACCTACTCCATTGACCACATATATCAGGACAAGTAGGATACGACCTTGTAGAAAAAAATGATGCTCTTTACATATTCCCTTCCAGCCTGGAGAATATCACACATAAATTATTTGAAAAGATACCGCACAAGTTAGTTAAAAACATGAAAAAAACTCACAAAGGCCTTTACTTCTTAATTCATCACGAGTAGTGACCATCCCAAGAGAATGAATTCTATCTTCACTATGAGGAAAAAGCCCCAGGAAACCTTAAGGGAATATTTTAGGACTTTGTAATTGCCCGATGTGATACTGGTTTAAATAAACCTTCTAGTTTCCAAGTTATACTTTTTTAATTGAAGTCAATTTTTAGACCAAATTAATTCATCCCTAAAATACGCATCTACATGTGTGTGTCAATCCATTAAAAATATAATTTCTAACACACATATTTCAAGGAAAAATTCCTTTTGGGTAAAACCTTTTTATTTCACTATGTAAAATAAATCACAACTTAGATACACAATGAAATCCACAATGATTACTCCCCAAAACAATCATATAGACACGCAGCCTAGAGTCAATGAAAGAGATATACGCGTGGATTCAAATTAAGAAATTATATAATTAAACACAATTTAACCCAATTAAATCCTAAACATGCATCTAGGTGTGATTGAATAAGATGTAAAGCATGCAAGAACATTCAAACACACACAAATGAGGAAAAATCCCCCAAAGGGGCAAAATCATTTATTTCACTATAATTTTGTAAAGTACAATTTACACAGATTACAATGAAATACATGGGTGACACAGAATTACCTGCAGGCGTCAGATCTGTAGTCGGTGGATGAAAGTTTCCCTTTCCAGGATGGCAGTAATGAAGAAGAAGGTCGGTCTTCTCCACAAGGATATGAACAGCAAAAGGGTTTGTGTTCTAGGGTTTCAAAACGATTCACCAATGATTAGGAATTTTGTGTGAATCAAAAACATGAGTATGATAACTCACAAAGATGAAGACTTTTAAGTTTATGAACTCTGAAAATCGTGTGAACAAGTCTTAGAAACAAACTCCCCGTAGTGGGTTTATAAAAGAAACTTTTAGCCTAAAAAATCTGACCACGATTTGTTGGAAATTATCCCAGGCGGACCGGTCCGGGTCTAAGGAGGATCGGTCCGAGGAGGCGGATCAGTTCGATTTAATTTTGGCATAATCAGTTCTCTTCCGGTCCGGGGTGTACTCGATTTTCATCAAGCGGATCGGCCCGGTACAGGGGCGGACCGGTCCCGGTCGGATCAGTTCATTTTCTCTGGGCAGACCGGTCCGGCCTGTCAGACTTTGATTCCTCTTCTTCTTTAGATATTTGGATCCATTGATGGCTATATGAATATTGAATTTCTTCAACGGTGTAACGACGTATGACATACAAAAATGTAATATGTTGGACATAAGAAAAATGTCCTTACAGTCAACAATGGAACAACTACAACAGTCCACTTAAACAAGTATTCCAAATCATCCATGAATACCCTCGATCACTCCCAATCGACACGCAGGTGTAGTCATCCATAGGGATAAAACTCCACAAATAAATAACTTCACTGAAGTTGAATCTTGGTGTTGATGTATAAAACTAGACTTGATCTCATTTTTTTAATCTGAGATAAAATATGTAATATCAAATAAATAAAGAAATTTTTAAAGTGGTTTAGCTATGGGAAAGAGCCTACATCCACTTTTATTTTATTGATGTTTATGTTATAGAAAATTAGGTACGCTTGTTGTGGGAAAACAGCTGTGTTACAGTTGTCAGTTACAAAACATTGAAATAGCCTTAAGGCAGTGTCCCACATCGGTGGGAGAGTTAAATTGAGTTGAGTATATTTACAATTTTTTGGGAACAAAGGTTCAGCCCTTTGGTCATTCAAGTTTTTGTGGGTATGTGGGGAAGACCCAATGGGACAAATCACACACGCACGCGCGCGCCGCCGCCGCCGTCCGTCCGGCCCGGCCCGTGCCCGTGTCCGGGTCCGGGTCCTGGGTCTTGGGCTTGGGCTCAATCAGAAATAATTTTTTGGACAAATAAATTAACGTTTTTGGGCTTTAAAAATTACTTTTTAACGTTAATTAATTACGAAAAAAAAATGTGGGCCTTAACTGATTGAATTGTTCCACCCACGTTTCCAGTTTTCTCTCCGCGTTTTAGCCCACTAACGGTAATTTCTTTATGCATAAAAAGAGGTTGAGACCTCCGTTTTCAATACAGAGTTTTCAACACAGTTTTCTTCTACAGTTCTGGAAAAAATTTCCTTCTCCCATAATAATTTTTTCGTCCCCAGAATAATTAATCTCGTTTGTTGTACAGATTAATTATATTATTTAGAATCGAGCAATTACAGAATGGGCGTATACAGACCGAATTGATTCTTGTGCTTTATCAGATCCGTATTTTAATTTTGGAGGTTGTTTTATCCTGGGGGTGGCGAGGCTTCGATACTGTCAGCACACTTTGGGCAGAGCCGCGAAACACCTTAAAGAGAGCGACATTGTCCGCGACTCAGCCGTGTTCTTGACTGTCCAGTTCGGGATTTCTTATACTTTTCTGCCCCAGATTTAGTTGCTCCAAAAATTGGGTAATTTCGTTCCTAATTTTAATTCTGCATTTAATTGTTTATTACTGCAACAACAATTTTAAGGTGTTCTATATTCTGCCATGGACGAAATTAACTCAAGTAACCTAAATAAGCCTTTCAAATATGAAGGCACACATTTTAAACGTTGGACCTAAAAATTGCTATTTTATTTAACTACGAAAAAAGTCGCATCATGTGTTCAATTTGACAAACCCGTAGTAAATAATCCACCTACTGTTGAGGAAAGCAAAACAATTAGAAATTGGGAGGAAAATGATTTTTTGTGCAAGAACTATATTCTGAATGCTCTAAGTGACGAACTTTATGACTATTATGCCAATTATAAAACTGCGAAAGATGTTTGGGACGCACTTTTTAAAAAATATGACACGGAGGAGGCGGGTGCTAAAGAATATGTCGTCAGTCGTTATTTGAAATTTCAAATGACGGATGACAAATCTGTTGTTGCTCAAACCCATGATTTGCAAATGATTGCCCATGAAATTATTTCCGAGGGCATGGCTTTAGATGAGCAATTTCAGGTGGCTGTAATTATTGATAAATTGCCTCCACTGTTCAAAGAGTTTAAAAATATTTTGAGGCATAAGTCTAAAGAATTTTCACTAGAGTCATTAATTACTAAATTGAGAATTGAGGAGGAATCCCGAAAACAGGACTATAAAGATGAAATTCTTGTTGTGTCTAACAACAAAAATCAGAAAAAGAACCACACCCCAGTTATTTTAAAAGCAAACGGAAAAAATATGAAAAATCAGAAAAAGAGCCACAACCAGAATTTTAAAAATCAGACTCAGACTCAGAATAAGTATAAGAACCCTGGAAATGGACAGTCTAGCAACTCGGGACAGTTTCTCTATTTCAAGTGTGGCAAGCCTGGCCATATGGCTCAAAAATATCGTAATGTGCCACAAGCACAAGCGAATTTGACCGAAGAGGACCTATGTGCTATGATTTCAGAAATCAACATGGTTAGCGATGCCGAAGGGTGGTGGTTGGATACTAGCGCTTCCCGCCATATCTGTTATGACCGTAGTCTGTTTAAGACTTATTCTGAGACTGCAGATAAGGTGTTGTTGGGTGATTCCCACTCCCCTGAGGTTGCTGGTACTGGAAATGTGGAATTGAGGTTCACTTCGGGAAAGACTGTTATCCTCAAAGATATTCTTCACACTCCCGAGATAAGGAAAATTTTTGTTTCGGGCTATCTTCTCAACAAAGATGGTTTTACTCAAACTATTGGTGCTGATTTATTTACTTTGACAAAAAATGGAATTTTTGTAGGCAAGGGTTATGCCACTGATGGGATGTTTAAATTGAATGTTGATGCAATGAATAAAATTTCTCCTTCTGCTTATATTTCTTGTTCATTTAATATTTGGCATGCTAGGCTTTGTCATGTTAATAAACGACTTGTTAAAAATATGATCACTTTAGGATTAATTCCCGAATTATCATTAAATGATTTTGAAAAATGTGAATGGTGTAGTCAAGCAAAAATCACTAAGACACCACATAAATCTGCTTTTAGAGAATCTGAACCACTTGATTTAATTCATTCGGATATTTGTGAATTGGATGGTGTCACAACTAGAAATGGCAAACGTTATTTTATAAATTTTATTGATGATTGTTCCGATTATTCATTTGTGTATTTAATGAAAAATAAAAGTGAAGCGTTTGACATGTTTAAAATTTTCCTTAATGAAATTGAAAATCAATTTAATCGGAAAATAAAAAGGTTACGTAGTGATAGAGGAACCGAATATGATTCTGGATGATTTATTGAATTTTATAAAACCCGCGGTATTATTCAAGAAAAAACTTCCCCTTATTCGCCCGAAATGAACGGTAAAGACGAAAGAAAAAATAGGACATTAAGTGAATTAGTTGTTGCTATTTTATTAAATTCAGGGGCTGCCTCACATTGGTGGGGTGAAATTATTTTGACTGTGTATCACGTGCTTAATAGAATTCCAAAGACTAAAATGAAAATATCTCCTTATGAAATTTGGAAAAATATTAAGCCCAACATGTCATACTTTAGAACGTGGGGGTGCTTAGCCTATGTACGTATACCCGACCCTAAAAGGTCTAAATTGGCAAGTAGAGCATATGAGTGCGTTTTTATAGGCTATGCTATTAATAGCAAAGCATACCGATTTTATGACTCGAAAAATCAAGTAATTATTGAATCAAATGACACCGATTTTTATGAAGATAAATGTCCTTTTAAATTGAGGAATAGTGGGGACGAGTCATCCACTAATATTTCTTTAAATAAAAATAAAGAAAATAATGAATCCATTTTAGAAATTCGAAAAAGTAAAAGGGCTCGTGTAGAAAAAGATTTTGGTCCCGACTTTTATGCTTACACTTTAGAGGAGGATCCTAACACTATTCAAGAAGCCTTATCTTCTTTAGATGCTGATTTATGGCAAGAAGCTATTAATGATGAAATGGATTCTTTGGAAACAAATAAAACTTGGCATTTAGTGGACTTTCCTCCTGGATGTAAAACAATTGGGTGTAAATGGATTCTTAAAAAGAAATTAAATCCTGATGGCACTGTTGAAAAATATAAGGCACGTCTTGTTTCTAAAGGTTTTAGACAAAGAGAAAATGTAGACTTTTTTGACACATTTTCACCCGTGACTAGAATAACGTCTATACGTGTACTATTTGCTATAGCTGCCTTAAATGATTTAATTGTACACCAAATGGATGTTAAAACTGCATTTTTAAATGGAGAATTAGAAGAAGAGATTTATATGGATCAACCTGAAGGTTTTATTATACACGGTCAAGAAAATAAAGTATGTAAATTAGATAAATCTCGTTATGGACTCAAACAGGCACCTAAACAATGGCATGATAAATTTGATAGCTTAGTCATCTTTAATGGGTTTAAAATTAATGAAAGTGACAAATGCATTTATTATAAATAGGTTGAGAACATTTTCACTATCATATGTCTTTATGTTGATGACTTGCTTATATTTGGTTCTAATATTCATGCCGTAGAAAATGTTAAATCATTATTATGTGCCAATTTTGATATGAAGGATTTGGGTGAAGCTAGTGTAATATTAGGAATTAATATTACTAGGTCAGAAAAGGGACTTTCTTTGGATCAATCTCATTACATTTAGAAAGTTCTAAAGAAATATAATTACTTTGATTGTAAACCTGCTAGTACTCCATTTGATCCTAGTGTAAAGTTATTTAAGAACACTGGCGACAGTGTAAACCAAAATGCTTATGCAAGCATTATTGGTAGCTTACGTTATGCTACAGATTGCACTAGACCTGACATAGCTTATGTTATGGGAGTACTATGTAGATTTACTAGTAGACCTAGTATGGAGCATTGGCATGCTATTGAGAGGGTCATGCAGTACCTTAAAAGGACGATGAACCTCGGATTACACTATAATAAGCATCCCGCTGTCCTTGAAAGATTTAGTGACGCAGATTTGAACACCCTATCTGATGATTCTAAGGCTACTAGTGGATATATATTTAGCATCGTTGGTGGTGCAGTTTCTTGGAAATCTAAGAAAAAAACTATTTTGGCTCAATCCACTATGGAGTCTGAGATGGTAGAGCTAGCTACTGCTAGTGAAGAGGCAGGTTGGTTAAGAAACCTCCTGTCAGATATCCCATTATGGGAAAGACCGATTCCAGCCGTTTTGATTCACTGTGATAGTACCGCGGCTATTGCAAAAGTTGAGAACCGTTATTATAATGGTAAGAAACGACAAATACGTCGTAAGCATAGTACTGTAAGAGAATTTATCTCTACGGGTGCTGTGATGGTGGATCATATACGGTCTAAACAGAACTTAGCTGATCCTTTGACGAAAGGACTAGCTAGGGAGAAGGTGTGGAACACCACGAAAGGGATGGGACTAAAGCCCTTGGATAAATGAGTCATTTGTGATGGTATCCAACATATAAACTGGAGATCCCAAGAAATATGTTCAAAGGGTAATAACAAGTCACAAGTGATATGGGTTGAATCATGCGATTATTAATTAATATAGAACAAGGTTTTACTCTGAGTCCATCCCTATGGAGCATGATATCCTGAAGCGAGTTGAGGATGAGTTATTATAACTCTTAATGAGATCTATAGCTCTATTTTGAGTGGGATACTTAGCTACAGGAGTATTCTTGATAGACTCACCTATGTGAATGTGGAAGTGTGGCCGCTTCCTATGGATATTTTAGGCAAATTCCTAAAGCGTTCACTATACTGGGATAGAAGCACATGGCCGTAACGTGCTAGCTATTAGAACTACACCCAAGTAGGGTTGTGTGTGGGATGTTGTCAGAGATAGAGTTCAAAACTACGGTTACTCTAGTATATTCTGAATCATCTTTACTACGTAAAGGTTCAAGTCTAAAGACACCTTTGCTTATGCACAATTCCATAGATTAATGCTCGATAAAAATATTTTCAAATTTTGCAAGTGGGGAATTGTTGGAAAACAGCTGTGTTACAGCTGTTAGTTACAAAACTTTGAAATAGCCTTAAGGCAGTGTCCCACATCGGTGGGAGAGCTAAATTGAGTTGAGTATATTTACAATTTTTTGGGAACAAAGGTTCATCCCTTTGGGAATTCAAGTTTTTGTGGGTATGTGGGACAGACCCAATGGGCCAAGTCACACACGTGCGTGCGCACCGCCGTTGCCGTCCGTCCGGCCTGGCCCGTGCCCGTGTCCGGGTCCGGGTCCGGGTCCTGGGTCTTGGGCTTGGGCTCAATTAGAAATAATTTTTTGGACAAATAAATTAACGTTTTTGGGCTTTAAAAATTAATTTTTAACGGTAATTAATTCCGAAAAAAAAATGTGGGCCTTAACTGATTGAATTGTTCCACCCACATTTCCAGTTTTCTCTCCACGTTTTAGCCCACTAACGGTAATTTCTTTTTGCATAAAAAGAGGTTGAGACCTCCGTTTTCAATACAGAGTTTTCAACACAGTTTTCTTCTACAGTTCTGGAAAAAATTTCCTTCTCCCAGAATAATTTTTTTGCCCCCAGAATAATTAATCTCGTTCGTTGTACAGATTAATTATATTATTTAGAATCGAGCAATTACAGAATGGGTGTATACAGACCGGATTGATTCTTTTGCTTTATCAGATCCGTATTTTAATTTTGGAGGCTGTTTTATCCTGGGGGTGGCGAGGGTTCGAGACTGTCAGCACACTTTGGGCAGAGCCGCGAAACACCTTAAAGAGAGCGACATTGTTCGCGACTCAGCCGTGTTCTTGACTGCCCAGTTCGGGATTTCTTATACTTTTCTGCCCCAGATTTAGTTGCTCCAAAAATTGGGTAATTTCGTTCCTAATTTTAATTCTGCATTTAATTGTTTATTACTGCAACAACACTTATAGATAAGAATATCCCAGAATCCATTTGATACTGCATTTGATTATAGGGATACAATGTATTTATATTGACTCAGAGGTCAAGGGTTGGAATGTCAAGAGATGGAATGCTTTTATATAATTAAGCATTTACATCCTTACATAATGAATGTGACTGTTGATTATATGAATCACGTGTGGTATGACTTTTGACATGGTGACACTTCACTGGTCTTGTTAGTCGACTTTCTGTGTGTTGGTCGACATGCCTAGTGTTTCTCGCTACTCTTTAAGTTGGATGGCAGAGCTACGATTTCCCGACTAAGATTTTGCCATGTAGGAGGATACGTGTTTACTTTTAATTGGTCCACATAGATGGATAATTTTTAGCATCAACACCTGGGTTCCAAAATCGTTCACATAAAGATTGGGATTTTTGTGAATTGAAAACAAAAATGATTAAACCATTAAACGAAGGAGACAAAGTATTCTATTGGTTTGCGTTTTGTGAAGAATGAAAAATTTCAGGTCTTCTTAATGAAAATGGAGTGGTTTAACACGCTTTATACAAAAAACATAAGTTGGTACGTCGCTCAAAAGAAACAATAATGTCGCTTGAATGAAGAAGGTTGTCACTCGAACGACCAGATTAACTCGCTCGAACGAGTTTTTTGAAAATTAAAATTTTATTTTGATAAAAAAAACTCCGCCTTAACACTTAGAAAAAATTATTTGACGAAAAATACAGCTTCAGAAAACTTATCCCAACACTCTCAGTGAACTGTTAAGGTACTTAAACACAGCCTTATCTAAATTAATCTCGCAGAGGCTTGAATGTTGAATAACATTGATATTCGGATTCGTCTGGACACATTATTGAACTTCAATAAGTCTTTGATGATTGTAGTGGTTTACAACATACCCAAATGTAAAGAGGACTTATAAAATATGTCCTTACGTAGTTAACTAAAAAACCTTTCAGTGAGTTTAAAGATTTAGCCAAATAGGTTGTTGCGTCCTTGTTCAAGATTGGATAACACAAAATTTTGGCATCAGTATCTCGCTAAAAAATTGGAATTTACCATATGTGGTCTCTAATATCAAGAATGGCAATAGTTGCTCGATGACCACAAAGAATGGCGATGAGGATAATGACCCTAAGAAAGAGGCAACAAGAAGAATGGACGATCGAATAATGGAGACAAGGACTACCCTTGCAAGACTTTCCAGGCAACCGAAACCATTTTAAAGGAATCAATTTACAATTTCTTAAGTAAAATCAAGGATTAATAATTCCTCAAGTGGCAAGAGATAATGGTCGGATACCCAACAAAGAAAAATAACACACTTAAGTGCCCTTATCAAAAGATTGAGGACAATAACAAGAGAACTTTAAGGCCCTTAAGTCCTATTAGTAAGTGTTTGACAATGTTGGACACTTAAGCAAGAATGTGGAGGAAAAGGGAACCAATGATAAAATCTACTTTGACTAAAATCCAAACAATGTCCTAGAGGATGATTACATAGGTCACAAGTTCACAGTCATCCATTATACCTCAAGTGGGCACATCAACCAGAAGTTTGATAATGTCCTAGAATATGTTTAGTTCGGGCATAAGTTCATTGTCCTCCATGATGCCTCGGGTATAAAACATATTAAAGGAAATGTTGTTCGAATGGAGCTGAGAAAATCACAGCAGTGATGGAAGACATCCAGATCAACCCTACTAAAAGTTCAGTAGGCAAGCATCGATAGTGAAAAAATCAATTAATATAACTACATAGTCTTTAGGGAGGACAACCTGATCATAATCAGAACCCCACATCATGATGCACTAGTAATCACACTTAGTATGGTAAACTGGGATCTGGATAAATCACTAGTGAAGGAGGTTATATACCTAAAGTTTTTAAATGAGATCAATCTCAAGACAAGAGACCTTTGGTAAGCTTCTCCGTAAAAATGGTAATACCACTACGAAAAGTGGTCCTACAGTTCAGATTGGGAACATCTAAAATTTAGCTGAGTTACTAGTTATGTACATTAATTCTCCTTAAAATCCAATCTTTGAAATAGGACGGATACACGCTTTGTAAGATGTACCCTCGACTTATCACTAAAAGCTCAAATGAGTCACTCACCGAGGCATGATGCAGATTAGGAGAAATCAAGATGGATAAGGATAAGAGGAAATAGAAAGATGTCGACACTAAGATGAATAAGGATGAGGCCACACCATCCAAATAGAAACTAAAATATAGCATACCAGAAATAGAATAAATAAGGGTTTCCCCCAAAAACAGGATCATGGAACCATTACGAAAAGTAGGACTCGATGATTCACAGCCAAAAAAGAAATTCCTAATCGACAGCTCACTTACCGACTAGGAAAGAGACTAATTGATTTCTTTGATGAAGGAAAATTATAAAGTTTTTATTTTGAAGTCTTGTGATACTCCTTGGATTGATCCCGAAGTCATATCCCATCGACTTCATGTGGATTCAATAAACCCACCGATCACTAAAAAAAATAGTTGTATAGCCCTAGAAAGGCAAAGGCCAAGGAAGAAGAAGTAGGAAACCTGCTGAAGTCAAGGTATATTATATAAGTTTAATCACCCAAATGTCTTTCAAGACCATTACTCATGAAAAGGTTTAATGAAAAGTGGAGAGTCTTCATAAACTTCACCGACCTTAACAAAGCCTATCCAAAGGACCACATTTGTTTACCAATGATCGACCCATTGTTCAATGCCGTGGCAGGGCATGAACGGGTGAGTTTCCTTGATGCGTACTTAGAGTACCTTAAAATTCCTTCGTTTCGACCCGATCGTGATAACACCTTGTTCATTAAAACTCTCGTCATATACTTCTACACAGTCATGCCATTTTTTCTCAATAATGCAGGAGATACATATCATCGACTAGTCACCCAAATATTCAAAAACCATCTAGGTAAAACTCTATATAAATGACATGCGTGTCAAATGAAATCATAAATAAGAAATCATAAATCTGGCCATCTGCAGGACATAGGGAATACATTTAGAGTCCATATATACTATAGAATGAATCTTAATGGAATTAAGTGTTTTTTCAGAGTTCAATTTATGAAGTTCCTTGGGTACTTGGTCAGCTAAAAGGGGATCCAATCCAACCCCTACCAGACCGAGGTAATAAAAAATGTTTATATTCCAAAGATACTTTGTGATATTCATAAGTTGATAGAAATGTTGGAAGCACTCAACCTCTTTATATTTAAATCTTCTGAAAAATGCCGACCATTATTTTATCTATTGAGTATAGAAAAGGGCTTAACTTAAAAATAAGGAATGATAGAAGTAACTGAATGCAATAAAAACCTATATAAGTGGACTACCTATCCATATGATCCCAAGTCCGAGGGATCTAGTATAATTGTATCCCCTGATGTTCGATCATGAAGTCCGCTAGGCTTTGATTGCTGGGAATGTGGGCACCAGGGTCCTATTTACTATGTCATTAAGATGTTCATCAATGCTGAGAAGCACTACATTCCATTTGAGAATTTAGGGTATTATTTTGTTATTGCTTTGAGGACACAGAAGCATTACTTTGAAGTTCTCTAAGTCATGGAATCACCTCCTTCTTGCTCAAGCCCATCCCTGGACAAGATGACCTCTTTGGATGGATGTCCAAATAGTTAGTAGAACATATAAGGTTTCATATCAACTATCAACAAGGATTATAATAAAGGGGAAACTATTAGCAGTCTCCATCGATTAAATCACAAGGGAGGAAAGGCCCAATTAAAAGGATTTCATAGACCTGGCGACCAACCAAGAGTTTGACCAACTCAAGATATGGAATGTCTCTATATACATAGCCTATAATTCCAGAGGGTCAAGAGTGGTAACTGTCCTCATCACTCCTGAACATATTATGATCCAATAGGGGATCATAATTAGCTTCAAAGTGCATAATAATTGAGTAGAATACGAAGTTATCGTCACTGAGT
Organism: Sambucus nigra; assembly: GCA_949130495.1. Taxonomy (NCBI): domain Eukaryota; kingdom Viridiplantae; phylum Streptophyta; class Magnoliopsida; order Dipsacales; family Adoxaceae; genus Sambucus; species Sambucus nigra. The sequence continues at coordinate 74,702,609 of OX422222.1, forward strand.
TACGCAAAGACTCATCCTTCGGCACAAGTCACCTTGACGTCTACTGCGGCTAAAGGATGGCATCGAATGAAGTGTTAAGAGACAATAATTTAAAAGATGAGAAAAAGTTAATATATTGGTAGGTCGCCTAAGACCTGATTCCAAAGTTGAAAAAGGTCCACATTCAATAATTCCATCATGGAAAACACCTTCATGTCAATGCCTTAGACATTATAAGTTAAGTGGTAAACTCATATCTTAAAATAACCGTTGAGGTGGAGGACCTCTCCCAACCAAGCATCATAAGACCTAAGGTCTCTGAGCAAGTCATATATTTCCAGAATGCTCCTAGCTATATGGATCTTATAACTACTTATTTGCAAGAGGGCGTCTTATTAACCGATAAGAAATAAGACCATTATGTCAGGATGAAAGTTGCTTGTTTCTACTTGTCACCTGAAGGCAAACTCTATAGGATATCTTTCGCATGTCTCTAACTTCAATGAATTTACCCAAACTATGATAACAAATTCCTATACAAACTTCATGATGTTATTTATAGGATCCATGCAGGGGGAGATCTTTGACATTTATAGCGATCAAAAAAGGTTATTGGCAGTCACACATGCATAAGGATGTAGTCTCCTACATTAGAAAGTGGAAGAAGTTTCAAGATTTCTTACCCATGCATCATTAGCCAGCTAATGATGTAAACTCATGAACTAGCCCATAGTCATTTTCTCAGTGGGATTTACATATTATGGGTCCACTACCTACATCACTAGGAAAATATAAGTATATCTTTGTCGGTGAAGACTATTTTAAAAATTGAATTGAAGTTGAATCATTTACAAATATCAAATATACTAATATGATCCTGCTCATCTTGAGGAACATCGTAACTCATTTTGGTGTGCTAAAAATGATCACTATAGATAATAGAACTTAATTCAAAAGAGGATGATTTCAAAACCTCCACGATAACCACATTATCAAGAACCACTTTAAGTCAGTAGCTTACCACCAATGCAATGGGCATGCCAAGGCTTCCAACAAGACAATAATCGATTGAATGAAAAAGAGGTTGATAAAGGAAATCGGTGTTTGGGTGGATGAGTTTTTGTATATCCTTTGAGGAGACTGTACTATGCCTAGGAGGTCAATTAGGAAATGCCTTATGCCTTAGCTTATGGGATGTACGTCGTACTACCTTTAGAATATGGTGTGCTAACCACGAGAATGATAGTTGTCGATCAAGACATGAATGGATAAGTCATAAAGAATGAGTTCGACCTAGTTGACGAATAAAGAGAACAGGTCTTGATCAAGTTCACTTCCTATCAATAATAGTTGGCCAAGTAGTATAACAAAGGCGTCAACCCAAGAAGTATCTAAGTCGGAGGCTAAGTCCTCACAAAAGTTCTCGACGGCACGAAGAATATATCATATAGAAAGTTAGGTCTTAACTTGGAAGGTTCATTTTAGGTTATTAGATACAATCTCCAACGAGCCTACAACTTGGAAATAAATGGGGGGAAGGGAGATACCCAGGGCTTGGAATGTTGTCAATCTTTGGAAGTTTTATTTATAGCAAGTTTATTTTATTTCTCATAAATTTCATTTCCTTTATTTTTTCATGTGTTGAGGCTTTTTTAATTGGAAAACTTCTAGTTCAATTAATGCAATTAGCTTCATTATTGTTCCAAATAGCATATTAATAATTTCCTTTCATTTTTAAATTAATATGATGTTCGATTAAAGTTTGTTCATGAGCATGAATGCCTTAGTATGATTACACTTAATGAGAACATAAAGGTTACATGTTTTTGTCATAATAAAAACACGAAAGAATGAAGAATTTCCCTGACAAGAAAAATACCTATAGGGGATCCCTAGGCATGAAGTGTCCCCACTCTGGTCAGCTAAAATAGAGAATGGGTGCATGGCCCTACAGCTAGGTGCATTTTCATCTATAAATTAACCCAAGGCTAAGACTATGTGACTACACTTTTTAAAAGGTAAGGTAACCAACATAAATATGCTCGACATAAATTAATGGGAAAGTGAAAAACACAGAATTAAATAATAATTTCATTGAACATTGACTTTACAAACAAAAAATATTGGTAAAGTTACAAATCTGATGATCTGCAGGACAGTGGGAATACATTTGGAGTCCCTGAATACTATAGAATGAATATTAATGCCTCTAAGTGCTCTTTCAGAGTTAAATTTGGGAAGTTTCTTGGGTACTTGGTCAGCCAAAAGGGGACCGAATCCAACCCCTATCGGATCGAGGTAAAAAAAATGTTTAAATGCTAAAGATACTTTGTAATATTCACAAGTTGATAGGAATGTTGGAAACACTCAACCGCTTTATCTTTAAATCCTCTTAAATGTGCCGACCATTATTTTATCTATTGAATAAAGAGAAGGGATTAAACTAAAAACGAGGACTTCTAGAAGGCACTCAATTAAATAAAAACCTACCTGATTCAACTACCTCACCTTATGATCCTAAATTCGAGGAATCTTGTCTACTTGTAGCCCATAAAGTTCGATCAATGAAGCTAGCCCATCCTTTATGGGAGGGGAGGAGGGAACTAAGGTACTATTTATTATGTTATTAAGATGTTTGTCAATGCTAAGAAGAACTTCCTTCCACTTCATAAGTTAGGATATTATCTGGTTATTGCTTTGCGGGAATAGAATCATTACTTTGAAGTTCACTGAGTCATGGCATCACCTCCTTCTCGTTCAATGCGGTTCCTGGTAAAGATGACCTATTTGGATGGATGTCCAAATAGTTAGTACAACATAGAAGGTTTGATATCAGGTATCAACCAAGGAATGTAATAAAGGGTCAACTATTAGCAGTCTCAATCAGTTAATTCACATGGGAGGAAAGTCCCAATGAAAAGGATTTCATAGACTAATGACCAACTAAGAGTTTGACCAACTCAAGACGTGGAATGTCTATCTATACATAGTCTCTAATTCAAGAGGGTGAAGAGTGGGAATTGTCCTCATCACTCCCGAGCATATGATGATCAAATAGGGTATTAAAATTAGATTCAAAGTGTCTAACAATGAAGTAGAATACGAAGTTGTCATCATTGAGTTAAGCAAAACCTCATCTTTAGGCACAAGTCACCTTGAAAACTAATGCGACTAAAGTTTGGTATCCAATCAAGTATTAGGAGATTATGATTCAAAAGATGAGTAAAACACAATATATTGGTCAGTCACCAAAGACCCGATTGCTAAGCTAAAAAAGGTCCACATTCAGTAATTCCCTCGTGGAAAAAACCTTCATGTCAATGCCTTAGCCATTATAAGTTAAGTAGTAGACTCATATCTTAAAATAACCATTGATGTGGAGGACCTCTCCCATCCGAGCATCATAAGACCCAAGATCAATGATCAAGACATGTATTTTAAGAATGCTCCTAGCTATATTGATCCCATAACTACTTATTTATAAGAGGGCATCTTATCGATCGATAAGAAACAAGACCACTGTGTAAGGAAAAAAGTTGCTTGTTTCTACTTTTCACCTGAAGGAAAACTCTATCGAAGATCTTTTACGGGTCCATAGATTCAATTCATTTACCCAAACTATGATAACAAATTCCTATACGAACTTCATGAAGTTATTTATAGGACCCATGCATGGGAAGATCTTTGACTTTTAGAGCGATCAAAGAAGCTTACTGGCAGTCGTACATGCATAAGGATGTAGTCTCCTACGTTATAATGTCGAAGAAGTTTCGATATTTCTTTCCTATGCATCATTAGTCAGCCAAATATGTAAAATCATGAACTAGCCCATGGAAATTTTCTCTGTGGGATTTACATAATTTGGGTCCACTACCTACATCACTATGAAAATATAAGTATGTCTTGGTTGGTGAAGACTACTTAAAAAATTGGATTGAATTTGAACCATTTGCGAAGATCAGATATACTACTATGATCTGAATCATCTTGAAGAACATCGTAGATCATTTTGATGTGCCAAGAACAATCATTATAGGTAATAGAACATAATTCAAAAGGGGATGATTTTAAAACATCCACGATAACCACAATATCAAGCAGCCCTTCAGGCAAGTAGCTTACCACCAAAGCAATGGGAATGCTAATCCTTTAAACAAGATAATGATTGATGGAATGAAAAAGGAGTTGGAGAAGGAAATAGGTGACTGGGTGGATGAACTTTTCCATATCCTTTGGGGAGATTGTACAATGCCTGGGAGGTCGATTGAGAAATGCCTTGTTCCTTATCTTATGGGATGGAGGTCGTAATACCTTTATAATATGGTGTGCCAACAATGAGAATGATCGTTTTCAATCCCAACATAAATGGATAAATCATAAGGAATGAGATCGGCCTAGATGATGAACAAAAAGAACAAGCCTTGATCAAGTTAGCTTCCTATCAATAACTGTTGGCCAAGTAGTATAACAAAGGTGGAAACCGAAGAAGTATCTAGGTCGGAGGCTAAGTCCTCACGAAAGTGATCGATGACATGAAGAGGCCATTATATAGCAAGTTACGTCCTAACTTGGAAGGGTCATTTCAAATTATTAGATACAATCTCCAACGAGCCTACCACTTGGAAAATAGGGGGGGAGGAGATACCTAGGTCTGAGAATGTGGTAAATCTTAGGAAGTTTTATTTCGAGAAAGTTTATTTTATTTCTCATAAATTTCATTTCCAACATGATTTAAAGTGTCGAGGTTATTTTTATTAGAAAAATTCAAGCTCAATTAATGCAATTAGCTTCATTATTATTCAAATAGCATATTACTAATTTCCTTTTAGTTTTGAATTATTATGATGTTTGATCAAAGTTTGTTCATGATCATGATTACCTTAGTATGGTTACACTTAATCAGAACTGAAAGGTTACCTATTTTTGTCATAATAAAAACACGAAAGCAGTAAGAATTTCCCTGACAAGAAAAATACCTATGGGGGATCCCTAGGCATGAAGTGTCCCCACTCTAGTCAGCTAACATCCAGAATGGGTATATGGCCCTCCAGTCCGGTGCATTTTCATCTATAATTTTACCCAAGACTAAGACTACGTGACTACACTTTTTAAAAGGTAAGGCAACCAACACAAATATGCTCGGCCTAAATGGATGGGAAAGTGAAAAAAATAGAATTAAATAATTATTTCATGTAACATTGACTTTACAAACAAGCAATATTGGTAAAGTTACAAATCCAACGATCTGCAGGATGGTGGGAATACATTTGGAGTCCTTGAATACTATAGAAAGAACATTAATGCCGCTAAGTGCTCTTTCAAAGTTAAATTCGGGAAGTTCCTTGGGTACTTCGTTAGCCAAAAGGGGATCAAATCCAACCCCTATCAGATCGAGGTAATAAAAAATGTTTAAATGCCAAAGATACTTTGTAATATTCATAAGTTGATAAGAATGTTGGAAGCAATCAACCACTTTATCTTTAAATCCTCCAAAATGTTTCGACCATTATTTTATCTATTAAATAAAGTGAATGGATTAAACTAAAAATGAGGAATTCTAGAAGGCACTCAATTAAATAAAAAACTACCTGATTCGACTACCTCTCATTGTGATCCTAAATCAGAGGGATCTTGTCTACTTGTAGCCCATAATGTTTGATCATGAAGTTAACTCAACCTTCATGGGAGGGAAGGAGGGCACGAAGGTCCTATTTATTAAGTCATTAAGATGTTCGTCAATGCTAAGAAGCACTCCCTTCCACTTGAGAATTTAGGATATTATTTGGTTATTGCTTCGCGGAAATAGAATCATTACTTTGAAGTTCACTGAGTCATGACACCACCTCCTTCTCACTCATGGCAGTTCCTGGTAAAGATTACCTATTGGGATCGATGAACAAATAGTTAGTAAAACATATAAGGTTTGATATCAAGTATCAACTAAGGAATGTAATAAAGGGTCAACTATTAGCAGTCTCAATCAGCTAATTCACATGGGAGGAAAGGCCCAATGAAAAGGATTTCATAGACTAATGACCAACTAGGAGTTTGACCAACTCAAGACGTGGAATGTCTATCTATACAGAGTCTCTAATTGAAGAGGGAGAAGAGTGGCAATTGTCCTCATCACTCCCGAGCATATTATGATCAAATATGGGATTAGAATTGGATTCAAAGTGTCTAATAATGAAGCAGAATATGAAGTTGTCATCACTGAGTTAAGCAAAACCTCGTCTTTAGGCACAAGTCACCTTGATGTCTACTGCGACTAAAGGTTGGTATCCAATAGATAAGCACTCAAAGTGTACATTTTATACCCCGAATAAACGTCGCTTAGTTATTAATTCTTGACAACTTAGGTCTTATGCGCTTTAATGTTAATTGCGTAGGTTGATTGTCGTTTGCGTAATTCAAATGATTAATCTAAGGCAAATGTGCATCAAATGAAGCTAATTCCCCATTCCCGTAACCTTAACCGAGCCTAAACCTACCCCAAACTCTGTGTGTGTTTAGTTTGTCCCTTTTTAATATTTTTTAGATTTTTAGTTTGATTCGTGTTTATTTTTATGGTTTATTTTAGATTTATTTTGAATTTCTTGGTTTTATTTTCTATTTTATTTTTATTAGTATAATTTTATTTTGATTTTGATTTTGATTTTGATTAGTTTTTAGTTTTTTATTAGGATTACATTTTTTTAGGTTTTCATTTATTTTTAGTTTTAGTTTTATTATATTTTACATTTTTTAGGATTTTAGTTTTTAGTTTAATAGATTTTTCTTTTTTCTTTTTTATTTCTTTTCAGTTTTATTTTTAATTGATGGCTTTATTATATTTTTAGAGTAGGAATTGAATTTCATGATTTTTAGTTTTAGTAGTTTTATTTTTATTAGTTAGTTCTATTTTATTAGGGTCCAAATTAAATACACACAACAACTCACTCAGACCTAACTAACCATATACTCACATACACCCAAATACACCCTCACCAACACCACACTACCATACACGCTCATACACTCTAACCCCACACCCTTTTTCTTCAACCACAAACCAACACCCTTTCTCTCTCACACCTCCATTAACAACCACCACCACCTCCATTAACAAGAAATCAAAACCACCCCAACAACAACCCAACACCAAGCTACCTGCCAAATTGAAACCCATACCTGTAACTATTCTACCCAACGCCAACCACCTGCTTGGAACCCGTGAAACCTCCAAAACCCGACCCTCCTCAATCGCCGGCATGTCCCAAACCGGACAACCCCTTTTCTCCGACGCCTTCACCGACCCGATTCGAAACTGGCGCAACCTCCATCACAAACCTGATCCCCAGCCACACCCTCCAAACCCAACCAAGACCCGCCATGAACCAATCTGACCCTGACCTGTCACCCATTATTATCCATGCCCAACCTTTCCAAACCCATTTCAAATCCAATGACCCAAGATCCATTTTGAACCCACGATTTTTCCACCTGCTTAAAACCAAAACCCAAGCCAAATAAAAACCAAACAAAAACCCACATATGCCTAATAAACCTCATTTAACCCTTACCCATTTTACCCGAACAAACTTATTTCCCCTTTTTCAAATATAACCCTCACACCTCTAATCCCCCATAACCAAATCTATTTTTTTACCCTCACACTCTCATTACCTCACACAATCCATGACATACATCTCCACATGCACACCTCTGGCCTTTTTCCAAAATTACCCTTGCTCCATGTGCACCATATAAGTTGAAGACTTGAGCCATTTTGAAAAGAAGAATCTCAAATTTAGTTTTTATGTTTTGTGTGATAAAATTATCTCCACCCCTCTACGTTGAGTATTTGCATTTTTAGCAAATATCTCAATATAAAGGTGTGTAGTGAAATTTATCTCTAGGATGAATTCCAACGCACCCATCTATAATGAATTTTTGCATATTTAGCAATTATTTCAAAATATATTTATGTATTTGAATTCATCCATTATGAGAGAGGATTTTTCATATCAATTTTAAAGAGAGAAACATCATTTTTTAGGTTAGTTTTTTTTTAGGTTAGAATTTATTTTATTTTACTTTTCTTTACATTAGTGAGAAAAATAAATTAGTAAGAATCCATTTTTGAGTGTAATTGTTGATGTAATTTTGGTTTGATCATAAATATTGGAGGGATGTAAATTGCAAATTCAAGGATTGGAGTTCAATTTCACTCAAAGAGATTTTGTTTGATTGTTCTCTTCTCTACTTTTATTTTAATTGCCTAGTTTATTTGATTATCATGTTTAATATGATGTTAGGATAAATCCCCCTTTAAGGGGTGGGGTGAACCCTTATTTGATATCATTTTGATTTAATTAGTTTGATTAATTGAAAATTCCCTTTGAATGTTCATTTTGATCCCTCGCCCTTAAATTTAGCCTCGACAAAGGGTAAATGATTTTCTCGAGAAAATCGAAATTTTAGTTATAATACCCATTTTAGATTCGAACTAGAGATAGGGGGTTCTTAACTGTGGTATTATTATTTAAATTTCAATTCTATTTTCATTTTCTAAGATATATATAAATTTTAATAAATCGATCATAGCGGGTGATTAGTTAAAAGGAGCGTAGATCTATTTTCTAGAGTTGTGGGTGGTTACACTTAATTTTTTAAAAGATTACTATTAAAATTACACTTGCAATGAGAGTTCATTTGTAATTTTGATATTAATTTGAAAAAATTCAAATAATTAAATTAATTAGTTAGAATAGGTAAAATTTCTGGTGTAGTCCCACTCCTTGATTGCTCTCACATTTATTTACCTCACTTTGTCTCTTATTTTTGTGTTATACTTTGTTTTTTTTGTTTGTCACTTTTTAGTTTGTCATTTGATCTTCCATTTAGTTTAGTGTTATTTCACTTTATCTCACCCAAAAATTGTTTTAATACTTAAAAAGCGAAAAAAAGTTGAAAAAGTAAAGAGTCCAAAAAAGAAAATAAAAGTTAATTACAATCGAATTTGTCTCTAGCTTTACCCCCTTGAAATGGATTGATTCCCTTACTTACCGTTACACTTTAGTTTAATGTTATATTTTTGAGGTATTTTAAGGTTTTGATTGGCTTGGCTTGCAACAACGACTACATAAAAAAAGTTAAAGTTATCCTTACTCAAGTATTAGGAGACTATGATTCAAAAGATGAGCAAAACTCAACATAGTGGTAGTGTAGGATCCCCATTATGGTACCCCTTAAACTCTCCTTAGGTCCTTAGCACCTCCCTTCATCAGTACAAACCCAGGTCATACCCCAAGTACTGACCTAGAAGCCATCGGCACCTCCAAGCTCTGTTTGACCAAAAGTCAAAGTCTTCAGCTCGACCTAGACTGAATGAATCTTTAAAGGGCACAAAAACCCCTTTCCAACGGTTCACTCCATGCGCGATTCAAACTTACAGTACAAATGAACGATCCGTTTTACTTCGAGAGGTCACCAAATGTTTTTAGGGCTCGAATGACCAAAGTTAACTCCCCGAACTGGGTCAAACTCTTTGGAATATCGAAGTACATCTCCTAACCTTTCCAACGGTCTGCCTCGTGCACGATTCGGACTTACCATGCGGACGAACGATTCGTTTGCGTCCGACGATTCCCCGTTTAATGGACCGACAAATGTTTTCGAGCCATATTTAACCTAAAGTCAACTCCCGAACCCGGGAGCGGTCCAAGAACTTTTGAAGCTATCTGAATTACCTTTCCAATGATCTGCCCCATGCACGATTTAGATTAACGGTTTGCGCTCTACAGCCGATTTTTCAAAAAGGCCTGAAAGACACTACCAAACGGCAGGTCCCAGCCCCTGTCTATCGGCAGTGTGCCTAAACGCACCTGTCGATTGGTAGGAACAGGGCTATGCCGATCGACAATCCCCTGGGCCTATAAAAAGGAGGGCATGACCTCATTTACAGAGGAGCCCAGATCAAAAACATATCACTCTCAGCAAATCAAGAAAACCTCTCTCGAAGTCAGCGCGATTTCCACATCCAAATCCCTTTCCAACTTTCACCTTCCATCATCCTTTTCATCAAACATGGTGAATTAACCATTCTCCATCATCATCCAAGTGCAAGGGATACTCTCCAACATTCAAGATCAAGCTCAAGATCTTCAAGAAGGTCTAATTTTCTCAATTCTCTTCTTAAATTCTCATAAATTCGCATTAACTTGTTTTATTACTTAGGACTTTTATTCTGTCTTCTCACAAATACTAATATACTTTTTATTTAGTATTATTGCACATCTCTTATTTTCATACGAATAAAATACAAAAAAACAAGAAAAAGAGGGTTTGCTCATAAATTCCAAACAAGAATTCTCACACTTTTCTCACAACTAAAACACTTTTTTCTACACACACACACACAGACAAATAAGATAAGTTCCCGGTTGTATTTATGGGATAAACCCCACTCCTCATTTTTCATGCAAACTACGTGGACTTTGATGCCTCTATAGGCTACGTAGGCTTCTCGGGGTAAAATCCGAGATTCGAGTCCTATTTTTACTTTTTTCTTTCAACCTCCTATTCTCTTTAAATTCAATTATCCTAGATTACATATATATACATATATTTATTCTTAGTCGCGTATTATTCCACATGCGTTGTCGTTCCATCATAACGATCAACGTAAGGACAATCGCGTAAATCCTATTTTCTAATATTTTTATACCTTCCTATGGATGACTCGCTTTACCTCTTCCATGGTACAAGTCGACAATTCCTACCTCCACTATATATACACATGCACACATATCACGGGGGAAATAAAGTAAAATAGCAAAAGCCCATGAGACCGTAAGGGCGGAATGGGTGCCCAATACCTTCCCATTTTGTAACTTAGCCTCCGGACCCTTTTCGAATCATTTTGGTTTCATATGCATTAGTATGTCTTTGGATGCTGTCCTTCGGGATGGCTCCCTTTCTTTTGTCTATTTTGAGTAAAATAGACTGGCGAGTCTATCTCTATACATTTTACACCTCAGTCGAATGACGTCTGTCGAAGCGCTCCCGAGAGGGACTCACGGGACCTAGGATCCTCCATCACGCACCCTCCCGCCCGCCGCGAGGATCGGAGATGGCCACAGTGGCGACTCTGCTGGGGATATATGAGGGCTATACTCTATTTACATGGGTGTTATGTTTGTTTATATTTTACCCCTATTTGCATTTTCCCCTTTATTACTCATGTGTTCCCCATGCTTATGCTTCTATTCACACACTTGTAGAAAATTCTACATGTACACTTCGCACCACGTGCACCTAGGATAACATATATCCACATGTTGCACACATCACCCACCCATACTTGGTATACCATTGGTACTCATACTCTGTTCCCCGTTCGGCATAATCAAGAAAGATACTCTCATAATAAGATACTAACAAGAGGATCATGCATGATTGACACAACATCACCAAAGATCATTGTTATTGACCAAATTTTGTCCAGTAACTGAAGGGTCACTTCGTGATGGGCACTGGTCCGACAGGGCACAGTTAGCCTAAGGGATATGACTCTCACCTTTCATTGTCCAAGTACCTTCGACGTATATCGAACGGTTCCCCCGCATCGTACCGCTTGACCGAAGTCATGACGGGAGGTATATCACAGGGAACTCGTTCACGTACGCCGAGTATATCGAATTTTCTCTCACATGTACCATACCCACGAGGTATATAATGAGGCAATTCACGTACACTCAGGTATATCAAATGGTTTGTCCACACGTACCGATTGCCCGGAAGAGCAAGACGTATATCATGGAAGTCACGCCAAAGGAGGAAACCCTTTTCCGATTTACCCAACCGAACTGCATACCCTCATATTGGTGTCAAGCCTAGGACACACATGTTAGATTGCCAATTTCTACCCAAAACTCTGTCGAAATTTTGGGTCGGCCCCCCACCCAAATTTTTACTCATTTTTAAAACGGAACCGTGTCCGTGAGCCTGCTCACAAGTCCAGCCATAGCTTTGCATATATTACAAACCCAACTTTTCCAGGCTCGGGTCCCGTCCGGCATTTTATTTTTCATTTAGGAGAATTTAATACAAGTGAGAACATAATAATTATAATAATCATGCTGAGATCCGTCTCCTAAAAAAAATTCTAAAAACATTTCTCCCTTTTTTCTCAAAAAGCCAAAAAAAAATCTCCTCTCTTTGTCAAAAAGCCAAAAATATTTTTTCTTCCAATCTAAAAAAAAAGAAAAAAAACGTCAAAAAATATTTTCATTCTTTCTCTCAAAAATAAATCCCATTTTTGCGCCTTCTCAGGTCAATCACAAGCCCTTGGCCTGGCTCCTTATTGGCTTCGATCTTCAGTAAAATCACCCCAAAGTTCCATCTGTTCCCCTATTACTTCTTCCAAGTTCTCTATCCATCCATTTTCCAATGAGAACACAGATCAAGTCCCAATTATGCAGCCGAATCTGATGGCAGTCCTAGCTCAGCTCATGTCCAAGATTGATAACCTCCAAACAGAGGTTCGAGAGATGCAAAGAAACCAAGTTCCCATTCCTTAAGAGCTCGAGGCCCTATTTCCTCACGCTATGGTTCCACCTGAGCCTATCTGGGTTACCAAAGAATATCAGCACGGTCCACGTGCCCCTCCTGGTAATGGGCCACCGCCTGCCCATCTTCTGATGCCGAATCTTGCCCAGCACGGGGCTAACTTGGCTATGATCATTGTTCCGAAAGATGACGAATTGAACAATGTCAAATAAGACCTCAAGATGCATACCAAGAAGTTCGACAAAGTCATAATCTCCAAAAATTACATAGACTACACCTACATGTCACCTTATCCTAAGGCGAGGTTACCCGAGAAGTTCAAGATACCGAATATTGAGAAATTCGGAGGAAATGGACATCCGATTGTTCATCTCCGTAGCTATCACCATTCCATGACTCTACTAGGGGCTTCTGAAGAAGTGAAGGCCCAATTGTTTCAGCAAACTTTGAAGGCTAGAACCCTCTAATGGTTTTTGTCGCTCGAGAATTCATGTCACAGTAAAAATACAACGAAGAGCTTGAGGTCACCCGCCGTGATTTAGAGCTACTCAAACAGAACTCTAGGGAATAAGCCAGTAACTTCATAGCCCGATGGAGGGAAAAAACAACAACCATGACCAATCGGCCTTCCGAGGAAGAACTAGTCGGCATAGTGAAGAAAAATTCCTTACCCCATGTTCGAGCAATGATGAGAGGATAATACTATCCCCACTTTCGAGCTCTCATAGAAGCAGGAGTATAAATCGAGGAAGGTCTTGCTAAAATAGATGTCGAACCAAAGAAGTTGTCCGGACAGTTCACCCCCAGGATATATGATAAGCCTACCAATGCCACAGTCTCAACCATCGACAACATATCTCAACCAAGCGCATCATGGGCACCAAAAATCCGCCATGTCCTAGTTCGAAAGGAATACATTGAGCTACATGCTCCCCTATCCAAAGTTTATCAAGCCTTGTTGAGACGAAACCTTATCAAACCTGGGATCCCCGTCCATTGCCAAATCCACTCCCAAGTAACTTCAAGGCAGATGCCCATTGCGCCTTTCACCAAATAGCTGATCATACCACTGACCAATGTTTTCACCTCCGAAACATAATCCAAGGTCGAATTGATCGAGGTACCATCGCCCCACCAGCCAATCCTAAGCCAAACACTACTCACAACCCACTTTCAAATCATACCAATGCCATCTTTCTAGAAGAGAACCTAGAATTCGATCCCTCAACTCAAATCACACCCATATACTCTCCTAAACCTCTCCAAATTTTCCCATATTTCCTCCTACATCCTGCTAGGCTCGCTGATCATGCACTGTCACTCCTTACTAGAGCATACATCGCCATCCGTACCCATTCTAAAAATGGAAGTATGGAATTATCAGAAGTGTTAAACCAACTCCTAGAGTTTGGGCAAAAATTTCCCTCACAAATGATTATTGATTGCAAAAGGTTCAGTACACTGTTCTTGGAAGCACGAAAATGGACCCGAGAGTTAGATAGTTGGGTAGTACCGATCGATGAAGTCAGCCTTGATGATGTTATCCAAATTATGGTAGAATTATTCAGACAAACCAACAACATCTGCAGTATCACCGAGTTATTCGATGCTTTGAAGTTACAAGGGCACGTGGTCCCTTTACCCTTATACAACCCCACCGATTGGGAAGACCCGTATGAAGAATCCATTAAAGTTTTGGAATGCATCAACTTTACATGGAAAGACAAAATTGTTACCATCGAATGGGGGGAAGAATTCAAAGATTCAAATGAAGAGCAAGTGTCAGAGAAAACTGGCCTGATAGCCGACATGTGTGGGATGATATCATTCGAAAAACTCCTCAAAGAAATAAACAAGGTGGAGAAAGAACCCAAGGTTGATAAAGAAACGGGATTCATGTTCTTCCCTTCTTCAATAAATCACATGACTAGATCAGGGAGGCATTACCATATCCCAAGCTCCCTACCAGCCAATGTCAAGGGGAAAGGGCATGGAAAACCTTCCTATGCCAGAGATAACCCTCGAGGAGAGCAAGATCCTCGATCAACTAAAGAAAACTCACGCTAACATCCCTCTATGGGGGTTTTTCATGTCTTCTCGGCTGCCCAGAAACACTTTGATCAAGTTGCTCACTCGACCCACAGTTCCTCCTTCTACCACACGAGAAGAAGTAGTCAATTTGGTCGGATCTTTGACCTCTACCCGAATGCTATTCTTTTTCGAAGAAAAAATCCCCAAGATTAGGCTAAACCAAAATCATGCACTCAATATATCCATCGAAGTTATGGGGAAGGTTTTACCACTCTCTCTTGTCGATAATGGATCCGCCTTGAACGTCTGCCCACTGAGAACCTTCAAAAGTTTAGGACTGAATGAAAGCGACCTTGATCCAAACTCCGCTGCTATGTATGCCTACGATAATACACGTCGGGAGGTGATGGGATCCATAAATCTTGCAATAGGGGCTGGCCCTATAAACCCTGTCGTCGAATTCCAAGTTATTAACATCCCAACTTATTTCAACCTATTACTCGGACGAACTTGGCTTCACAGTATCAAGGGTGTGTTGTGACAACCCTGCTTTTTATATCTAATTCGGTTAGCTACGTCCAATAAAATTAAAGCGGAGCGTCAATATGTTGGCGTTACAAACATAATTTAAATAAACACGGTAAAGTAAACATGTACACTTTCATACGTGTAACCATATCACATCATGACAGCTATAACAAGTGAAACCAACTCATAACTATTAACTGTAATAATCCATCAGTAATCTCAAACTGAAAATATAAAATGCCAATACATGTGGCTCAACACAAAACGGGAAATGGTAATACAACAATTTTCTCAAATTCCATGTGTAAACAAAGTGATATTAATCTCTGATACCACCCTTAAGAAAAGGGAAACAAAATACATAAATTAAAATTGAATAACTCCATGGCTACAGGAATCCTAAGATTGATATGAACTCATCAAGCTCCATAGTCTATTGTCCAGCGGGACGAGGACCTGTCATATACAATATATTTATAGGAGAGGATCAAGAAGCAAGAGAGGCAAACGTCAAAGCAAGAAAACAAGCTATAAGATTATAAGATGTACTTGTAATGAAAGCACGCGAGTCATTACTAGTCTCCAGTAATTAAGTTGTTCAATTACCCAACCAATGCTCCTATGTCGTGACTACCCAACCCAAACTCGAGTAACGTGTAGCCTTACATCGTCTCATGATTAATCATTATTAATCTCAGTTCAGTATTTAACGTATCAAATATTTCGTTCATGTATAATATCAAATGCCTCGATTCGGGATATTACTTTAAGGCACAAGCATAATATCACACACAACAAGTCATATCGGGTAACTATTGTTACCCGGGAGAACAAGTCTTAACACTAGGCCTGTACACAAGTATTCCCCAATATTACGTGGCAAGGGCAATCGTACTAAGTCCTAAATCACATGGTGTTTCAAGGTATTTCTATCCGACCCGCATTACCACCATGTGTCCGGTTCCGGTGGTTTATCTCCGACACGGCACTCGAGCGGAACCTAACCGGATCAATCACAAAAAATTTCATTCAACATGTGCCTAAGTTGACCGGAGGACTAGTCTAGTGTATACTCGATAATATACATGTAAAACAATTTCACGCTTATGTATATATACAATAGTGTCAAGTCTCTTACTCGAGTTATACCATAGTCATATATTACAATATAACATAATTTACATCATTAATTTACTAATTCAACATCAAATCATTTCAAGGTTATATATCCCTAATAACCATAAGTATGTGATGAAGTTAGGATATTAGGCACAACACCACAATTATCTTAATAACAACATGAAAAATATTATCACTCTTATTTCAACAACATGCTGCCCAGAATTTAAAATGCAGATTAGAGACTCTTCCGATCCGTTTTTGGAAAAACTTAAAACTTCAAAGTTTTTTCGGAACGTGATTTTCTACAAGGACGCTCGTGGACACTACCATAGTCGGGCTTAAACAAACCCGAAACTAACATATAATATTTGCCCCTGTTTTCGATAACTTTCTGCCAGAAATTTAAAACACCGATTTCAGGCTTTTTCGATCCGTTTTTGGGAAAACTTAAAACTTCAAAGTTGTTCGGAACGTGATTTTTTACAAGGAAACGCGAGTACACTACCATAGCCGACCGAAAACAGACCCGAAATTAACATATATAGTTCGGATCTGTTCCCGATAACTTTCTGCGCAGAATTTTAAAACGCATATTCGAGGATTTTTCGATCCGTTTTTGAAAAATCTTAAAACTACAATGTTGTCCAGAATATGATTTTTTATCGGGCAATGTGGACAAAACATACATTTTCGGAATTAAAACAACTCAGAACAGTTTTTAATATGACGATTTACTCAATTTCATAGATTTCTCAAATTCAAGAGTTTGTTCAACTATTCAATCGCTATAATGATGTTATTGCATTTGAATCTACATGGAGGATGATCCTAATACATTGCATATAATTTTTAACATCAATTTCATATTAATTTAGGTATCCAAATACATGTTCATGTGAAATTTCATTATAGATACATATTATACACATATAGGTTATTAACTTGCCTTGGATTGTATGGAGAAATTGAAATCCTCTTGAAATCCAGTTAGCTTCTTCTCTTCTTACTCTCTCTCTCTACAAAACCCTAACCTCCTTATGTGAAATGAAATAATGAAGACTTCTTCTATTTATACCTAGGGTTAGTTTATTGTAATACCCCGCCCACCCGGGGAGAGCGAACGGAGCGCTACTGTCGATAAAACTAATCAAATCCACAAATAACACGGTATAGAGCATCTAAAACAAATCCCACAATATAAGAGAGAAACCACTAATCTTAATTTCTTCAAATTAAATACAACCAAATTTATAACACAAAATATACCGACTCTCGTCGCGTACATTTCGGAGAATAAAACATTACATGCACTCAAAATATATTAACGTCGCATGAATTTGACACCATAAATCCCTATTCCCTCGAAAATATCATGTTTAAAATTTTTAACGTGTATTTAAGCACGAGGTATCAAAACATCTAAGTGCAAGCATAACCCATCAAAAATGACAACTTTAATTTTTTCTAAAGCATGAATTTATAATTAATTCGTTGAGGTTTAAAAATACACTCTCGTGTAATTTTAAGCGAATACCGATTTTTTTTTTCAAATTAGAACACTTCGGAATTTGTACGAAATGAAAATAACATGTGTGATTTAATTAGTCATGACAAACATCACCTAAGTCCTACTAATTAAACTACTCACATGACATAATTGACACAGAAATATTGCAAGCTGAAAAAATAATTTTCATTAATAAATGTCAACTTACACAATTTCGGGTCCAATACTTGAATTACAATACACAATATGATCCTCCAAAGTATGCCTCCAAAATACTCTCTACACAATTTTTTTTATCACTCAAACTTTGTCTTTTTTTTTCTATCCAAAAAGTGTCTCCCTCGTCACTTTTTTTTTTGTTCCTCCATGGGATGATGTAGGTAAAAGGTATTTGTATGAGTTTGGTGTGAGCATGTAGAGGGAGTAGTGTGTAGGTGGGTTTGTTGGAAATTTAAGTGGGAAGGTGGGTTTGTGGGTGTCTTTCGACAAAAGAAAGAAAAAGGAAAGGGGAAAAGGTTGGGTGGGTTTTGGTAATGGGTAGGTGGGGTAATGGTTTTAGTGGCAAGTGGGTTAGTGGGCAAGTGGATTTTTGCCAAAAAATATAGGGGAGAGGCAGGGGTCGAACCCCTGACCATGTTCATGTCTTTCCTTCTCCTAGCCAGCTCACCCAACAGCTTTCTCTGGTAATTACATACACCAAATTATATTTAACAACATATTAAAACCCAAATTTCCTAATTTGCACAATAGCCCAAATCACCATAACTTCTTCATTCGGAGTCTGATTGACTTGCTGTTTGAACCGACGTGACCCTAATTTCGATCCCAACAATATTTCAATAGTGTTCGGGTCTCGAGGTTGACTTCGAGCGTTGACCCGAGCTTTGACTTTGACTTTCTTTTGAATTCAAACTTTGCACGGCCATAACTTCTTCGTTTCAACTCCGATTGATAGGGCATTTGAGCGCAGGCGTCCCTTGATTCAAGGCCTTCAATTTCAATGGTTGGTCCGAGTCCGAAATCATCCATTTGAATTTACAATTTTTCCCCTAAAGGTGCGTAAGTGACCTTTTCATGCTCAATTTACGTCCGGACTTCACCGCTTTCTTTCTAAACCTGTCAATACTCAAAAACAACTTGAACAATATATTATAAGATGTGAGCTTGAAGTTCCCAAAATTGCATTATTAACCCCATTTATTCTTAAATTTGTATTTTTCTCTAAAATAATAAAAATATCTATAAAAGCTCTTTATTTATGATAAAATGGGAATAACAACACTTAGATTTGGGTGTAAATAATACAAAATAATGCACTCATCACCATGAAAGGAAGATCCATCTCTGACTACCTCACTGATTAGCCCATGGATGAGGCCAATGTCTGGATATCCGAATTCTCAGATGAAAACATCCTTTGCACTGCCCGGGACAGTCTCTGATTGAAAATTTTCTTTGACAGTGTTGCCAATAAAAAGGGATATGGCATTGGGATACTTCTGATCGCCCCAGATGACTCTCACACTCCCATCGCCATTAATATGGAAATACCCTCATTGCGCATCATGCTTGGGAGCAAGGTCAACGAAGAAGACTGGTGCCATATTCGTCTTGATGAGCTGAGCCTCCTAGACGAAAGGAGATTAAAAGCACTATACAATATACAAGGGTAGCTTCGTCAAATAACGCATTCATTCAATAAGAGAGTCAAGGGTCGCGGTGTCCAAGAAGGGGACCCAACCCTCGAAGAGATAATCGAACCCATATGGGACACCAGAGGGAAATTCAAGCCCAATTGAAGCGGCCCCAACATTGTTAAGAAAATCTTCTCTGGCGGTGCTGCCATGTTCACTGATTTAGATGGGGAAAATATGGCTCGTCCAGTCAACCTGGACCGTCTCAAGAAGTTTTACCCCTAGCCCAAAATCTCAGCGTTCAACGACTTTTCTCATCTCCCTTATATTCTTAAAAAAAAAAGAATCTCTTCATTTCCCTCTACCCCGAACTACATGGGCCTGATCCTCTATAAAAACCATTTTCAAACAAAGTAAAACTTTTTAAAAACCCCAGAGGTACGTAGGCAGCTCATAAACCTTACATGAGCACGACCCTTTTTTTTTCACAAAATACTATTCTTCTCTTATCTCCAAGAACGACAGTCCATTCTAACATATCCTTGAACAAAAGGATTATGTATGCCTTAGCGATCGGTATAGATAATTCAAACAACACAAAACTCATTAAAAGGCACACCTGGATAATAAAAAACTTGTTTTCACTAATAAGAATTTTCGGTACAGATTAGAAAAGAAAATGAATGGATAACTCCCTTCCCCCTACCTTCCTAAAAAAAAGTCAAAATAAAATCCCCACGTCTATTCCCATTATAAACCCTCCAAGAGTCCTATCTGCAGCAACCAGAGGAGCCTGCTCCGTCATCATCATCTACATCCTAGGGTCCCCAAACTTCCCCTGCCTGAAGGGAGTTCCACAAATAATCCAGGGACCGATCAGCTCGAACTAGATTTAAAAAAACTACCACACCTCCCTCCATGGTATCAGACAAACAATCCACCTCTACCCAGTCTCCACTGCCAACATCTTGCTGACCACCCTCCTCCACAACAACTTTATATAATACCCGGGATATGCCAAACTCTCCCAATAGACCGAGAAAGAGGGGTTGACGGACGTCGATTCTCCCACATAGAGCCAAGCCATATGCGAAGACGCTCAGTCAAATCTTCTACCGAAAAGAAGTCTAGTGTCCGAGGTTGCATGACCTGCTCCTAGCCAAATTGGCACAGAAGCCTCCAAGGGAAATAAAAATAATTCTATCTGAGACCAACGAGGGTGACATACGGGTATTCCCCCATATCCAGGATATGCAACAACTTTCCCCATCAAGGCACTAACCAATAAAGATTTAGAGCCCTGTTCTCCACAAACCAGTTCTCCAAGCACTCAATATCCAACCCAACACTGATGAAGTGGCGTGAAACAAAGTTGGGTACAACCGACAAAGGATACTCTGGAGGAGTCACCAGGCGAAGTCTCTCAGACAACCACATGAACAGCATCACGAGGCTACCCCTCAGGAAGTCAGAATGACCTTCTCGCCAGGCATCCAGGACATTCAAGGTCTCCGCTAGTATCACTGTCGTCAGATTGCGATGGTATGACATCCAAGAAATAATGGCTACATGTTATGGGTCCACCAGCAGTTCCCCAGTCACCAGTAATAATTTTGATACTAAGCCCAGAACAACGACTCCGGCATATCCAGTATCGCCAGCCTCCTGCAAATTCACAGAGTGTAACACTGCTAAAAGGGAGATCATTCCTCCAGTAACCAATGTTTTGGCCGCTGAAGGCGAAATGCGAAGAAGCCCATCCCACAAATCCCTGGGGGAATGGGAAAATTTATGGAAAGTTATGGCAACACTGGGATTTATCCCCAGCATGGCAAAAAATTCGTCGCAGGGAGTACAAACTTCATCCAACCCAAAGCGAAATACATGGTCTTTGGGGTACCAAAATTGTAACGTCGCCATCAGCATGTTCCACTCAATGGATCGATTGCCCCACAAATAGACTCGACGCATATTGAAAGCATTGTAGTCAACATTATAAAAGCACATCACTTCCAAGGCTTCGAGGTAGTTAGAAAACTCAATGCTACGAGGGAGAGCCATCTTGCAAAACCAAGAAATAGTAAATACGTAAAAGTGTGATGAAAACACTCCACCCTTACCCCTTTTTATACTTGAAAACCCTCACAAAGGACATAATCCCTAGAGAAATCGAAGGGAATCCTACCCCACAAAGTACAAGAAGATGAAGAGTGGGTGCCATCAACCAGCTCGTCATAAAGTCCATATAGTCATATGTCGCAGTCGTATCCGTATACAACAGGTAGGACTTGTCGATCGTTGCCACGATCCTCGCATCCTCCGCCAGCATCCGCTCCCGCCTCATAGACGTAGGAGGATGCACAACTGGAAGCACCACCTCCTCCTTCATAATCTATCAGACCACCATCTCCCTGAGATACCAAGAGTGGACAAACTCATGCACCAGTAAATGCCTCATCTGCGCATTCACCACGGTCTCCCTTGTATCCTGAATGGTTGTCCCCCAAAGGTAAAAAGTCACCTAAAAATCACCACCAGGCATAAGTTAATACAGAATCAGAATGTACAAAAATCTAGGCTGAAAGGAGAGAGTCTTACACTAGCACTGGTCAGGCCATTCAAGACGTGACGGACCGCGTCCAGAGAGAGATCCCTTCAACTGCCGATTAGCTTTGTGCCATAAGTACAATTGGCAGAAGTACCCAATAGTCTCATCCTCCAAGGCAATCAGCGGGGTATTACACTGAATAACCTCATAGAACCACGTCTGCCAAAGACAAGAATTCACAATAAAAAAGTGACGCGTAAGGAAAATGCGAATGCATGAAAAGAAAATGCGCAAATTAAAGAATACCTCAAGGAGATACATGGCTCCAGTAAAAGTTTACCGGTAGCACAGGCTGAATGCATCCAAAGAAAAATAGAGGGTCGCCAAAGTCAGGCCCCCCAATCATAGAGAGGGATGTTAGAAAACATCCTCAAATACGGTAAGAACCACAAATGGACGACGTCGCCGCTCGACGCCACCATGAAATATCCTAGCATCAACAATATGAACAACCAGGCCATCTACCTCACCTGCAGCCCATCCTCCAAATCAATCACCCTACTCAGCAAAACAGCCTTTAGCAAGGACAGCCGGATGGAATCCTCGGAGACTACCCTCCCCACATCGTCGAGCGTTTCCCGCACCGCCTCCGGCCTCACCCATATTGAAAGATCCACCTCTGTCTGCTCTCCATCACAATCCATCCCCAACAGCTACTACATGTCTATGGGAGTCATAGTGATCTCCCCAAAACCGCAATGGAAGGTATGGGTAGTATCCCACCACCGCTCCCCCTGAGCACACAAGACCGCCATCGAAGGAGGTGTCTCATCAAGTGCAGACACCAACCTCCCAAAACCCGATGAGGATACCACCCAACTCACCACAGCTAGAAGATGCTCCCAGACATCCTTAAGCCCCGTTGTCCCACGGGCACGCATGTTCTTTAAAGATATATCAAACTGTCGAAAGAAAAAACCTTATCAAAAATTCCATAAAGAAATAAAAATCACCAAAAAGAGAAGAATGCTAAAAGTCAGGTTACTTACATAACCGCCAGGGCTCACCACCCTCAAAGAGTGATGACGCGACGACTCCTATAGCAAGGTCCTCTCATCCGTAACCTGCTCTAATGAGTCAAAAGAGTTATCACTCCCCAAAGCAAGAGGCGCCCTGCTCCTCCAATCCATGTTTTCCCAGTCATCAACAGTCAACCATTCCCTATGTGCTGCAGTGGTCACAAAGGCGGCCATTTCTTAAAGATCAGAATGCTAAAATGATTTGCAGAGGAAAATCGCAGATAGAAATAAAGAAAGAAACTGTGAAAAATGAAAGGAACTCGCCTCTTTATATAGGATGCCAAGGGTTATGTCGATCGGCATTGACCCCCCACCCACCGATCAACACTGTCTCATTACCTTCCCGAGGCAGTACAAAAGTCCGTGCCACTACCGAATGGCACTCCTCATACCATGCCGACCGGCACCCCCTTAAAATTTCGTACAAAAATTCCCAGAAAATACTAAAAAACCCTGAAAAATTCTCAAAAAATTCTCAAAAAATTCCTAAAAATCGAAGGAAGGATTTAGAACATTTTCACAAAGAAAATTTTGCACTCCCTCAAGAGAAACCCCTTTTTCCCCAGCGAAACTCCCCAAAACAAAGCAAAACTCATCCCGAAAACATCCCCAGAGGATCTCTAAAGATTGCCCCTATACCCCAAAGGTCTTAATTTTCCCCAAGCAATACATCCAAACCCTGGGCCACCTAATCACCTCCCCAGTATCATTTTGGCTATTCCTTCAGAGGATGCAAAAGATTTCCCCAGCAAACGTCTCCCCAGCCCAAAACAAAACCACAAGATAAATCTCCGCGACAGAATTCCCCAAGAACATCTCTACTTATGCCCGTAAAATTGGCTTCGACCTGCAGAATTGGTCATCTCCCCTTTAAGCCCTCATAATTGGCTTCGACCCACATAAATGGTCATCTCATCTTTAAGCCCGCGGAATTAGCTTTGATTCGCAGAATTGGTCACCTCCACTTAATCCCGTAGAATTGGCTTCAACCCGTAGAATTTATCATTTAACCTTTAAGCCCACAGAATTGGTCATCTCCATTCAAGCCCACATAATTGGCTTTCACTCGCAGAATTGGTCATCTCACCTTAAGCCCGCAAAATTGGCTTCGACCCGCAAAAATGATCATCGCATCCTTAAGCCCGCAGAATTGGCTTCGACCCGCAGAATTGATCATCTCCATTCAAGCCTGCAGAATTGGCTTTGACCCGCAGAAATGGTCATCTCATCCTTAAGCCCGCAGAATTGGCTTCGACCCGAAGAATTGGTCACCTCCACTTAAGCCCGCAGAATTGGCTTCGACCCACATAATTGGTCACCTCCACTTAAGCCCGCAGAATTAGCTTCGACCCACAAAATTGGTCACCTCCACTTAAGCCCGTAGAATTGGCTTCGACCCAGAGAATTGGTTATCCCACCTTAAGCCCGTAAAATTGGCTTCGACCCGCAGAATTGGTCATCTCATCCTTCAGCCTACAGAATCGGCTTCGACCCGCAGAATTGGTCATCTTAACATAAGCCCGCAGAATCGACTTATGTTAAAAACTCCCGTCTCCTGAAATAAAATAAAATAGAATTAGTAAGTAATCAAAATTAATGCTAAATTATAATAACTAAAATTAAAGAAAATTAAAAACATACCATCATGTGCTCCACCTCGATGTAAGACGTCCTCCCAGAGTAGTGCACATTCAACTTTTTTGCCCGATTCTCCCTCCATGATTAGTGAGATGCTAATTGTCGCTCATTGGTCTCATTGTTGATAAATATATGCCACTGTGGCAATGAGATTAGATCCTTGGAGGGGGGTGGGGGTTTAAGGAGTCTCATAAAGGACTCCCGAGTCTTCCTAAAGTATCGGGCCCGTAATTCTCCATCCATGTCTTATATTGATCCCTCAATTGCTCCAACGTGTGGTCGTGGAGATATACGGGCAGGCCGAATTATTCCTATCAAACAAATACATACCATCGTGTAAGTAATTATTACATTTATAAATATAAATAAAAATAAAAATATTAAACATTCAACCTGTAGTGCCCCCTAGATGTTCATCTTGAGGTCAAAAGGAACGGCCCTGCAATCAGTGTAGCCCAGGCCGACAATCGCCTTCAACAACTCAAGCGAACTAGCTAATAATGTCGTCTTATTCTCGACGAAGGCCCCTAATTTGCCCCATTTTGGGGCCTACTGTTCGAGGAGTCCTCGTAGCCTCCGCTACTGCATCCTAATGAAGTTTTTTTCTGCAAGAATTGTTATAATTAGTACAAAGATGTTTATGAATTTTGAATTAATGCTCAAATCCGATAATAACAATGCATACCAATACCAATACCGACCAATATCAATTTATACCAATACCAATACCAATGCAATTACCAATATCGATTTATACCAATAGAAATACCAATTTATACCAATTTCAATTTATACTAATACCTGCTTAGCATTAAAATGATATTTGTGCTTAAATTGATGAAAATTTTAATTAACATTGAATTGTCGTCCGATAATAATAGAGGAATAGAACAATATAGCCACTAGTCATTACAAATAATTTGAATACTTATTACAAATCAAAAAATTATTTCATATTCGGGTTATCATAAAAATGGATTGATATTCGGTAGGTGCAGCCAAGTCATCGATAATAATATTTAGATGCTTTAGAGCATGTAGGAAGATTGACCACGACTCGTTTATATAGTTCGAGTAAAACACTAGCTTGACCTTTTGAAAAGAACAAACAAATGGCTCATTGATCACGTGTTCATTGCTCTTCAACTTGGACAAGTCAATCATGATCAAATTGGCTCTAGAATTTATGCATTGTTATCTTCAACTCTTACCCAATCACAGTAAAATACAAGCTCTTTAAAGTTTACATAGTACAATTCAAATATATTTCAAATTACACTATAGTAACTCATCTCATCTTCAATGATATTTTTATAAGTATTTTACTTTTTTTTTTTCTCAAAAAAAAGTAAAATACTTACATAAAATGCTCAAGTTTTGTACATTTGTATTTTCCTCGTACACCCTTGCACCAAATATGTAACCGTTTAATCGATACTTTTTGTACTCTTGTGCCATTATCAAGGGTCTAGTGGCTAGATGAGAAAGCCTTGATGTCGCATCACCCGTCTTTAAGAGTTGAGAATATGGATAAATTAATTAGGTTAGTTATAAGGGTTTCTTGTAATGTTACATTTAATAACAATCTATATTAAGTATAAATACCTCGTGGACAACCACAACCTAAACTCAATGTCTTATTGTGCCATTGTTTTTCATATTTTATTATTCTCACAGGCTTCATATTTTCTGCATAGATCATGACGAAAGTATTCCAAAATTAATCATGTAAAAATTAAAATAATTTAAACTTACTTTTTCCATTCTTTGACATCTTCATGCGTGTCAAGAAGATAACAAGCTACTTGTTCATGTTGTAAGCTCGTTAATTTGACTTGTTTGCTCATCACATGGCCACCTTCATTGATGAACTCATCATTTTCATCCACGCTAGTCGAGTTAGGTATATATTCTCGAGTGTAGATTGATGACTCCATGGTGATGTATTCCTCTGCAATTAATCCTTCAATGTATCGTGTATTATTGACATAATATTTGAAAATTTTATTCAATCTTTCAAATGGATACTGATTGAGTCGGAAACCGAGCGTCCGTGTAAATACGCCAATCGTTGTTATCGGCTTCCAACCACAATACAAAAACCTAAACTTTAACTACACTCTTGTGGAGTATAGTGGCGAGTCTGGGTATCGAATCCACAGGGAACTAGGACGAGTGAACGTGACGACAAAGGTAAGACTATTAACCCTAACTTGACTCTAAAAAGAAATAAAAATAAGATGATTGAGTGATAAAGGGAAAAGGGAAAATAAAGAAGTTAACTAAAACTAATTGGAAAATTAAGGTAGAGACACAATCCCCCAACCCTAGTGTATTGATGGTATAAAACTAATCGTAAATTTAACTGATTAATTTGACCCGGAATTTAGTACTCCCAAGCATTACGTATACGAGGTTCAAGCCCGCGTCATACTTAATCTGAGGATGAGTAAATCAGTACCGCGATAGTATCACTCGAATTGCATTCTAAATCATCACGAGTACCCAGAGGCAAACGAGATATAAAGATCTACAATTGTTGTGTAACTACGCAATACGGTCATAATCAATCATTAAATTCAGAGGACTAATATTATACACATGCAATTAACACATCAGGTTGGGTTCATGTATCCCAAACTTTAAAAACCTAGCCTAACATCGTAAATAATAATAAAAGTGCTGGAAATAAAAATTACCACGACTGAAGAACAAGAACATGCAAGAAGAAATCAAAGATTGAAGAAAAACCGAAAAAGCTCTTGAATTAATGGTGCAAAGCATGTAAATTCTTCTCCTAGATGTTCCTACTTGTTATGGAGCTTTTACATAAATGAAATATTAATAAAAGGAGTCCTAATGACTAAATATATAGGCTAGAGGTCGTTTAGAAGAGTCCCCAAAACATAAAACTCTTTTGGCTAAAAGATAAGCACAAAATAAAAATCCCGTATCTGCCAATTTGTCAAACTTAGAAAGCGTGACTAATTTTGTAACGGATTCTGAGCGTGACTAATGGGCGAACCGGTTCGGGTTCTGGGTGTACCGGTTCGGGTGAAGTTGCTGGTTTTTGGGCCTCTTTCAACACTTAGAATATTTTCCAACTTTCTTCTTTTCTTCCTTGGATTTTTTTCTCAACTTCAAATGATCATAACTCCTTCACCGTAGCTCGGATTTGGGTGTAGTTTTTTCCAGAATTCTCATTGTTACAAGATCTTCAACTTTCCAGAAGGCCCCACCTCTGGAATCGGGCTGAAGAATTACGAAAATGCCCTTGAACTTGCCTTCCTAGCCTTTCAACTATGATTTTTCCGGAACTTCAAGGGTTCATAACTCTTTCACCGTAGATCGGATTGAGGTGCCGTTTTTTCCAATGTTCTTGTAATTGAAAGATATTCAACTTTCCATTTGGCCCCACTTCCGGACTAAATCTACAAAATTATGAAAATGCCCTTCAACTCCCCGATTCTTGGCATCTTTCACTATTTTGAGTTCTCTTTTCCATCTTTCTAGCATGAAATACCTGTAAAACACATAAGAGATACAAAAATACGAAATACTTACCAAAAAGGGTTAGTAGTATAGATACGAGATAAATTCAAGCTATTTACACCGCACGGGATCGTAAAAATACCGAAATTAAGGGGATAAATGTGAAGAATTTATGCCTAATCAGATACATCCACTGATATCTTACTAGGATGCAAAGAAGTACCTCGTCGCATAGGTGTACCCAAAAGTGAACACTTATGTCAAAGAAAGATGGGGGAATGTACTTCTCCAAGACACAAAATGCTTCGTTCACCGCCAATTTTGCGGCCACTATGTGATCTCGATTGACTACCTTCTCACATAAAAGTGGGAAGCAGTTACTACTTTCAATAATCGTCCTCCGTAAATCCTTGTGCTTAGGGAAACAGTGCTTAACCAATAGAGGAAATAAATCCATGCTCACATGTCGATCATGGGACACACACTTATGTAAATCATGGGTAGCATAATTCATAATCCTTCGTAAGTTGGACGAAAAATTAGATGGAACCTTCAAATTTTAGATTGTGTCTAAAATCACCTTACTTTCCTCACTCATCAAAGTAAATGCACTAGGGGAAATTATTGTCCTTCCCTGACTATCTTCTTTCAACCATAGTTGTGGCTTAAGTTCCAATGCTTTGAGGACTTTTCATGCATTTCTCCATCCTTCGAATGACTCCCCAAGGAATTTGCTCACCATATGTTCAATGATGTTTTTCTCTACGTGCATCATATCCAATACCTGGCACACTGGGTTAATCTTCCAATAATGTAAGTCTAATAAGATTGACCTCCTAGACCATGCCTTTCTTGTCTCAATTTCATTCCCAGTTAGGCTCTTCTTATGCTTGACTTTCTTAAATTTATGATTCTTACCTGGCATATTAGGGCCATAATCAGAAGATTTACTTTCAATTTTTAATCCTAAAAGTATTCTCGGTCGTATCCTATGTTCAACCCCGCCAGGTAAAAAAAAATTGGAACCTTTCTCAAATCTAAAACTATGGGGGGGGGGGGGGGGGGTAAAAACCTCCTATGGAAATGGTATACATTTTTTGATCTAGCGGGTAGACGAAGAGATTCAGTCTCTTTTCCACAAATAGGACACCCAAAATAACCATGTACTACACAACTGGATAATGTCCCATAAGCTGGAAAGTCCTGAATTGCCCACAACAACATAGATTTCAGCGTAAAGTCTTATTTTCTAAAAGATTCAAATGCTTCCACATCCTCTTCCCACAACTCATTTAATTCCTCTATCAAAGGATCCAGGTAGACATTGATGTCCTCACATGGTGCCTTTGGCCCAAGGATTAACAAAGACAGTATCAAAAATTCAGGTCTCATACATTGTGAATGAGGGAGGTTTAATGGTTCTAGGATCATTGGCCATACACTCTGATTCACGTTTATATTTCCAAATTTATTGAAACCATACGTTGATATTGCCAAATGCGCGTTACACTGTTCTCGAGAAAAAATGGAATACTCAAACTTGATCATGTTCTAAACTCAACAATCAATAGGATGACGCATTAGATTTTCTCATGCTTCTGCCCTAGCATGCCAAGTCATTGCCTCCACTACCCATGGCACTATGAAAAACCAACTTAATCTGGGACCAGCGGGAAAATATTTTAACACTTTTTATGGCACTTTTGAGTTTGCGCCTTCTTTGCCAGTAGATTGGGCATATCTTTGGTCATCGCATACCGGACACCGATTGAGATTTTCATACTCCTTTCAGTATAGTATGCAGTCATACACACAAGCATGAATTGATTTATACTTCATATCCAAACCCTTGAAACTATTTTTCATAGTATGATAGTTGTTTGGAAGTGTATTCTTCTCGAGTAGCAAGCCCTTCACCCAATTCAAAATTCATGTCACGCTGGTGCCAGACACACCATATTGAGTCTTCAAATTATGCAAACCAACCATGGCATGTAAAGTTATTTGATCTTTCTCACAACCAGCGTATAACGGCTGGCTCTCCTTAAATTTTAAACCTTGGTAGTCATCATCAAGGTTTATCCCAATATCTTCATGAGCACCTGAACCTTGTACATCGTCAATGACCTAATTCTCTTCCACTTCATGAACTCCATATGCATAATCAACTATATTCTCTATCATATTATGATCTAAATAGTCATCCTCCCCATGTACATCTATCCTACTTGTTGAAGGTTGTTGTGAAGGTTTCTCGGGGAAAAGGGAACTTTCGGTTCCCTGTGAAAAACCTAACTTTGATAACTATATTGCATAACCGATCTTAACAAATGTAGTTCAACTATTTTCCACTCAAACACCTTAGCATTCTTACACCTAGCACATAAAAACTCTTCATTACCATGACATCTTTCTGCCTATTTCAAAAATTCAATAGCACCTCCGTGAAACACATCCCCAAATTTATTTGTCTCACCCATCCACTCTTTATATCTAGGATATCCCATTACATCTACTAAAAACAATCACCTATTATGGGTAATATAATATAAAAAAAGTGTGAATATTTAGTTCCTATTAGTACAAACACCTATTGAATGTGTACGCATAATAACTAGAATGCTAGGTTCGATGGATAAATTTATTCGTGCATTCAAATTCAAATTTCATTTGAAATTGAAATTAAAATTCAATTTATATTATTAATTTCTATTTCCTCCATCTCTAAAGGGTGAGTGGTCCTAACCCATTCAAGACCGCATATTTCTGTAATATACTTAACAACTCATACACATTATTCCAATTTAAGGAAAATTCGACAACATATCCCCATTGTCCTCGGAGTACACGATGTAGATTCGCAAGTGTGAGTGCTATTTTAATTTATCAATTGAAATAACACTTAACATCGCATCATCTAGTATGTACCCAGAGAATATTAAGATACAACTGCAGAATTTTTGCCAAAAGTAACAAGTTTAAGCCACTAAGAATGTTATTATACTGAAACTATGCCGTCCTCAACTGTCCAAATGGGGAAATTCGAGAGATCTCATTATAGGGGTAATGACTCTCGAACTGGTCTAAGGGATATTGAAGGCGTATACATAAGAACTATAAGGCTAGTATCTATCCGTACTATATGTAATTTCAAGTATGTTTCATTTAACTATCATAAGTCCGTGGTCGTACAACTCTCGAACGGGTCGTGACACAACGTAATTTTAGAACAAAGTTGAAAACTCCCCCCCCCCCCCCATTTGGACTATAATTCAGTGGTCGTGCCACTTCATAATTAACCAATATAATTATGTAAGGATTTATTAGCGTGAATTAATAAATTAAGTATCTAAAAAAAATTAAACAACCAACTTCCATATCCAACCACATTCGTCCAATATAAACCAACATGAACAACAACCCAACAAATGTGTATCTCGTACGCCTTCTAATTAATCCACTCAAATTAATTCATTTCCAATAACATAAGAAATTAAATACATATGACTAATTATCTTCAAGCAATAAATAATAACATCCAAACAACATTAACAATTTTTAACCAATTTCAAACCTAAATGAGAATACACAAAAAAAATTTGGAAATTAAGACAGTATAATTATTTAGGGATTTATTAGTGTGAATTAAAAAATTAAGAACCCCCGCCCTGCACCCACCCCCTATCGCCCTCCCACACACACGCACACACAACACTTACCACCTCCCACCTCCCCCCCCCCCCCCCCACTCCCCACCTGCACACACCAAAATAATGGAAAGAGAGAGGGAGAGAAAAATGTACATCTATATACCCATTCACACACATGTATAAAATTATACACACATATAATGGAAATACAGAGGGAGAGAAAAACGTACGTTGGAGAGAGAGAGAGCAGTCGTGCAAGAGAGGGAAAAAATGAGGGAATGGAAACGGTGGAAAAAAAGAAAGGGTGGGGTTTTGTTTACTGGGAAAATTGTCACAGACCTGTCATGGTCATTGACCGTGACAAGTTCATGACATCTTCTCTTGTCATGGTCAATGATCGTGACAACTTGTTGTCAAGGCCTTGTCATGGTCAAAGATCGCGACAAAAAAACACATATTTTTTTGTCACGATCAATGACCTTGACAAGGCTTGTCGGCTCAAAGGTGACAATTAGTCCTTTTGGGTGCAGTGTAACCATAAAGCGGAGTCCAACCAAGTTTTGGGGAAAATTATCTCAATTAAGTT
Source organism: Sambucus nigra (assembly GCA_949130495.1). NCBI lineage: Eukaryota > Viridiplantae > Streptophyta > Magnoliopsida > Dipsacales > Adoxaceae > Sambucus > Sambucus nigra. The sequence goes on from OX422222.1 coordinate 74,734,955, forward strand.
GCAACTACATCTAGACCTCCTAGAGTCTTACAAGGCTCATCGACCATTTGTTCCGTATAAATATAGCTTACATCCCTGGGGAAAAGGGGTTGTCCTTGTAAACCAATTGATAAGAAAGAGAAATACACCCTATAGATGCAGGCCATTGTCAAACTACGTAAATCCATATGTTGTGTGGTTCGTTTTCATTTTTTGGTTTTAGTTATTTAGAATAACTCATTGTAGGATTTTCACACCTACGTGGTATAATCTTCCCATAAATTTTATGCCTAAAAATTCATTACATATTAGGACAAAGTATAGAAGTGTGACTTAAGATTGCATAAAGAATTGGAAGAATGCGAATATGAAAGTTAAAAACTCATGTATCCAAGAAGACTGAGGCAATCCTGATGACTAAAGTTACAATTATTCTTCCCCCCTCAAAATATCTAATAACAAAACTTGAATGACATAGACATAAGATTTGATAGAGTTACATCCTTCCATGGCATACTCTGGTGGCATATAACCATTGTGATTTTGTCAACAAAATGATTTTTTAGAAGCGTATATGTCATTGGAGTCATATATCATTTTTTTCGTTCATGAGAGGAATAAATTGTGTATTTGAAGGTTCACTCACTAAGTCCCAACAATCCGATTAGTCTTTTCCTGTAACTCATTTCCCCCAAAAATTCTTGTTATGCCAAAATTAGATATCTTATGGTTCATAACATCCGACAATATGTTACTAGCCTTCAACTCTTTATGTGTTATTCATAGTCGGGAATACTGGTGGAGTTAAAGAATCCCGTGGGCAATACCATTGATTATTTGAAGACATCTAGTCTATTTAAGTTTCTCTTTCTTTTCATGATCTGGATTAGTGTATATATCAGATATCATATTCTTCAATGTGTATGTAGAATGAATATGTAACCTTGTATAATTAATAATTGTAAATTAAATAATGGAATAGGTTGAATAGTATGTTTGATTATGCACCATATAGAAAAGAATCCAAGTGGTGATTTTACATGACTCGTAGATTAACATATTTTCCTCCTGTTCAATTCAATATACTAGGAGGCTTACAAGATCCTTATGCTGGAGTTTGGAAATTAGTATTTTTTTTTTTTTTTTAACTCTTACAATCCTTGACCAGATACAAATGGGATTGTGATATTTGTCACTCATTGAAATATCCCCACATTTTTTGTTACCCCACACTGTTCTTTCGGTAGTTAAGAGGACATGATACATTCGTTGGCGTTATCTGACCATTTAAAAGACTGGACATCCCTGAAATATGAATAATCACCCAAACCATGGGAGAATTGCCTAAATCATTGCATGTAAAATAATTAATGTCATTATTTAACATATAGTTGCAATTATATATTGGGTTGACGTCATTTCAGGTCCAAAAGTGAAATTCAGGGCATTCCACACCCCCAGTTAATTTTTTTTCTTGTCCTATTCCTCCATATGTATGTCTCAAGTGGACAACTAGTTAGATCTATTCGTAAGGAATGGATCCATGGAGTGAGGTTAATTGTTCTATTAGTTGTCTTATTAAATCCCAGCTTACCACACGGTAACCAAGTATATGATGGATAAATAAATCGCTCCCATAGTAGTATCCCCAAACCATCTCTCAACACGATGTTTCCAATATTAAGAAGTGAGGCACTTAACATCCCAATGATGGAACTTATGTTCCAAATGAGAGTTCTGAGGCCAATATTGAGGATTAGACTACCGTTGGAGAGAATTAAATTAGAATTATAGTAGAACTCAAGCGAAACGGGACTACATATATTTTCTATCCAAAGAGTTATGTTGTAATATATACCAGCGTAATAGTTGGCATAATTACCTCGATTAATGAATCCCTACAAATCGTTTGTGCCGGCAGCACCATCGCCCGAGCCAAAGAAAAAGATTTTTTTGTCAGAAAAAATGATGTTTTCGTCGAGAGAAATAGAGGTCTAACAAAAACGGGAAACTTATCTATTTTGATTTTTCGTCAAAAAATATCGAATATGGGTATTGTTTGTATTTGGTTTAATGTTTCTTCATTTGACACTGCTACGATACTTTATGTATTTTTAGTTTCCTGCAGAGTAAAGTTGATTGTATTTTCATTTTGTTGTTTACTCTAAATATATTGTCCTTTAATCGTGAAATAACATAAGGTTTAAAAGAATAAGGTTTGATCTCACTACGGAATAAAGTTTCCACCAATTGGAAATATGCATGTCTGAGATCACATTGCATATAATATCCAGCCACATATCCATACTTGATCTATGTCGTTCAATATATTTGGTATGGTGATCATTGATGGATCGAGATATCACATAAATATAACGAAGGTCTCTTTGGTCTCATACTGGTATAGGTGATGGACGAGATTGATTCGGGAGATGTCTTAAGAGTAGAAAGAAATTTGCTGTGCACATAAGGTTATTCTATATAAATACATCCGGAATTATTATATAGCCCAAGTGGGAGATTGTTGGAATATTTTATATATTCCAAATAATTTAATGTGGGGTCACATGTAAAAATGGTAATTATATTTGAGATTCAATTTGGGCAAATGAAGTGATCTAATTATGTAAGCTCAAAAGACATCAACAGTAAGTATGGAATTCAAAATGCATGGTTACCCAAAAGTCATCTACTGGTTACTCAAGAGTCGTGTTACTCAAGAGTCACCTATTGGTTACTCAAGAGTCAGCTAAATAGAATTTATGAGGTTCAAATTAGATGAAGACCTCCAACCCCCGAGTGATAGAGAACTCATAGAGATATGAGAATTATTCTGTTGAAGACTTCTAACCCCCCGAGTCTCAATCACCGCTATGGATTCAGGTACACCGTTTCTACAACTCCTTCATTAGGTAATCTCAATAATGTCATATGTTGATAAATTTTATTTATTATTCCAACTTCATATTCTTCAATGAGTATGTAGATTTGATATGTAACCCTGTATAATTAATAATTGTAAATTAAATAATAGAATAGGTTGAGTAGTATCCTTGATTATGCAATAAATAGAAAATAATCCATGTGGTGATTTGACATGTACTCATATATTATCATATTTTCCTCCTCTTCAATTCAATATACCAGGAGCCTTACCAGATTATTATGATGGAGTTAGGTAATTAATATGGTTTCTTTTTTTAACTCTAACAATCCTTTGCCAGGACTTTTCGAAAGTGTTGTAAATAGATACAAATGGGATTGTGATATTTGTCACTGATTGAAAAATCTACACATTTTCTGTTAGCACACACTATTCTTTCGGTAGTGAAGAGGACATGATACATTCTTTGGAGTTATCCGACCATTTCAAAAGCCTGGTCGTCCATGAAATATGAATAATCACCCTAACCATGGGAGAATTGCCTAAATCGTTGTATGTAAAATAATTAATGTCATCATTTAACAAATAGTTGCAATTATATATTGGGCCGACGTCATTTCGGGCCCAAAAGTGAAATTAAGGGTATTACACGTGCCAGTCCATTTATTTCTTATACTATTTCTCCCTATGTACATCTCAAGAGGACCACTAGTTAGATCTATCCGTAAGTAATCGATCCATGGAGTGAGGTCAATTGTTATATTAGTTGTCTTATCAAAGCCCAGCTTACGACAAGGTAACCAAGTATATGTTCGATTAATAAAGCGCCGCCATAGTAGTACCCCCAAACCATCTCTCAACACGAAGTTTCCAATATTAAGAAGTGAGGCACTTAGGCCGGATTGGTTTGCAACTATAATTTTGTTTTTTGTGTTTAAATACAATTCTGATAAAAAATTTCGTTTGTCAACCTGTTTTTAAACACAGAATTATAATATTCCTGTGTTATAATCAAGTTTTTCAGAAAACAGATTTTGGGTGTTTTATAACATCTGTTTTTTTTATTTTTCAACTCAGAATTATTCATTCTTAATATTTTAAAGCAATTATACCTTAATATATAATATACATACATAATACATTAATGTGTGTAATTCTTATAAATTAAAAATATATATGTACATATAGACAAAATTACGTATGGAATAATATAAAGTTAAATAATATTATCAATAGATACATGATACTTATATATAGTTTTATACATATATTATTAATGTATGGAATAATATAAAATATACATATAGTACATATGTATTAAAAAATATTATCAATTCATGTATGTATATAATTTTATAGTGAATTATATATGCGACATCATTATAAATAAATAAATATATATATATATATATATAGAGAGAGAGAGAGAGAGAGAGTTAAACTCCCTAACATACCTCATTAAATATACCTAAAAATACATGATATTTAATGTACGTGTATATAATTTATGATGTATGTATATGTATACATTCATGTATCATGTATGTATGAAAGTTTTATGTATGTTTATATGTACATACATATATATATATAACATACCTCATTAAATGTACATGTATATAATTTATGATGTATGAATGTGTGTATATATATATATATATATATAATTAAACTCCACAACATATCTCATTAAATGTACATGTACCTCATTAAATGTACATGTATATAATTTAATGAGGTATGTTATATAAATTATATACATGTACATTTAATGAGGTACACATACCTCATTAAATGTACATGTATATAATTTAGTGAGGTATGTTATATAAAATATATACATGTACATTTAATGAGGTATGTTTTATGTATATAATTTAGTGAGGTATGTTATATAAATTATATACATGTACATTTAATGAGGTATGTTTTATATATATATACATGTACATTTAATGAGGTATGTTATATATATATGTATGGACATATAAACATACATAAAACTTTCATACATACATGATACATGTATGTATACATACATACATACATCATAAATTATATACACGTACATTTAATGAGGTATGTTATATATATATATGTATGTACATATAAACATACATAAAACTTTCATACATACATGATACATGAATGTATACATACATACATACATCATAAATTATATACATGTACATTTAAGGAGGTATGTTATGGAGTTTAATTATATATATATATATATATATATATATATATATATATATATATATATATATATATATATATATATATATATATCCACACACACACACACGCATATGTATGATATAAATATACATATTTGTCAATTTTGTCAAATTTTCAAAAAACTGTATTTAAAAACAACTTTACCAAACGCACACCAATAATTATAAACACAAAAAACTGAATTTTAAAACTGTATTTAAAAACAGTGTTTAAATCGAATTTCTGAATAGAGAACCAAACGGACCCTTAACATCCCAATGATGGAACTTATGTTCCGAATGAATGTTCTGATGCCAATATTGAGGCTTAGGGTTCGTTTGTTTTTACCTCTTAAGTCTGAATCTGAACCATTCAGACTTAAGAATTATTAAAAAGTGTTTGTTTTTTTAAATGATTAAGAGGTTAATGGTCCTATTTGCCTCTTAATGATTAAGAGGTAGAGTTAGGTCTGAAGTCTGAATCTGAAGTCTGAATCAGTATAAATACATTCATTCAGAAGTATATTCAGACGTAAAAGCAAACGCATTTTTCAGATTCAGATTTCAGACTTGAGATTCAGTCTTCAGATTTCAGATTCAGATAAAAAAACAAACGCAACCTTAGACTACCGTCAGAGAGAATTAAATTAGAATTATAGTAGAACTCAAGAAAAACGGGACTATATTTATTTTCTATCCAAAGATTTCTATTTTACCATATACCAGCGTAATAGTTGGCATAATTAACTCGATTAATGAATCCCAGTGCAAATCCTTCTCTTTTGGACATTATCGTTTGTCCTTCGGATAGACCGGCCTAATGAGATGTTATATGATTTAATAGGATGTTTAATAGCGGAAAACATATAGACATGCATGAGGGATTAAAACAACCATGCCTTTCTTCTGTTTGCTAAGACCATCTTCCATATGACTTCCACACGTTTTAAATGAAAACTCATCAATAAAGGGTACTGATTTTTAACAAGCTCACTAGTCAATAAATAGATGAAAAAAATTGCAGTAAAGATTCATTTTTTATGCCCTGGACAAAATTCTTTTCATTTCAATATCAAAATAGCAAACAATAGAAAATGACTACCTAAATGACAATACACAATGAGGTTTAATAAAGAATTCCTAAATAGAGTTTTTTGAACTATTTCTTTGTTGAACTATTTCTTGAACTATTTCTTTTTTGTTTTGGCCTGCTCTAACAGCACCCTCGCCCGAGCTAAAGAAATAGAGTTTTTCTCAGAAAAGAATGATGTTTTCGTTGGGAAAAATGGAGGTTTAACATAAATAGTAAATTTATCTATTTCGATTTTTCGTAAAAAAATATCGAATATGGGTATTGTTTGTATTGTGTTTAATGTTCCTACATTTGTCACTACTCAGATACTTTATGTATTTTTAGTTTTCTGCAAAATAAAGATGATGGTATTTTCATTTTGTTGTTTACTCTGAATATATTATCTTTTAATCAGGGTATAACATAAGGTTTAAAAGACTAAGGTTTTATCTTACTATGGAATAAAGTTAGGACCAATTGGAAATAGGGATGTATGAGATCACATTGCATGTAATTTCCAGCCACACATCCATACTTGATCTATGTCGTTGAATATATTTGGTAAGGTGATCATTGATGGTTCGAGTTACCATATAAATGTAACGAATGTCGCTTTGGTCTCATACTGGTATAGGAGATGGACGAGATTGATTCAGGAGATGTCTTAAGAATTGAAAGCAATTTGATGTGCGTGTAAGGTTATTGTATATAATTACATTTGGAATTATTATGTAGCCCAAGTGAGGGATTGTTGGAATATTTTATATATTCCAAATAATTTAATGTGGGGTCACATATAAAAATGGTAATTATATTTGAGTTTCAATTTAAATTGGGCAAATGAGGTGATCTAGTTAGGTCAGCTCAAAAGACATCAACAATAAGTATGAAATTTAAAATATGTGGTTACCCAAAAGTCACCTACTACTTACTCAAGAGTCTTGTTACTCAAGAGTCAACTATTGATTACTCAAGAGTCACCTAATTAGAATTTATGGGGTTCTAATGAGATGTCTATATAATGAAGGGTTCTACACTCTCCTCCTCATCCCCATCAATGACAGAGAACTCATAGAGAGTGGGATTATTCTATGGAAGACCTCTAACCCCCGAGTCTCAATCACCGCTATGAATTCAGGTACACGTTTCTACAATTTCTTTATTAGATAATCTCAATAATCAAATATGTTGATAAATTTTATTTAATATTCCAACATCATATTCTCCGATGAGTATGTAGATTGGATTTGTAACATTGTATAATTAATAATTGTAAATGAAATAATCGAATCGGTTGAATAGTATGTTTGATTAAGCAACAAATAAAAAAGAATCCAAGTGGTGATTTGACATGCACTCATAGATTAACCTATTTTCCTCCTGTTCAATTCAACATACCAGGAGCCATACAAGATTCTTATGGGGAGTTTGGCAATTAGTATGGTTTCTTCTTTTTAACTCATACAATCCTTGACCAGACCTTTTTAAGAGTCTTGTAAACAGATACAAATGGGATTGTGATATTTGTCACTCATTGAAAAATCCCCCCATTTTTTGTTACCGCAAACTCTTCTTTCGATAGTGAAGAGGACATGATACATTCTTTGATATTATCCGACCATTTCAAAAGACTGGTCGTCCCTGAAAGTTGAATAATCACCCTAACCATGGGAGAATTACCTAAATCGTTGAATATAAAATAATTAATGTCATCATTTAACATATAGTTGCAATTATATATTGGGTTGACGTCATTTTAGGACCAAAAGAGAAATTCAGGTCATTCCACACCCCAGTCCATTTTTTTCTTCTCCTATTCCTCCATATGTACATCTCAAGAGGACCAGTGGTTAGATCTATCCGTAAGGAATGGATTCATGGAGTGAGGTCAATTGTTCTATTAGTTGTCTTATCTAAGCCGAGCTTACCAGAAGGTAACCAAATATATGTTGGATAAATAAAGCGCTGCCATAGTAGTACCCCCAAACCATCTCTGAACACGAAGTTTCCAATATTATTAAGTGAGGCACGTTACATCCCAATGATGGAGCTTATTTTCCAAATGAAAGTTCTGATGCCAATATTCAGGATTAGACTACCGTTGGAGAGAATTAATTTATAATTACAGTAGAACTCATGCGAAACAGGACTAGATCTATTTTATATCCAAGGAGTTGTATTGTACCATATACCAACGTAATAGTTGGCATAATTACCTTGATTAATGATACCCAGTTCAAATCCTTCTCTTTTGAACATTATCGTTTGTCCTTCGGATAGACTGGCCTAATGTGATGTTAATTATTTAATAGTATGTTTAATAGAGGAAAACGTGTAGACACGCATGAGGGATTGAAACAACCATGCCTTTCTTCTGCTTGCTAGAACCATCTTCCATCTAACTTCCACACGTTTTGATGAAAACTCGTCATAAAGGGTACTGATTTTTCAACAAGCTCACTAGTCAATAAATAGATGAAAAAATGGCAGTCGAGATTAACTTTTTATGCTCTGGATAAAATTCTTTTCATTTCAATATCAAAATAGCAAATAATAGAAAATGACTACCTAAATGACAATACACAAAAAGGTTTAATAAAGAATTCCTAAAGTTCTAAGCAAGTTCATAGGCTTTAATCGTTAAAGTTTAGAAGATGTATATGAAAACCTCGATAAATTAATCTTCTAAGATTAGGAAAAACTATAATCTTAGCATGATTATTAATTTATCGATAAATGAATAATTAATTAATTTATCAATAAATTAATATTTTATTAATTTATAAATAATTTTTTACTTTCAAAGCAACTAAATATGTGCATGCATCATATGAAAAGGGGATAATTCAAGACTACTCTCATTTATTGGGTGAAAGATACATTAAATTCAATTGACTTTTTTTTTAATGTACCGAGTCCTTTTTAGTAATAGACTACAAATATTTAAACATATGTATCCTCACATATACCCGTTTTAAACCCACTTTATGTCTCTTGCTTTAAAAAACACATAATTTCTCTGCCTAGAAGCCCCACCTCCACATGTACCCCTACACCCACCTCTACCCCACCCCACCCCAACGGAGACGCGGCAGTAACAACCCATCGAAAAATCTCATCGAAGGGTGTTGGAATTCTCGTCAGATTGTTTCTCTCTCCTCATTTCTCTCTCTCTTGAACTATTTCTTTGTTGTTTTGGTCCGTGTTAGTAGCACTATCGTTCGAGCTAAAGAAATAGAGTTCTTGTCAGAAAAATGATGTTTGCGTCAGGAAAAATGGAGGTTTAACAGAAACAGTAAATTTATTTGTTTCAATTTTTCGTCAAAAAATATCGAATATGGGTATTGTTTCATTGATCTTGAGGAGCATATTCTAAATATATAAATTTTGTGATATTTGGATTTGTAGATTTGAAGTTATGGACTTTTAAATATTTGATGAGTTTTTTTTGCAGACAACGAGGTAATAGATGTCAAAGACATTTTGAGGGTATATTTGTTGTTTTAATACACTGAGTTGACAAAATAGGACTTTTGACACAATTGACTCTGTCAAACGATCTCTTACCTCATTGTCTAAGTTAATGAGAGTTAGTAAATATCACCCCTATGAAAAAACATAACCATAAAGTCATTCACTAGTCAAACTATCCAATGAACATTAAAAATAAGAAGATATAACTGTTTTAAAGATACACGTACAGTACATACATATTGCCAGAATTATAAGGTAAAGTAGTTTGGAACTTAATGTCCATGTGTATACATAGACCATGATCTTTATATAAACAATCTATGAGATCCAAAATCATGTCATCTTGTTCCTCCACGGTGTCTCATTTGAAAGGAGTGAAAAAACTTACATTAACTGATGAGATGAGGAGAGCCTTATGCAAGTATAAAAATGTGCATACTTCTTCTAGTAAATTGTTTTTGCAACAATGTGTTGAAGAAAGGTACCATCTCTCAATCTTCCTATCAACAACAACAAACATTATTAAAAGCTAAGCAAAGTATTTTTCAGATGAGATGAAAAATAAATACTAAGAAGCACAAATCATGAAAATGTTCCGAGTTGGAAAATCATTGTATCAGTGGTTTCTTCAATATCAAGAGAAAGTGAATGTGGCTAGAGAAATAATCCATACCAAAGCAAAAGAGTTTTTCCTGAAAATGAAGGGTGAAGAAACAACTAAAAAATTTAGCATCTTAAGTGGTTGGCTAAAGCATTTTGAGCAAATACATGGAATAAAGTCTTATATAAAGTTTACTGCAAGTTGTCATGTTGTTACGAAGAACATTAAAAATACTTTATTGAAATTTCGATCTAAACTAGGAAAATTTGAGGGGAAGGATATATCAAATATTTATCAAACATGGTTATTTTATTGGTTAGAAGAACATTTTTTTGTTTAATCAAATAAGAATATATTAGAAAAAAAAAATAGAATAGCCCTCACTAGGTGGCTATACAATCAGGAAAAGAAACAACACATCAAGTATTCCTAATAAAAGGAATTTTAGAAGAATCAAACATTAATGCTGCCCTAATAACTTGAGGGATATGTTTAGAAGAAGATCATTTGCTTTATACAAAGCAAGTGGAAGGGCACAAGAAGTATAAGGAAAAAATTATAGTTGATGTTTGTTGCAATATCCATGGTTCAGACATAGTGACTCTTTGGACTATTGGCAAGTATGCTGATCCAAGATGTTTTAAGTAAGTAAACATGAGAAACCTTAGTTGTCACTACCAATAAAACAATAAAACATGGATGGCTGGTGCACTTTTCAAGAATTTATTTATTGGTTTGACAAGGGAATGAATGGTAGAAAGGTTTTCCTTCTCGTGGAAAATTTTTCATCCCATACAAATGTTATCAAAGGCTTGAATAATGTTTACCTATTTTTCTTGCCTCCCACTACAACATCAAAGATTCAACCATGTGATAACAGGATTATTAGAGACCAAAAATATCATCCTTGGTGTCATTTTTATTCTAGCATCTTGATGGACCGCAAGTTACAAACAACAAATCTCGAGAAAATTAACATATTGAATGCTATCAATTTTCTAAATGTTTCTTGGAACATTGTGTGACACCCTTCCTAATAAAATACCATGTGATCAATCCTATACCCAATTAAAAATAGGAGTCTCACATGCTTCATTCTTAGCATCAGTGTCAAAAACCAATTTAATTACTAATAACCTATTAAGCTGGCGTCAAAAATTTATATTAACTAATCTTTTTAATCAAACCAACAAAGTAAAGCAATTACACAGTTCATATATACAAAACATAAATGAAATAAAATAATCGAACACTCAGTTTAACATAATACAACCAGATCGAATGTCATACTAAAAGGTGGTAAAAGAATAAATGAATACAATTGGGATTTCGGTCCGAATGTTACTACAATGCCTCATATCTAGATCACAAGATTAGAAGCGTCTAAAAATAAACCTGCATGCATCCACAGTTGCAGCAGCAACGACTAACTCGGGAGAATTGTCATTCAAGCGTCCCTCTGTCTGGACACCTATATATATATATATATAGAGAGAGAGAGAGAGAGAGAGAGAGCAAGAAATGATAAAATAGAGAAACGGGTTAGAGCCCGAGTTTTGAAAATATTTTTCCTGTGCATAAATGTTATATTTTTAAAATTTGATTTGTCTTATATTTAAATTGGTATCTCAATCCCATGAGATACCCCTCACCCTTCTTCTAATAGTGCACACCTATCACATACCTTTTTAAACAACCTAGTTAATCTATCCTGCCTAACTAAATTCGTTTCACCCAATCTCTAAAAATCTTAATTAACCTGAGTACTAAAGGCTAAACTTCTCCCCATTCCCAACAATGCGCTATGTTCGTGTGTGGGGTGTTTCGCGAAGAGAAATCCAAACAAGGAACCCCTCCCATACACTACTACCTAGCAGTGTTGATCGTCGATATCCTTTAAGCCCTCAACACATAATGTATATATAAAACTCATATATAAGTATATAGTTCTCACTATAACCTCTGATTCATATTCATATAAATCCGGATATATATATCTACCGAAAAGGGAAATACACTTGTCTTTCTTTCCATTCTTATATACGTTTACTTTATATGATTATTCATCTTTATATACAAACAATATACTATCCACCACAAGTATAATTATAGCTATCACAATCATAAGTATAATAACAATCTCACCGAGCTACAACTCGAGGATGCGGTATCATAGTGCCATCCGAATTCGAGTTTACTCACTCAACCACGGTACCAAGCCAGACTCACTCATGGTCATGGTAAAAATACACAATGGTGGAGGTAGTCATGTTCCCTCTGCAACTGGATAACACACACCGCACTCGAACGTGGGGCGATATGACCTGGGGATATACTCTCCCAGGTCCTCAAGCCAGGGGATTCACCCATATCGCGCAACCTCCCCGGAACGCACTAGTGAAAATATATAATCTGCCTGTTCCAGCCCTACGCCAGAGGAAAGCCCATTGAACCAGCCTCTAAGATACAAATATATCAATCACATACAGATATATACGTATTGGTATCATATTATATATACTGTAACAACGTTGTACATATAATCTCTATTACTTCTCAATACATATGGCTAAAATATACAAACACTCATAGAGATTGTGACACCCCGACTAATTAAATACCGGGTAGCTACTCCTTTATTAAATCAATACAAAATGTCAAGTTGGTTCAGTTAATAGCCTCACTGTCGAAAACATTTTTATGATTACTAACCACCTAGTATTTAAAAAGAAAGTTGCCCAATTCTAAATTAAGTCTGATTAACATGCAATAAAAGAATAATGGAAGAACAACATAATCCATTCACCATAAGGAAGTAATGAAATAACCAACAGATAATAATAAGTCCGGAGGAAAACTCCTCACAACAATCCCACAACTAAAATAAGTAAAACAATGTATCCTGAATTAATTACATGCCAAAAGTCTGAAAATCTGAAATAGGAAATGTTTCTAATAGAAATGAGCGAGATGCCCTACAACTGATGAAACTGAATACAGAGTCAAGATAAATGAAGCATTTACAAGCAAAGTCCTGTAACTTCCACAAACAGCTACAGCTCGTCACCTGAATGAGAATCCTAAGCATGGTGTCCTTGTGGCTGGGCACCTAAAATGGTTTTACAAAAAAAATAGATTTAAAAGCAAACGGGTCAGAGCCCGAAAGTGGAGAGTATTTTAAAATAGCAAGTGCTTTAATAACATTAAAACAACGAATGCAAAATACATGTTAGGACGTGCACTCACATGAAATACTCACCTCTCGACTAGTTGTGCACTCCTAACATATAGCACCCATCTAAGTGATAAATACATCTATCTAACTGACATGAGTTCTAACCTTTCTACTCGGTTCCCAATATACATTCAAATGTTATCAATTTAAAAGAGGCTTTACATACACTCGGATTCTCAATTAAGCAATACAATTCATTTCAAGTTATCCCTTTATATTTTCTCAAAACGTTTCCATATTTACACACCATACCACATGAAAGTTTTCATTAATTAAGTGTATATTATTCACGTCATAGATATACAATACAAGCACCCCGAGACTAGCTGCGGTTCACACATACTCTGCTATCCATCTCGGTATATCACGTACATAAGGATCACGCATTCCGAATCTCTCAGGAATCGTACTCAATTAATGGCAAATCACAAAACAATGGAGGCGGACACAGTCACATCACATGGGTTACGCACATACCTACGCTCCCACGATCAGCAGACTTATTAACATCCCAATAAGTCCTTCTCTGACCTATGTTCTCGAGGTACCAATCTATATCCGGGCAACACAAGGATTAGAGGGCCCTAAGCGAACGTAAACCTCCCGTGATAGCAAGTATGGTAGGTATGTCATACACATCAAATCATATATACTAAGCATGCACACGTCTTAGCTATTACCATATTTAATTGTGGTACTCTTCTTATTCTCGTACCGACTTATAATGTTACACAATTCATAAGTTCCCGATTAATTTAATTATTTAAGACGTTAATAATTCTCGGATCGTAAAAGTCACTCACGTCCTATTCCACAATTTCCATTCAATTCGAATTTCACTTCTATGTTTTACTCCTCAATATATCCCAATTATCCCAACTATATCAATTTATCATCAAGGGAATGTTATCTCTACAATTAAACAAGGTTACGGGATATGCGAAATCACAACAGGCCAAAAAGCCTAAACTGTCAACTCGTTAGAAGTCTCGTTCGAACGAGGCTGTTCGAACGAGAGTTCGTTCGAACGAACTGGGCATCTAACGAGATCTCGTTCGAATGAAAGACATCGAACGAACATCCCTCTCGTTAGAAGGCAAACTGTCAACTCGTTAGAAGCTCGTTCGAACGACCTGGGCAGGTCTTCTAACGAGAGGCCAGTTTCGAGCCCAGATTTTCCCTTTTTCGTTTTTCCATCTTTTCTTTCCATTTAATCTCATCTAAACATCAATCCAACAATTGTTCAAAGTTCCTAATCATCCCTAAACATATTAAGGTCATATACTAACGTGTTTTGTGGGGTTAATTCATCCTAACATCATTCAAATATCAAATCTCTACATTTTTCCCCCAATCTCAAGAACATGAACCCTATAAATTTTTAAATCATCAAGAAGCCTAATTAAATCCGTTTTTGTTTCATCCAGGGTATAATATCATCAGAATAATCACCTAAATACAAATCTACATGCGATTCCTCATCAAAATGTAAATTTTAATTCCAATTTAAATGGATTTTTATGAAACTCCCAAGAACAATACAAATTTTATCAATCTCCTACGCATTGAAGAAACATTCTTTGCAAAATAATGAAATTAAACCACTTGCCTTATGTATCTCTGATTTTGATGTCGAATTGATGAATCATTCTCTCTCTCTCTGCAGAAATTTCCCTTCTCTCTCTCTACAAGCTCTTCTCTAAGGATGGTAATGGTGGCTAGGGTTTGCCTTAGGAAACTTTTGGAACTAATTCCAATAACGCCCGTAGACCATTAAGTCATAAGATGTAGGTAGTGGGTTTAGTGAGTAATTACCAAATCAGATTTTTAATTCCTAATTTTCGTTGGTTTTAATTCCCAAAAATTCAAAGTTACCAAACTACCCTTTTATGTTGCCGGTATGGCCTAAAAATGCCCCGGTACCCAAACTAAACCCCCGGCTAGTGTTTTATGACTATTTCGACCCTTCCGGACGCGTTGGCGCACTTAAAACGACCATACGGTTAATAGAAATGAAATTTAGTTTTTAATTCAAATAATTATATTCCTGACGCGACTGTCACACGCGTCCCAACAAAATTCCAATTTGCCGTATTTCAATCTCTCGACAAATTTCATAATTTCCATATTCATATATAGTCATATATACTCATTAAAATCATTTACCAACTCGCATCTCGTTAGTATTTTTATCCGGATTAATTTCCATTTAATACACATTTAATTCAATTAATCCCATAAGTAAATATCATAAAAATACGGGGTATTACATACTTCCCCCCTAATAACAGAATTTCGTCCCGAAATTCGGAACTAGAAAGTACCTGGTAAAAACAACTCTGGATACTGTTCGCGCATCTCATCCCCGCGCTCCCATGTGGACTCCTCGACATTATGATGTCGCCACTGAACACGCACTAATGAAACTATCTTTGAACGCAGTTTCCGCTCACTTCGGTCCAAAATAACAATCGGCCCCTCCTCGTAGGAGCTATCGGGCTGGAGATCGATGTCCTCCAAAGCAATGTGAGAATGAGCCAAGTTGTCTCTAAGATATTTCCTTAGCGAGGAAATATGAAGCACATCATGAATCCGATGCAAATGCTCCGGTAACCCAAGTCTATATGCAACAGACCCAATCCGCTCGATGATAGGGAATGGTCCCACGTATCTCGGTGCCAACTTTCCCTTCTTCCCAAATCGCATAATCCCCTTCATAGGAGATACTCTGAGCAAAACCTGGTCCCCCACTTGGAACTCCCTGAAGAACCTCTTTGCATCAGCGTAGCTCTTCTGCCTGTCCTGAGCTACCCGAATGCGACTCCGTATCAGCTCTATCCTTGCCGAAGTATCCTGAATCACTTCCGGCCCAAGTAGTTTGTTGTCCCCCACCTCCAACCAACATGCTGGGGAACGACAAGGTCTACCGTACAACGCCTCAAATGGAGCCATGCCAATGGTGAACTGGTAGGAGTTGTTGTAAGCAAACTCCACCAGTGGAAGATAATGTTCCCATCAACCCCCAAAATCAATGATGCACATACGTAGCATGTCCTCCAACATCAGATTTGTACGCTCGGTCTGCGCGTGATACGCCGTACTCAACCGTAATTCGGTGCCCATGGCCTCTTAAAAACTCTCCCAAAATCGTGAAACAAATATCTTGTCTCGGTCAGACATGATATTCATGGGCACACCGTGAAGCCTTACTATCTCTGCAATAAAGAGCTGGGCATACTGTCCCGAAGTGTAGTCTGTCCTTACGGGTAGAAAATGAGCGACTTTGGTCAACCTGTCCACAATTACCCAAATGGAGTCGTGACCCCTCTGTGACATAGGCAACCCCGTGATAAAATCCATGGATATGATCTACCACATCCACATTGGGACCTCTAACGGCTGTAGCAGTCCTGCCGGTCTCTGATGATCCACTTTTACTAGCTGACAAGTGCGCATTTTGAAACAAACACGGCAATATCTCTCTTCATCCAGCTCCACCAATACTGTCGTCTCATGTCTTGGTACATTTTGTCCCCACCGGGATGTACCGCGAATCGTGAGCCGTGCGACTCTGCCATCACCTCGTGCCGCAATTCTTCCCCTTCCGGAACTACTAATCTCCCATTGAAGCGTAATCCTCTGTCTGAGCTAACGGTATAGGATTCGGCTCCCTCTGCTAGTAATCGAACTATCAGCTCCTGACAGAACGAGTCATTTGCCTGGGCCTTTACCACCTTCGTGACAATCTGCGAGGTAACAGTCATCACAGACATGAATGATCGGGCCACTGCATCCTGGTGTCCCAACTCCTTCCACTTGGCCTTTCACACCCCTGCCACCTCATCAACAGGTCTACGGATCAACGCGTCTGCTACCACGTTAGCCTTCCCCGGGTGATATTGGATATCGAATTGATAATCCTTCACAAATTCAAGCCACCTCCGTTGCCGCATATTCAGCTCCTTCTGCGTGAATAGGTACTATAGGGACTTGTGGTCCGTGAACAATCGAAACTTCTCCCCCAAAAGGTAATGTCTCCAAATCCGAAGGGCAAATACCACTGCCGCTAACTCCAAGTCATGAGTGGGGTAATTTTTCTCGTGAGGCTTAAGCTTACGAGAAGCATAAGCTATGGCCCGACTCTCCTGCTGTAATACACCTCCAAGTCCTTGCAAGGACGCATCGGTGTAGACTAGATACTCAACTCCCGGTCTCCGCAATGCTAACACAGGTGCTGAGGTCAACTTATCCTTCAACTCATCGAATGCCAACTGACAGGCATCACTCCAGATGAAAGACACACCTTTACGAGTCAGATGTGTCAAAGGACCTGCTATCTCTGAAAATCCCCGAATGAACCTCTTGTAGTATCCTGCTAGGCCCAAGAAACTACGGATCTCTGTCGGTGTCGTGGGCTGTCCCCACTCCCTCACCGCGGATACCTTCCCCGGATCAACAGATATCCCCTGATCAGAAATAATGTGCCCCAAAAACTGGACCTCTTTCAGCCAAAACCCGCACTTCTCATACTTTGCATACAGCTCGTTCTGACGTAGCGTCTGTAAAACATGCCTCAAATGCTCGGCGTTCTCTTCCTCTGTCTGGGAGTAAACCAGAATATCATCAATGAAGACAATGACAAACTGATCTAGGAAATCTCTGAACACCCTATTCATCAAGTCCATAAACACGGCTGGAGCATTGGTCAAACCAAAAGGCATAACCCGAAACTCGTAAGAACCATATCTCGTTAAGAATGCAGTCTTCGAGACGTCCTCCTCCCTGATACGCAACTGATGGTATCCCGATCGCAAATCAATCTTTGAGAAGAAAGAAGCTCCTCTCAACTGGTCGAATAGGTCATCGATTCGAGGCAACAGATATTTATTCCGTATCGTGACTTTATTCAACTCCCGGTAATCCACACACAACCTCAATGATCCATCCCTCTTCTTTACGAACAACACAGGGAACCCCACGGCGAAGTACTCCTCCGGATAAACCCCTGACCCAACAACTGCTCAATCTGATCCCGTAGCTCTCGCATCTCTGCCGGAGCCATACGGTACGGTGCGCTTGCTATAGGTCTCATATCTGGTAATAAATCTATGACAAAGTCTATCTCTTGACTGGGGGGTAGGCCTGGTATTTCCTGAAACACATCGGAATACTCCCTGACAACTGGGATCGAATCTAAAGGAATCACAACCTCCTTAGAGGTATCCTCCTCTATGAAATACAAATGAGCGGTCGAGCCTCCCTTTGGGCGAGGCATCGCCACTACAAATATCTCTTGCCCCGGAATGGCAAAAATAATGCTCCCACCTAAGCAATCAATCATGGCTCTATAAGCTGCGAGCCAATCCATACCAATAATCACAGCGTGCTCATGCATATCTAATACCAACATGTCTGCAGGTAATACCAAACTACCAATCTCTACCCCCACTCCCCGGCATATAAAGAAAATAAGTGACCCACTCCCCAATGGTGAGTCTACACACGTTTGTTCTCTCTGCTATGGCTAACAACCAAAAGGCTTTCGCAAAATGTGTAGCTATAAAAAAATGCGTTGCCCCCATATCAAACAAAACCTGACCCATAGTGCCATGGATAGGAAACATACCCTCAATCGCGGGTGGTGCTTGTGGAGCTGCTGCCTGGTGGACGTTATAGACACGTCCATACTGTAACTGCCCCTGCTGCACTGGAGCTACTGGAATGGCTGATAGTGCCGGCACCTGGGCTGGAGCTGGGAGGGCAGGTGGAAAAAGTGGCCTCTGTGGCTCATGTCGAGTACCCTGCTGCTACTGCGGGCCCTGCCCCTATCAGGACAGTCCTGGCGTTTATGCCCAGTCTTGCCACAAACGTAACACTTCCCCGGGAAGTTCCCCCCTCTCTGTCCTTGCTACCCCCGGCCCTGGTGGCCGTTATCGTTCCTCCCCTGGCCCTGCTGGCCCTGCTGAAACTGCTGCTGTTGACCATTCTGACCCTGCTGGCCCTGATGGCCGTTCGGACCCTGATGGCCCGGCCGGAAACCTCCCTGTCCGTGCCTATAATTTCCCAATCTGAAACTCTTGTGATCCCCCTGCTGGGAACCCTGGTCACCCTGTCTCTGCCCCTGAACAGATTGTGCCCCACTGGCACCATGTCCTCCAGTCTTGCCCTGATGGATGGATTCTCCCGATCTCTTGCCCTCAGCCATGTGAAAGCGGTGATCTTGGCAGTGTAATAGTGCAGCGTTAACCACATCAGAGTAAGTGGGCAACGATAGATTCCCCAACAAATGTTGACGGATCCTCCAAGTCAATCCGTCTGTAAATTTCTGTATCTTCTTCTCTTCTGTCGGTATCTCATCCGGAACAATATTCAATAGATTGGTGAATTCGACCTCATACTCGGCCACCGTCTTACCCTCCTGTCGAAGGCTCATCAAATTCCTCCTCATTTCCGTGTGAACAGCTGACGGAAAGTACTTGCGGTCGAACCGCACCCAAAACTCCTGAATAGTGAGAGTGTCCCTCTCCTCCACGGTGGTAATAGACTCCCACCACTGCAGTGCAGACCCCACTAGCTTAAAGGTAGCTAGTATCTGCTTCTGAACCTCTGTGCACTCGTACATCCTCAGGTGCCTCTGAATATCCTTCCTCCCTGACTAGATACCACAACATCGGAGCTACCTGCGAACTCCGGTGGGTGTGCTTTCTGAAAAGCATCTCGAACACGTTCCCAAGCATATGGGAATGCATGTGCCTGAACCGGCGCGGCTACTGGCGCCTGAGGTGGTGCGTGCTGAACTACGGCTAGTGCGACATTTACCGCTTGGCAACCTCGGCGGCATTCATCGTTCCCGAAACTGGTGCGGGCTGTGGTTCTGGCGTAGCAACCCTGGGAACCCGTTGTGCACGTCGTGTAGGCATCTGAAATAAGAATAAAGCTTATAAGCTCGCAGTTATATACTTAAAATAGCTGAAGAACGTAGCATATACAAAAGAATACAACAGTCCTAAAATATAGGGCTCTACATCAAAGAAAGCTCAACGGAAACTTAATAAGCCGTACAGATCCTAAAGGACACTAGAACCTGATGCTCTGATACTACCTGTGACACCCCGACTAATTAAATACCGGGTAGCTACTCCTTTATTAAATCAATACAAAATGTCAAGTTGGTTCAGTAAATAGCATCACTGTCGAAAACATTTTTATGATTACTAACCACCTAGTATTTAAAAAGTAAGTTGCCCAATTTTAAATTAAGTCTGATTAACATGCAATAAAAGAATAATGGAAGAACAACATAATCCATTCACCATAACGAAGTAATGAAATAACCAACAGATAATAATAAGTCCGGAGGAAAACTCCTCACAACAATCCCACAACTGAAATAGGTAAAACAATGTATCCTGAATTAATTACATGCCAAAAGTCTGAAAATCTGAAATAGGAAATGTTTCTAATAGAAATGGGCGACATGCCCTACAACTGATGAAACTGAATATAGAGTCAAGATAAATAAAGCGTCTACAAGCAAAGTCCTGTAACTTCCACAAACAGCTACAGCTCGTCACCTGAATGAGAATCCTAAGCATGGTGTCCTTGTGGATGGGCACCTAAAATGGTTTTACAAAAAAAATAGATTTGAAAGCAAACGGGCCAAAGCCCGAAAGTGGAGAATATTTTAAAATAGCAAGTGCGTTAATAACATTAAAACAATGAATGCAAAATACATGTTAGGACGTGCACTCACATGAAATACTCACCTCTCGACTAGTTGTGCACTCCTAACGTATAGCACCCATCTAAGTGATAAATACATCTATCTAACTGACATGAGTTCTAACCTTTCTACTCGGTTCCCAATATACATTCAAATGTTATCAATTTAAAAGAGGCTTTACATACACTCGGATTCTCAATTAAGCAATACAATTCATTTCAGGTTATCCCTTTATATTTTCTCAAAACGTTTCCATATTTACACACCATACCACATGAAAGTTCTCATTAATTAAGTGTATATTATTCACGTCATAGATATACAATACAAGCACCCCGAGACTAGCTGCAGTGCACACATACTCTGCTATCCATCTCGGTACATCACGTACATAAGGATCACGCATTTCGAATCTCTTAGGAATCGTACTCAATTAATGGCAAATCACAAAACAATGGAGGCGAACACAGTCACATCACATGGGTCACGCACATACCTACGCTCCCACGATCAGCAGACTTATTAACATCCCAATAAGTCCTTCTCTGACCTATGTTCTCGGGGTACCAATCTATATCCAAGCAACACAAGGATTAGAGGGCCCTAAGCGAACGTAAACCTCCCGTGATAGCAAGTATGGTAGATATGTCATACACATCAAATCATATATACTAAGCATGCACACGTCTTAGCTATTACCATATTTAATTGTGGTACTCGTCTTATTCTCGTACCGACTTATAATGTTACACAATTCATAAGTTCCCGATTAATTTAATTATTTAAGCCGTTAATAATTCTCGCATCGTAAAAGTCACTCACGTCATATTCCACAATTTCCATTCAATTCGAATTTCACTTCTATGTTTTACTCCTCAATTTATCCCAATTATCCCAACTATATCAATTTATCATTAAGGCAATGTTATCTCTATAATTAAACAAGGTTACGGGATACGCGAAATCAAAATAGGCCAAAAAGCCTAAACTGTCAACTCGTTAGAATTCTCGTTCGAACGAGGCTGTTCGAACGAGAGTTCGTTCGAACGAACTGGGCATCTAACGAGATCTCATTCGAACGAAAGACATCGAACGAACATCCCTCTCGTTAGAAGGCAAACTGTCAACTCGTTAGAAGCTCGTTCGAACGAGCTCGTTCGAACGACCTGGGCAGGTCTTCTAACGAGAGGCCAGTTTCGAGCCCAGATTTTCCCTTTTTCATTTTTCCATCTTTTTTTCACCTCTAATCTCATCTAAATATCAATCCAACAATTGTTCAAAGTTGCTAATCATCCCTAAACATATTAAGGTCATATACTAACGTGTTTTGTGGGGTTAATTCATCCTAACATCATTCAAATATCAAATCTCTACATTTTCCCCCCAATCTCAAGAACATGAACCCTAGAAATTTTTAAATCATCAAGAAGCCTAATTAAATCCGTTTTTGTTTCATCCAGGGTATAATATCATCAGAATAATCACCTAAATACAAATCTACATGCGATTCCTCATCAAAATATAAATTCTAATTCCAATTTAAATGGGTTTTTATCAAACTCCCAAGAACAATACAAATTTTATCAATCTCCTACGCATGGAAGAAACATTCTTTACAAAATAATGAAATTATACCACTTGCCTTATGTATCTATGATTTTGATGTCGAATTGATGAATCGTTCTCTCTCTCTCTGCAGAATTTTTCCTTCTCTCTCTCTACAAGCTCTTCTCTAAGGATGGTAATAGTGGCTAGGGTTTGCCTTAGGAAACTTTTGGGACTAATTCCAATAACCCCCGTAGCCCATTAAGTCATAAGATGTAGGTAGTGGGTTTAGTGGGTAATTACCAAATCAGATTTTTAATTCCTAATTTTCGTTGGTTTTAATTCCCAAAAATTCAAAGTTACCAAACTACCCTTTTATGTTGCCGATATGGCCTAAAAATGCCCCGGTACCCAAACTAAACCCCGGCTAGTGTTTTATGACTATTTTGACCCTTCCGGACGCGTTGGCGCACTTAAAACGACCATACGGTTAATAGAAATGAAATTTAGTTTTTAATTCAAATAATTATATTCCTGACGCGACTGTCACACGCGTCCCAACAAAATTCCAATATGCCGTATTTCAATCTCTCGACAAATTTCATAATTTACATATTCATATATAGTCATATATACTCATTAAAATCAAATACCAACTCGCATCTCGTTAGTATTTTTATCTGGATTAATTTCCAATTAATACACATTTAATTCAATTAATCCCATAAGTAAATATCATAAAAATACGGGGTATTATAGAGATATCCAATAACCCCGATTGTTCCCATTCGTAATAGTATATAAGTATTCCTACACTTAAAATACTAAACCCAAATGTATTCTCTCACTTGATATGTAACTTGTATCTTAATCACTTTTAAGGATATATATAAATACACTCTGAATATACCAATTCGTAATAATCAAATAAGTATACCCTAAACTTATTCTAATCCATAGGTATCGCCTTACCTATAATAACTGTTGTCAATAGACGTATGGGATAACCACTCAATCATTTTTTAGCCGATATCGTAATTCCATCCTAATCGCCTCGTAGGATTTTCTGAATCATAATCAGCACATAATTTCATTCTCTATGCGCATCGTTATATATCTATAAATAATTGTTCACCGAATTACTAACCCGAGTGTTATTCATCCCAAACACCCTTTAATTAGTAAGTCATGGATTTTACTCTAAACTAACCCAAGATATACACCTCACTTGAATAACAATTGAGGAGTCCCCACACTATTTTTAGGAACCCCTATCATCTAACTCCATAATTTATTTATTTATTTCTTTTTTCAGAATTACTCATTGAGTGCCATATTATTTATTTCTACCCCCTCCTAGTCCCAAATTTGTCTCCCTTAAATGACTAGGAATACATTCCCCTAGTTGGATATTTATTTCCTCAAATAAACAATCTAGAATTAATTAATTTGGGAATTTATCCCATTTAAATAAAACAAGCCGAACTTGTCAAATTTTCTAAAGGGTCGATCGATCGCCCTCCGGTCATAGATCAATCGATCGATCAAGGGGTATTCTTCTCTGAGACACTGTTTCCACCATTAAAATACCCTCAAGCTTTGTACTCCTTCTCCCAACCTTAGTTAACCACATCCAACTACTTTTATTCACGGTAAATTGGCTCTAATCATCCTAGAACCAAGAATCAACAATTAATTTCGATAGATTTCTAAGTCACTCAAATCGAATATTATCCAGGATTTATTCTTTCAACGTCCGAAAGACCTGTTATGATTCACGAAAAACCCATCCCAAAATCGTATAGTTTATTTTTACCAATTATGATATGAGATTTATGCTCAAGAAGAATAAAGCAAGTAAACACTTGCCTCATGGATAAAATCCAACGACCTCGAGTCGAATTGTGCCGAGTTTGGTCGGAATCTCCATATCTTCCTTCCCCTCTTCTCTTTCTCTTCTTTCTTTCTTCTCCCTCTCTCCCGTGCATTTTATAGGAGAGAATAAGGGTTTATCCCTATTAAATCCAGAAATGACTCGTTTACTTAATTATGAGTCCCTACTATTCCCAAAGCCCCCGAAACCTAAACACTACTCCCGGCTACTCTATTATGACTATCTCGACCATTCCAAAACCATCTGCTCACTCGAAATCTCCATCTGAACCACTTAATCGCAATTCACTAATTAAACCCAACACATCTTAATGCGGGTTTTCCAATTAAAATATTACCATTTGTCGCTTTATCCAACTGTGACAAGTTATCAAGGTAATCCGACTTATTTACTTAATCCCAAAAATAAATGTAACAGGCATCGAAAATCACCGTACCCTCATAAACTCTAAAAATTATTATTAAGAGAAATTTCTCAAATCTCCAAATTACGTCCACTTATGAAATTTAATTATCCATAAAAGTGTGAGGTATTACATTCTCCCCCCATTACAACGGTATTGCGTCCCTGAAATTGAGATAGGACTGTTACTACCAACCTCACATTGCCACTCACACGTCATCCTACAAACACAAGTCGAAGGTACTAATTCAAATGGTACCCTACAATATACTCACTCGCGATACCCGCCCACTATCTTAACCAAAAGCTTAACTATGTGTCCGTAGGCTACGACACTACCTCGGTTGTAAGGTTGAATCTCACGTTACAATGCACCTAGTGCTTCTATAATCGCACCTAACGAGCCCATAATCATCTCTCTTACTTATTGATCCTATCGGAGATTCGCTACTCCAGGCATCCACTCATCTACATCAGGACATCTAACTCATTCCAAAAGGAAGTTACCTTAACGCTCGACTACTCCCGTCATTTGATTGCCTATCTTAGGTGTATTAATTCCCTTTGCACCTACACCATTGCGTTGTCACGTGCCTCACGCGACGTTCCATCCAACCCCTTCCAAATCAATTTATAACCGCCTCGCAGCATGTTCTTCAACTTTATATACTACGCCCCTTCTATTTCAGACGGTATATAAAACCAACTTACCAAGGTTCACATACATCTTTTGACTCATGCCGATCCACACAACCATTATAAACGTCACACGTGTAACACTCTCTCTAAAAATGGGCCTCACTTCTTGGCCTGGTGATAACACCTGGGTATTCCTAACCCGAATACTTCAAAATCCCATCTTTCCTATGCGTGTGAATCCAATCCTTCTTAAAGTTAACCCACAAATCATCTCGTCGATAACTCACCACAATATCCTTATACCGGCGCCACTAGTCCTACTGGCCTTACTTCCTAATAACTCTATGATCTAAGTATTTCTAACATACATAAAATAAGTATTATCCTAACTATATCCCTAGTGTCCAAGACCTCTCTCAACTTTCGACATTTGCTCGATTTCATGCATGGGACATCTCGCAAAGAGAAATCCAAACAAGGAAATATCTCGTTACACTACTCCCTCGTATCGTTGTTCATCGAGATATAACAGTCTAAGGTGCCAACGAGACGTTTTAAATCCTACCTTACTAACCTATTAACGCTCTTCTACTACTATGTCTTTCCAATCTAGCGAAATGCAAAGTCTAACTAATCGGGGTGCCTACTCTCTGCAAAAGTGTAACAAATATCATACCCAAAGCGTATGTACTCCTAATTTTCATTCTATTCAAGGCCTGGCTATAAGCCTCAAATCAACTTATTTCACCTTGCTTCGCCCACATACTTGCGGTGGGAGAAACATTTCCAGTGCTTTTCTAGAGCACATTTACTTTTTATTAGCCCCGAGTCATCACATGGATCTCAGCTAATTTCACCTAAACCAACATCCTAGCATAGTTTAACATCTCTCCACTCCCAACTTCATTAAGGTTCGTGCGTGGAGCATCTCGCAAGCTACATCCAAACAAAGAACCGCTCTTATACACTACTACTTAACTTTATCGATCGTGGAGGTATGTCAACGTAAAACATGAAAAATTATAAATCCCTCATATCCCTATGCACTTAAAGTCATCCTAGTGAAACATCTACTCACCGAAGTTCCATATAGATTCATAATAAAGGCGAGCTCAAGCTGTATCCAGGTGAGATATTGTAAAAACAACCAGTTCCACCCTGGAACTACGGACACGATAGTCTCGTAATCATTAGCTTGCTATCGCTCCGATACTACGATAACATTATTGTTATAGTATTACAATACTCATATAACACACACAAAATGAGCAGTACAAACCAAATATAAACTCAAAATATCAACACCCTCTTTTTACAGCGAATGAAGAAAAATAGAACCCCGCTACCACGAAAAAACATATAGACATACACTATATAATGTTACTGATATCGCCAGTAAACTTGAATCACACACGAATCTAGGGTTAGTGAAATACAACGACTCTATCTAGCCACACAAAATATACCTCCTCCATATGAGGTTAAACCCTGAACAACATTCTTGCCAATTACCCTGGCTACTCCAAATGGTTCCTGGACATGGTACACTTACCCTAACTGAACCCCAAAACTACTTCGATCAATGCCCCATCTAGTCACCATACTCTTGTCCATTAACTCCTACCGGGGAAGGACTAACTGTGTGGTTATACACTCCACATTGCAACATTCTCCCTCTCTATCCACCCTGACCACGTTAAGGTTATCAGTATCTTGGACTCTATAGCCTAGATCCTAACAATCGCCTTCATAGTACCCTTAACTTCTTCGTTAAAAGAAGAATCCACTGTCAGCCTCAATAACCATGTTTCAATAAATCCCCCGGGTGGATGTCAACCAATGGGGTTCCACAAGTACAAAAAATCTCAGTCTTTACCCTTGGACTTAATTATTTAACTCCTCCAGCTCCATTCTCATGGAAGCATTTAACATTCCCTGTATAAGAGGTACAACATTGCTCTCACATATACAAGAAGTCCGAGTATTGGCAACACTTACGAGTGACCCTATCATTTTACTGAAGAACTCTCTCATCATTGTACCTACCTTAATTCGGTACAAACTTTACTTATCCTTATAACTCTTTATTCACTGTCGGCCTCTGACCAATCCTAATGTGAATAATTCAGGAACTGGATTCCTTTTATTCCTGATAAACGAAAGGAACTTGTGGTTAAAACCATCCGTAAGATCCCTTTATAAGAAATACATCCCGCTCCCCCGAATATGGTGACCACCGTTCCCACCATTTCAATATTCCTCCCACGAGTGAAAAAATTTCCTTGAATTTACACATATGGGTATTTACATACCCTGTTCTAAGCCAAAGCTTCTGAGCCTTCTACTTCCACTGAGTAATGTCAAACTACCTCCGCATGACTTAACTTCAACTCATGGTCCTTATCAAAGACCTTTCGAACCATTTTCTCAATTTAACTTCACTAGGAAATTCAAGCTAGCAGCACTCTCTATACTATAGTAGTACTTGGATAAATATAACTACTACGCTATATTAGTCGTTGTACTAATTCATGGAGATTCTAGAAAAGGAATGACCTCTTCTGCGGTCCTCGTCCCCGACCTCAACTTACAGCTCCAACTAAGCCCCACCTCCTGCTACCCTCATAACGGCCTTCCATGGTTGCCCTTCATCGATCAACACACGAATCCCGAACGAGCGTGCAAAAGATTTACTATAATTTTATATATTAGTAGGAGAGCGAAATCTCACAAGAGGAATCAACAATCCTAATCATAAGGCTCTATATCAAATCGAAAGCAATGCTGAAAGCGTAGTATGTCTGCATAGATTCCTGAGGACACTAGACACTGATGCTCTGATACCATCTGTGAAACACTGCCTAATAAAATACCGGGTGATCAATCCTATAGCAAATTAAAAACAGGAGTCACATATGATTAATTCTTAGCATCACTGTCGAAAACAAATTTAAGGTTGGCGTCAAAATTTTATAGTACCCAATCTTTTTAATCAAACCAACAAAGTAGAGCAGTCACAAAATTCATATATACAAAACTGAAATGAAATAAAAAAACCGAACACTCGATTTAACATAATACAACCAGATCGAATGCCGCACTAACAGGTGATAAAAGAATAAATAAATACAATTGGGCTTTCGTCCCGAATGTTACTACAATGCCTCCTATCTAGATCACAAGAATAGAAGCGACTAAAGAAAAACCTGCATGATCCACAGCTGCTACAGCAACGTCAGAATCGAAAGAATCGTCATCCAGGCGTCCCTATGTCTGGACACCTATATATATAGAGAGAGAGAGCAAGAAAGCAGAAAAATAGAGAAACGGGTCAGAGCTCGAGTTTTGAAAATATTTTGCAAGTGCGTAAATGCAATTTTTTTAAAATATGATTTATCTCATATTTAAATTGGTATCCCACTCCCATGAGATACCCCTCACCCCTCTTCTAATAGTGCACACCTATCGCATACTTTTTTAAGCAATCTAGTTAATTTATCCTGCCTAAGTAAATCCGTTTCACCCAATATCTAAAAGTCTTAATTAACCCGAGTACTAAGGGATAAACTTCTCCCCATTCCCAACATTGCGCTACATTCGTTCGCGGGGTGTCTCACGAAGCGAAATCCAAACAAGGACCCCCCCCCCCCGATACACTACTGCCTTGTAGTGTTGATCTTCGATATCCATTAGGCCCTCATCACATAACGTATATAAAAAACTCATAGATAAATATATAGTTCTCACTATAACCTCTGATTCATATTCATATAAATCCGGATATATATATCTACCGGAAAGGGAAATACACTTGTCTTTCTTTCCATTCTCATATATGTTTACTTTATATGATTATTCATCTTCATATAAAAGCAATATACTATACACCACAAGTATAATTATACCTAACACAATCATAAGTATAATAACCATCCCACCGAGCTATAACTCGAGGATACGGTCTCATAGTGCCTATCCAAATCCGAGTTTACTCACTCAACAATGGTACCAAGATGGACTCACTCATGGTCACGGTAAAAATACACAACAGTGGAGGCGATCATGTTCCCTATGCAAGTGGAGTACACACACCGCACTCGAACGCGGGACAATATGACCTAGGGATATACTCTCCCTGCTCCTTAAGCCCGGGGATTCACCCACATCGTGCAACTTCCTCGAATCGCACTAGAGAAAATATATAATCTGGCTATTCCAACTCTGCGCCAAAGGAAATACCGTGGAACTAGCCTCTAAGATGCAAATATATCAATCACACACAGATATATATGTATTCGTTTCATATTATATATACTTTAATAATGTCGTACATATAATCTATATTACTTCTCAATATATATTGTTATAATTGCAAAACTCTCATAGTGATAGCCAATAACCCCAAATGTTCCCATTCGTAATACTATATAAGCATTCCTTCACTTAAAATACAAAACCCAAAAGTATTCTCTCACTTTATATGTAATTTGTACCTTAATCACTTTTAATGATATATATAAATACACTCCGAATATATCAATTCGTGATAATCAAATAAGTATACCCTCAACTTATTATAATCCCGTAGGTATCGCCTTACTTATAATAATTGTCATCAATAGACGTATCGGATAACCACTCAAACATTTTTTTAGCCGATATCCTAAATTCCATCCTAATTGCCTCGTAGGATTTTCTCAAGCATAATAGGCACATAATTTCATTCTCTACACGCATTGTTATATATCTATAAATAATCATTCACTGAATTACTAACCCGAGTGTTATTCATCCCAAACACCCTTAAATTAGCACATCATGGATTTTACTCTAAAATAACCCAAGATACACACCTCACTTTAATAAAAATTTAGGAGTCCCCACACTATTTTTAGGAACCGCTATCATTTAACTTCATAATTGATTTATTTATTTTTCAGAATTACTCGTTGAGTGCCGCACAATTTTTTTTTGCACCCTCCTAGTCCTAAATTTAACTCCCTTAAATGACTAGGAATACATTCCCCTAGTTGGATATTTATTTCCTCAAATAAACAAGCTAGAATTGATTAATTTGTGAATTTATCCCATTTAAATCAAACAGGTCGAAATTATCAAAATTTATGAATGGTCCATTGATCGACCTCTGGTCATCGATCGATCGATCAGGGGGGTCTTCTTCTTCGAGACACTGTTTTGGCCATTAAAATACCCACAAGCTTTTTACTCCTTCTCCCAACCTTATTTAACCACAACCAACTACTTTTATTCAAGGGAAATTGGTTCGAATCATCCTAGAACCAAGAATCACCAATTAATTTCGATAAATTTCTAAGTCCCTCGAATCAAATATTATCCGGGGTTTATTCATTAAACTTTCGACAGACCCGTTTTGATTCACGAAAAACCCATCCCAAAATCATAAAGTTTATTTTTACCAATTATGATATGAAATTTATGCTAAAAAAGAATAAAGCAAGTAAACACTTGCCTCGTGGATAAAATCCGATGATCTCGAGTCGAATCCCGTAGAGTTTGGCCGGAATCTCCTTTTCTTCTCCCTCCCTTCCTTCCTATATTCTCTTACTCTTATTTATTTCTTATCCCTCTCTCACGTGCCTTTCATAGGAGATAATAAGGGTTTATCCCTATTAAACCCCCAACTGACTCGTTTACTCAATTGCGAGTCCCTACTAGTCCAAAAGCCCTCGGAACCTAAAAAATACTCCCATATACTCTATTATGACTATCTCGACCATTCTGAAACCAACCGCACACTCAAAATCTCCTTCCAAGTCACTTAACCTCAATTCACTAATTAAACCCAACACATCTTAATGCGGGTTTTTCAATTAAAATATTGCCCTTTGTCGCTTTATCGAACTGCGACAAGTAAACAAAGTAATCCGACTTATTTACTTAATCCTAAAAGTAAATGTAACACACATCGAAAATCTTCTAACCCTCATCAACTCCAAAAATTATTATTCATAGAAATTTCTCAAATCTCCAAATTATGTCCACTTATGAAATTTAATTTTCCAAAAAAGTGTTGGGTATTCAACATTGATGTGAAGCCAACAATTGTTGTAAATTAATTTTTACATTTAATGATCCGGTCTGATGAAGAAATGGATTCTCAACCATAGGTTTGTGATAATGAAGGCATCAATTTAGTACGTCAAGTCATTTATGGTCTAGGTTATAAAATTATGACAGATGTTGAGGAAGTTTGGAATTATTGTACTAAAAATGATGATGTGATGGAATCACCTATTGATGAAGAGTTCATTGATATAATAATGAAAATGACTACCAATGAGGGCCATGATGATCTAAAAGACAGTTGTGTTCTACCAATTGTTTCTCCAAAATAGGAATTTCAAGCCATAGTAACATTGAATAACTACTTGATACAAAATGGAAAATATATTCAAAATGTGGTGGCTGCATTGCAAAAAATCAAAGATGTGGTTGAATTCAGTTTGGATAAACAAAAAGCGACTTTAAAAGCATATTTTGAGAAAAATTGAAGTTGTTAGATAAAAATCCGGCATATGTATTACGAAATTTTATGTATATGTTTTTATATTTTAATCAGTTATTAATTTATATATTCAATAGGCCATAAGGAAAGTTGAAAAAAAATTATAGCCTCATGCATTGAGGGAAATTATTATTTTAATGCAAAAGCCTCAATCGTGACCAGAGGTTTTTTTATTATTTAAGGAATATTAATACTTTATCAGACATTTATTAACGGAGAATTTACTGTAAGTACCAATAAACGATGAAGAATGGAGAAAGCTACTTTAAAAACTAACCAATGACTATCAAAACTTATTTCCAATGTTAAAATGATTATTTTGTTACATTCAAATTTGCTAAAACTTGGTAATATTAACACGCAACAATTGGCTTCATATTATTGTCTTTTATGTTGCAGTTTATCCAATCACCAACAGTTGGACGTTCCTCTTAAAATAGTTGGTAGGGAAATGAGGAACAAATGAGATATTGTTTGGTCAAATTTGAAAAAAATGGCTGCCACAAACTTATACATATTAGTTTCACCTTTGGTTGCCCAGAATGTAAAAAAGAAAGAACAACTCACTATGAAATAAAAACATAAAAGGTCTTCCCAAATGAAATTCTTCATGTAATTGAATAATATAAAATTGTCATCATCTATTCGTATTGTTCAAATTTGGAGGCTAGATCCAATGGATTAAAGTAAGTAAAATAATTAATTTTCCATTAATTTAAAAAATCCATTTCCAACAATGTTCTCATGGCATACCTATAAGCTTATAGTACCCAATGTCCACATTTTTAACAATGTTTTGTGTTTCTTAAGAAAGATAAGTTATTTTTGATCAACTTGTCTGGAGTATTAGAAAAGGTGGAAAAAATATAAAAAGTTGTGTCAGTCTAATATGACTTTTTGGTACTAGATCATCTTTTTTTCTCGTAATTGATTTAACTTGATTGTGTACTCAATGGGAAGAACCGTACCAATACATTTTACTTTAAATTCAGTAAATAATATGGCGTGCGATCGTATACGCCTTGAGTGGGGTTGATTTTCACGAGTTATTCATTTATTTTGTTTCGGTTATTTTAGTCTTTTGGGTCCTTATTCTTATAAAAGGATCTACATTTGTTTCTTTTTCATTATTGGTAACAAATTTGAGACCCCCCAGCGGATACGAATCAGAATTTAGTCGGGGCGTGTGTAAGGGTGGTTCTGGCACAATGTCCCCCCTGTTTAGCTCGCATGGGGGAGTCCAAATGACTCGTTCGTGTGGAGGTTCATGGTTATCAAAAAACATATTTTCATTATGTTTTTTAGATAATTTAGATTAAATTATGAGTGGAGATTTTTGATTTCATTGTTTTGTTCATTTGCATGTCTTCCGCGGTGTTTACACCAAAAGTTGTATGAAAGTTAGGATGATTTTGGAAACTTAATGGATGATGATTGAGACTCGAATTGGACGGACACTCACTTAGAGGGTTTCATAATAGGGAGATCTATCCACCATGGCTCGTTAGGTGCCACGAGAAGTAGTAGGGAGGAGCAAAGCAAGGTTGAATCAATGCTCAGGCATGTTGGAATGGAGGCCACCCGATTTCCCACGCACTTTGCTACCCAAATTTTCGCATAATTTCCCATCCAGATTCCCACTATCTAAAACCATATGCTTACCGCATCTCCCCCCAAGAATTAGAAAAAATCCCTTCCACCCTTGACGGAACAAATTTGGCATGACAGAGAACCCTGAAACTCTACAACCCTTCTAACCTTAACCCAACCCAACGAAAACCTAACTAAAATAACTACAAAGGGATTGTTTCCACTCATGGGTCATTCATTAGTCCTCAAACCCATTGTCCCAGAAGTTACCACTGGGACCCGCACCTCCATTTATTGTAGGCGTATAACCCACAGTAAAACCGAAATTCATTTAGTAAACAAGCCAGTCTACACTCCATACCTACCCCCAAAATGACTCTAGTAGCCCGCCACACCATGGTTTTCGCAAACCCGTCCAGATACCAAGCACCGTGATCTTATCCTCCTATTTTCCCTTTGGTCTAATTTAATTATTGTGCCAATAGATCAGTCATAACTGCATTGCTTATTCTAGAGGTGGTGTGTTTCCTAGGGAAGGTGGTGTAAAATAATAATTAATGGTGGCTCTAGTATCACTTTGGTCTCTCGAGAGATAGTGGAGTGCTTGGTTCTTCGTGTCGAGCTTATCCAGAGTCCATGCAATATTGGTTGGCTGGGATCCAAGGTTGAAGTATGTTTGACAAGATATGCCATGTATCATTCACCATTGGTCCATATTCATATGAGGTTGTGTGTATAGTTTTTCATATAGACATGTGCCACTTTATGGTGGGCTTACCCTGACAGTCTGATGATGCTAGCATGCACGAAGGTCATGTTAAACTTAATCATATATGCATCAGGGTCGTGAAGTGATCCTTGACCCCATGTGGAAGCCCAAACTTCTTGGTCCACTTATGCCCCTGACCTCAAAAATTGTACTCCTTGTTGATGCCCTGGAGGAGTTGTGTTATGATCTTGTTATCCCCTTAGGCACCATACCTACCAATGTTTAATGGGCCCTTCATGATGTCATGACTTTATTCCAAGATGTATGTACACCACCTGATTCCCTACACCGTTGAGGTACATACATTATGAAACTTATTTTGATCCAAGATCCTAGTTGCCCAAACTCCTCCATTATCGGATGTCACCTGCTGAGCACATTGAGTTACAAGGATGTGTATCAGAGTTATGCGACCACGACCTCATATGTGAGAGTTTGTCCCCTTGTTATATTCCTATCTTATTGGACGTGAGTAGACAACTTAATTGTAAATTAAATCATAGTCAAGTACAATTTCCCCATTAGAGGTTAGAGGATATGATTGATCACCTTCACAGAGCCATAGTGTTTTGCAACACGCACTTGAATAGTGGGTATCATCAAATTTTCATGAGACATGGTTATGATTAGAAGACCTCCTTCAAGACAAATGACTAATTTTATGAGTGGATTGTCATGCACTCCAGGTTATCTAATGTCCTATCTACATTTAAGCATGTGATTACATAGATCCTCCATCCCTTCTTGGTTATGTTTGTTACAGTATATTTTGATAATATTATGATATACAACCCAAAAATACATCAAACTATTGATCATATCAGAGAAATCTTGGATTTTCATCGGTGTGAGAGTTTTTATCCCTAACTAAATAAGTTTTCCTATACAGTTCCATACATTTCCTTCATTTGGGTATACAGTCTCGAAGTTAGGAATCTGTGTTGATAACAAAAAGGTTTACACTATTCGAGAGTGGAATAGACCAACCATGATGTCCCATAGTTCTATTGGAGTTATTGACATCGATTTAGAAGAATCAAATTTTAAAATTAAGTTGTCATCTATAGGACAAACCCCTAAAAGGAATTCAGAAGATTCGAATAACTCATCATGGATCTGACCATGCCTAAAAGATTTATGTTTCTTATTTTCTCCACAACACTGTGTTGTGGTGTGACCGATGCAGATAATAAGATGTAATCCCAATATCAGATAAGTCATTCCTTACATCTATCAAGATTCATTCACCTTCATGATCATATTATAGATTTTGGATTATTTTACCATTCGTAAACTCCCCCCGACCATATAAACATTGAACTTATCAAAGGTTCTAGAATTGTAATGCGAAAGGTAAACATATCCAAATGTCGAGTAATGATCAATAAAAATGATGAAATACTCATATACCAATTATTACACGTCTTTGGCTTTATAACCCTTGCCCGTAAAAGGCCCATTGGCCATGAGAATTTAGGGTCGTATGGGTAGTCTATATATTGAATTATGAACATAAAAGATCCAAATTTTAATCAAAATTTTATATTGATTAATAATTATGTGTACATGCAAATTTAGGTCTAAATTATATAACTAAATCACATAATTAAACCAAGGACAAAAGAAGTAAGAAACTATTGGGGAGAATCTATATTTCACAAGTGTAGCAAGTTTGACAGACTCAATCACTTAAAAACTAGTTTGAGCACTACTATGTATAATGCATGGGCCTTCAAGCCACCAACTAATACGGCAAAGTCCATCACCATGCACAGGAAGTAGCTCTTCCCTTACTATCCACCGATTATCCTCATGATTCAAAATTATTACTTCTTCAGCACTAGAGCCCCAGCTCCATAAATCAGTAGTAGTGTAAAACTATACAAAGGTTTTATGTAACAGATGGAACCTTGGGTTTGATAAAACTCAGAAAATCATATAAGGGATTTATGGTCTGGAAAGGAAAATTGTTTTTATAAATCATAAGGATGAAAACTTTTGATGCAAATATAGCAAATGATTTTTTCCAAAAACGTTTTCTAAAACTGACCAAAAGAATATTTTTTATAAGTAAACATATTTTTCAAGTTGCCAATGTCTTTTGAATGAAAATAAACTCTCGTTCAAATGAAACTAGGGTTTCGTTCAAAGGAGGTAAAGTCTCATTAGAACGAGATGCCTATTTCGTTCGATCGACTTTCCAACATGATTCAAACTAGATATTTGTTAGAAGAGGGTTCAAATGAATTAAGTATTTCATTCTGGTGAGATTTTACCTCGTTCGAATGAGATGGGGATCTTATTTTAATTAGATTGAAATCTCGTTCCAACTAACTAAAAAATAAAATTTTCTTTTCAAAAATT
The DNA here is from genome assembly GCA_949130495.1 of Sambucus nigra. Lineage (NCBI taxonomy): Eukaryota > Viridiplantae > Streptophyta > Magnoliopsida > Dipsacales > Adoxaceae > Sambucus > Sambucus nigra. The sequence continues at coordinate 74,771,892 of OX422222.1, forward strand.
ATTTCATAAAAAAGGCCTCGATTAAAAAAAATAGAATATATTAAACGAGTCAAATCAAAACCACAAGCTTTAATACCTCCATTGAATGTTTGTGACGAATTCTATGGCTTGAATCTCGGATACGTATCTTAGTCATTAACAATTATTCACAGATCGTTGAGGTAGGTGCTGATATAGTTTTTGGTTTGTATTAATGGTTTGTATTAGGATATTATAAAATTCGTAAGCTCTGAGAAATTATAAAATTACCAAAGGCATTGACAACATAGTCACACAAAGTGAATGAGATACTTCTAAAGGAAGAAATCAATTTCAATCTTATGTATAAAAATGTTGAACTTAAATGAAATTGACTCGACTTATGCAAGATGTCATGAATTTAAACGATTCTCAAATCAATAACGTCAACCTATTTAATTCTTTTCAAGAGAGTCCGTTGTGCAAACCCATGTATCTTCTACTTCATAACACCCTCAAAATCTCTCGTATACATGAATTCACTCTCAAATATTTTTGAAGATATTATAATGCTCATATGTAGACAAGCATCAGTGAGTATAAAATAAATGACCTTGACACTTCTGTTTTTGTGTGCCGTTAATCTTTTAAGGTCTTTTGGCAAACGGTGTCTTTAACTCAAAGAGAATTTTGCTCTTCCGTAGACCCTTTACACTTCATAATATATAACAGTCCTTTTCGGGAAATGAAATATGGGCAGTGGTTCTTACAAGCACAACTTATGTCTTCTACATTTGGTTCGTTATTATGCGCGATTGAGATGAGAACACTATATGCGACATTTGATAAGTCAGTACATTGTTCCAAAAAGTATGTGCACGATAACTTTGACTTTTTGTGTGTTTGTCGTTATTTAAGCCAAGTCAATCAAAACCTTAAAATACCAACAAAATAATACAATCTAAACTGTAGAGGTAACCAAGGGTATTAATCCACTTCAAGGGGGTAAGCTAGCGACAAACTCCATTGTAATTCCATTTTTATTATCTTTTTGGGATTTTAGCTTATTCTATTTTTTTAGCTTTTTCAATATTAAAACAATTTTTGGAGGTGAGGTGAAGTGAAATAACACTAAACTAAATGGAACATAAAATGACAAACTAAAAACTGACTAAAATGAAAAATAAATTCTAACAAAAAAATAAGAGATAAAGTGAGGTAAATAAATGTGAGAATAAACAAGGAATGAGACTACACAACAAATTTTAGCTATTTTAACTAAATAATTTAATTATTTGAATTTTCCCAAATTAATATCAAAATTACAAATCAACTCTCGTTGCAAGTGTAATTTTAATAGTAATCTTTTATAAAATTAAGTTTAACCCCCCACAACTCTAGAAAATAGATCTACACTCCTTTTAATTAATCACCCGCTAGGATCAATCGATTAAAATTTATGTAAATCTAGAAAATGAATTTTAGAGTTGAAATTCAAGGAATAATACCACACTTAAGAAACCCCTATCTCTAGCTCGAATAAAAAATGGGTATTATAACTTAGAATTTCGATTTTTTCTCCACAATCATTTACCCTCCCTCGAGGCGTAAATTTAAGGGTGAGGGATCCAAATTAATATTCAAAGGGAATTTTCAAGTAATGAAACTAATTAAATTAAAATAATATCAAATAAGGGTTCACCCCACCCCTTGAAAGGAGATTTAGCCAAACATAATATCAATCATGATAAACGAACAATTAATGGCTAATAAAATGAAATAGAAGAGAAGAACAATCAAACCAAATCTCTTTGAGTGAAATTGGACTTCAATCCTTGAATTTGCACATCATCCATTCAATTGGAGCCTCCAATTTATTTTTCATGATAAAAACACACTCAATTGAATTTCTCACTAATTTCTCACTCACTAATCTCTAACAAAAATAAAAATAAATAAAATAAAATAAAACTATTTACAAAATGTTCTACCTAATTTATTTTCTACTCTAACTATCTCTCTCTAGAATTCTCTTTAGAAATTGATTCCACTTCTTCAAATGGGGTCTTCCTTCTTATATAGTAGGCACATGGACCATGGGGGTAAATTTGGTAATGGGAGTGCAAGAGCATGGGGTGTGTGCACATGAGGTTTGAGAGGTGTGAGGTCATGTGAATGAGGGGAATAAAAATTAGATTTGGGTGAAGGGGAATTTGCGAAGTTGGGTTAAAATTGGTAGTTGGGGATATGTAGGGAAAGGGGGTTAGAAGAGGTAAATGGTTTAAATGGGTTTTATTAGGCATGTGGGACAAGTTGACTTGGTCTTTGGCTTTTAGTTTTTTTAGCAGGTATAAATCTTGGCTTAGGAAGAATGGGAAATGTGTCTCAAGTAAGGTGGAAAATGGGATTGGGACTTGTTGGTTTCGGTCGGATCAGGTGGATCGGGTCAGGGTCAGAATGGGGATGGGTCGGAGACTGTGTGGCTAGCCAGAGGTAGTCGCCGGCGGTAAACGGGATTAGATCAGGCGGGTTTGAGGTCTGGATTTATCCGGGTTTGGGTTGGGTCAGGCCGCCAGGGAGGTCGGGGTAAGGCTGGAGGTTTGCTCCGGGATGAGGGTTGATGGAGCTGACACGGGTTGTTTTGGAATGGAGGTGGTTCCCTGGGTTCCTTCAGCTCGTCAGTCAGAGGTTTGCATGGTGGGGTAGTGATGGGCTGCTGGAGGTGAGGCCATAGGATATTAGGGAAGAGAGAGAAGAGAGGTCGGTATAAGGTTTGGTTGAGGTTTGTTTGGTGGTTATGGTGTTTAGGGGAGAGGAGAGAGAAAGGGTGTTGGTTTGAGGTTGAAGAAGAAGGGTGTGGGGTTTGGTGTGGTTAGGTGTTGAAAGTTAGGGTGAGGGTGAGTGTAGGATAAGTGGGTCTATGGGTAGAATAGTGCATGGGATTTGTGTGTGTGTGTATTAGGGAGTGAGTGTGTGTCTTAGTTTGTGACTCTTTAAAAAATGACACAACTAAAAATATATAAAACTAACAAAACTAAAAATTTGAAAATATAAATCATACTCTAAAAATAAAATAAAGACTCAATTAAAAATAAAACTAAAAAGAAATAAAAATGAAAATAAAAAATCTATTAAAACTAAAACTAAAATCCTCAAATGAAAATGTAAAATCTAAAAATAAATGAATTCCTAAAAAATCTCTTCCTAAAAAAACTAAAAACTAATAAAATCAAAATAAAATAAAATCATATTAAAAAAAATTATACAAATGGAAAATAAAAACTAAAAATTCTAAATCAATCTAAAATAAACGATAAAAATATAATGACACAAAGTAAAAATATAAAAAAAATATAAAAAGGGCACAAACTAAACACACACGGGTTTCGGGGTAGGTTTGGGGACAGGTTGGGCTCGGTTAAGGTTACGAAAATGGGAAATTAGCTCCATTTGACTGCAAATTGCCTCGAAATATAGCTTTTGACATCGCAAACGCAATTAAGCCTGCAAATTAAACATTTACGTGCATATGACCACTATTGTCGAGAATTAGCAATTAAATTACGTCTATTCGGGGTATAAAATGTACACTTTTGGGTGCTTATCACACCACCCGAAACAGAGCGTTGATAGTCCTCGGCCAATAAGATTGAGAGAAAGAGAAGCATAAGAAACCAAAAGTGTACCACTTTCGCGGGCACTTGCGATTACAACAAGCCTTTAAACCTATAGGTTGCCCAGTTTAGTCTCGTAGGGGTTTGTAGGGAATATAACCATAAAATTCTTTATTTTCAACGGCAGTCAATCTCTTATTAGACGTAGAATGATCGGACAATCAATTATATGAGAAATATTTTCAAAAATACAAGCTAGAATGTGTAAAAAGTTTAGCTAAGTAAATACTCAAGGCACATACTTCCTAGAACTCAACGTGTGTGTGTGAATTAGTCAAAACGGGTCGAGTATCACAAGAGTAATTCCTAGATTGCCTTTTCGTAATAAACACTTCAACTTCAAATCTCACTGGATATCTATCTCTAAAACAAACTCTCGGGATTAGGGTTAGTGTATCGTTCTTTTGTGTGAGGAGGTGAGCAAATGTAAGCAAGTTCAAATGTCTCACACACACATAAGAAAGAAAGTACATTTTGAAAGAAACGTGATCTCATGAAAGAATGATATTCACTATAGTGAGAATGTCGACTTATTCACCACGTTGACTTTCATTTTCCCTAACACCTAGGTAAGAATATGGATGTATATGGGTGAGGGGGAAATGAAATGAGGTAGGATGGTATGAGGTAGGATGGGATAGAATGGTGATGGATGAGAAATGGATGTGCGATGTGAGAGAGTGTCCAATACAAGAAGAACAAATGTCTTTATTACAACAAAATAAACTACAAACCCTTTCTTTTGTTTTCTCTTTTTTTCGATTTTTCCTTTTCTTTTTCTATTTTTTCTATTTTTCTATTTTTTTTTCTTTTTTCTTTTTGTCTTTTTTTTTTATACTCTCAACACTGGAGACATTTAACATAAGGAAAAACACTCTTTTCTTGGAAATGAAAGATGATATGGAGATGATATATGGATGATGTGAGAAATATGTGGGGATATGGTAAGGTAATGGGTGAAATAAATGAGAAATAGTATGAAAAAGGGGTGAGTGTATGGATGAAAATGTGGTGATCGGGACAAACTTCAAGACACGCATTTCTTACAACTCGAAAAAGATGTTGTTCTCCATTATAAAGACAAAAATTAAAGAATAATGAGATCATACAACAATTAAGTGCAGACCCAAAGGAAGTTTAATCAACTTGTGACTCAGAAATTGCGTAAAACTCTCTTAAAGGTGAAAGGCACGAATCTCACAAGTTAAAGTCTCTACTAGTGATCCTTAAGGTTCCCTTGGGATTGTAGTACTCCTCAAAACTAAACCGTAGTGACGTGATAAGTTTGCAAATTTTGTTGAGTCTAGAAATTCATGGTGCAAAATGCCTTGCTACGTATTACATAAGCTATTTAGAAAAAAATATTCTCTAGCATGATTCCTAGACTTTGAAAGATGGATGATAGAAAATTCACGTCAATGAATGAGATGAAAGAAACCGCACAAAATTTTTAAAAATCAGGTTCAAAAATAAAAAATTTCAATAGAAGCACGATTTCGACGAAATTCCCCACCCCCAAACAAAAAGGATCATCGTCCTCGATGTTAAGTAAAATGATATTTAAAATTGAGAGCATAAGGTAGGAAATAGATTACCAGAATCAACCGCTAGTGAAGTGGACAGATGAAGCCAAAATGAGACCTGAATAAGTGATAAGAAAAAAATGCGTACAAATATATAAACATGGTAAAGCATTGGGTGGTGTGAAACACCACCCCCAAACAGTATGAGACTAGTATAACAACAACTGGTTGCCTCCCGGTAGCGCTAAGTTTAATGTCTTCAGCCAGATTAAAGGGATCTCACCCTAAGGATAAGAACTATGAAAGCACAGGGCGGCAGAAAAATTGGGTGATGATAATCAACCCCAAACAAGACTGAAGTGTCAGTCTTGTTGGAAATAAGCTAAAGTGGTCAATGCACTTGTATGGAAAAGTGAATCACACGATGAAAATCATAGGTGGACCATGTACGGGTGGGAAGAAGGGCAAATGTGAGGGTAAAAATGGTGAAGGGGTATCGATCACGAGCTTTATTGATCTTAAAAGTGAGGGCAACTACGGCCCTGTAAGTGTGATGCTCTAATTGTTGAGGGAGGAAAAATGGTTTGGTAATTGGAATGGGGTGGGCCTCATAAAAATCACACGACCGTTCTATAAATGGATGATGATAAAGGTCATGCCGTGACACATCAGGGAGCTGACGGGATGAGAAATCAACAACACGAGAGAGTGACGGACATGGGGTAACAAGCTCGATGTCACGGAAGTGGAGAGTATCACCATAACTCTCATGGAAGGTGGATGATGGTGTTAGGTGAGGATCTAAAAGTGTAGATGGAAAATTAAAATGTGTAAAATCAAGATCCAAACCAGGTGGTGGGGTGGAGGGGATAATGGGTGGGTCGTTGAGATAAACGGTGGAGGAAGATGATCCAACTTAAGCATGGGAGACACACACTCCTCATGAGGCACGGAGTGATCCTCAAGGGTAATCGCAATAGGATGTGTTGTAGCTAAAGATGGAGTGGTCATCTTTTCCACAAGAATATCGTCGATTAATGTGGTGGGTGGGTAAGACGAGGCACTAAGATCTAAGATATAGGAATCACTAGAAATAATGGGCTCAAGATGAGAAAATCATGGTGGAACAAGATCCATATCCGGAGAGGTTGAAACCATCTCAAATTCCATCTCGAGAAAATGGGGAGCACTCGTAGCCGGAGCTAACCTAGGATAAATTTGTTCATTGGGAAAATAAGGGTGAAGCTCGATAGGTGTAGACTCAGACATTTTTTTGGATGCGGCGGGAACGGGAATAGGAACCTCAAAGTTGGGTTCATTTGGATATGATGGGATCAAATCAGGATCACTAATGAACGGTAAGTAAACACAACTGTCAAATTGGGACCCAGACCATGGAAAGGTCTCAACTACTAGATTCTCGGGGTGGTAGGGTTGGTGACACTCAAAATCAGTGGCACAAGACAACTCAGCATCATCACACTCGGGTGGAATAATGGGTTTACATGGGATTAAATCCGACTCTCTCTCACACTCAACTTCATTTAACTTTTGTGAAAGCCTTTGAAGAGCTTGAGTTTGAATTTGAGTGGCTTGCTCATGCTCAAATATGAACTGTTGCAAGAGGCTTTTGAGAGAGGAGGTGGATGATGGTGGTGAAGTGACGGGTGGTGGTTGAGGTGGACACAACTCTCTACTAACCTGTGAGAGCGGAGAAAACTCGAATGAAATGTGTGGAGCGGGGTCAAGTGCATCATACACGAAAGGATTTCTTTCGTGATGGACAAATGGCTGATAATTATTAGGTGTGTGGTGAGGGGACTGGTCGGGATATGGTGCACAAAATTGCCATGATGACTGTTGGAACGTGTGAGGATCCACAACATCAGGTTGGGATTCATATTGCGTGGAAGTGTGATCAGGCCTTCACGAATAGCTAGAATACTGACACAACTGGAGATTAGATAATCGAGATAGTAGTCGAGGTGGGTTCCGGAACAGCGTCATATGGATACATATGTTCTATGGTGGGTTCAGATGGATATGAAAAGTATGGACACTCATGGGACAAGTGATCGGCATATGAACAATGGGTGCATGACAAAGCATGTGATGCGTTGACACTCATCATCAGAGGCGATGAAATGTGAGATGCGTGCGTGGGCGATGCATGAGTATCAACGGTGTGTGGTTGAGAGTTAAAGCCAAGAAGTAAGGTATGGAGGTTCGATTTGGGATCAACCTCAAACATGCTTTGACAAAGTGAGAAATGGCCAAAGTAATCCCGTAAATGACGTTCTTCGGCCATGACAAGAAAAATATATGTTTTTTATTTTTTTTCAAAAGGAAAGAAAATATTTTTGGATTTTTCAAAAAATGAAAGAAAGAAAATATTTTTGGGTTTTTAGAAAAAAGAAAGAAGAAAATGATTTTGGATTTTTTTTTATAAAAATAAAGAAAGAAAATAATTTTGGATTTTTTTGGGAGAAAAGGGCGGGATAAATAGGTGGACTCTTTGAATGGACGAACTAAATAAAACCGACTAACGAAAAAAATTGAATTGGACACACAGAAGTCAAGGATAAATTCTAACTAGCACATAACCAATTTTTATCTTCAAAATTAGTGAAAAGGTAGTCAAATTTTAATTAAGTCCGCGGGCGATAAAAAATCACGAAATTATCTGAGTGGTCTCCTTTACAAAAATGTTCTCCTATTGTGCTACCTAGTTGATTGATTTTAAATTTAATGATAGCTAGGGTAGCACACAATGGTAAGCAAGTGAGTCGGGTGATGAAATCCCTTCTCATGAGTGACTGGGTGTAGGTCTTAGTCAATTAATTCATCAGACCATTCGAAAATAAATGAGATAATAAAATCACGTAAGAGCACACACAATAATTGACTCGCTAACAGGAGAGGCGTTAGGGTTTAAGAGATGTACCTGCCGAAAAATTTGAGTACACCGGAGGGAGATTACACCTATCTCAGTCGTCCCTGGGAGTCATACCGACCCAAGGTAGAGAGGCCTCGTTTCCTCGCCTTTGGACGTCCTCTCTCTACCTTGAGCGGTTTCCCTATCACGCTTATCTTCGATTATTACAATTTAAAATGAAAAAGATGGTGTCTCTATGCACCACAATACAAGCAAGGATAAAATAAACCTAATACAAGCCTTCTAATAAAATGTAAGAATGGTACTAAAAATAACAAAATGAAAAATATAAATGAACTACAAGATGAAATCCGCTCCAAATGCTTGACACTCCCAATAATGGCAACAACGCCATTTGATAAACAGAAAAAATTGATAAAGGAACTTTTCAATATAATTGTCGTTGCTTGAAAGTCCTATAATCAAAACCTCAAATGCCTACAAAATAATATTAAACTCAAGTTTAGAGGTAAGAAAGGGTATCAATCCACTTCAGGGGGTAAGCTAGAGACAAGATCAATTGTAATTCAATTTTTATTTTCTTTTTGGGATTTTTACTTTTTCTATTTTTTTTAGTTTTTTTCAATATTAAAACAATATTTGGAGGTGAGTTGAAGTGAAATAACACTAAACTAAATGGAATATCAAGTGACAAACTAGAAAGTTGAAAGGGTGCCCAATATGTGTGTTTTAAACAAAACCAATTTTTCTCCAAAAATTATCCAACTTTTAATTATGCACCAAACTAGGTTGTGAAAAACCCAATTCTTACTTTAAACCAATTTTATCTTGAATAATCCTAAACGTGCATCTAGTGATTAAAGCATGTAAAATAAAGTAAAGAATACTCACAACGTTGGATGTACGAGGAAAAAACCCAAAATGAGAAAAAAACCTCGGACAACCCAAGCCAGGCAATCACTATGAATAATGGTTTTACAAAGACAGATTAGCCTTACTCAATGACTCGATCCCCACGGGTCTTGATGCTCTATCTGGTCTTCAATAGTGCCCACACAGAAATTTTGTCTTCCATGATGCCTCTCCATAATACACGTGTCCACATATGTCTCGGTGTCCACCGATTGGCTTTGATTCATCTACGATGTCGAGCAGGAAGTCCTTCTCTTTTCTTCACCGCAAAACCCTTTGATGTTCAATGTGTAGAACAAACTTCTTTGGTTCCACAAGATCACGTAAACATAAACTAATGATAACTCGGATCTTTGCAAAATCTAAGGATGTGTTTATTCTTTGTAAACCTTAGAAAACGTGTCCAAACAAGTTTCTGGTTCGTATACTGTTTTCCATAATGCACATCCTACGAAACTCTGATAGAAACGCGCTTTTAATAAGAATTTAGCACTGCCTCGAAAAATTTGTCGCTCAAACGACAATGCCATGTCATTTGCGTGACTTAGGCATCTCGTTTGACCGAGCTCCCTATGTCATTTGAACGAGCTGATGTGGCAGTTTGACTTTTTGACTATTAGTTCGAAACGTCTCTTTTAAAGGAGATCCAAAATAGTCAAACTCTATTTCGAGTATATCAGAATAAAGCATACTGTAAACAATTAAAACACTTTTAAAACCATTTTAAAACATTTTTCTTTATAAAAATACATCCTTATCTTTTATAAAAACAATTCGGAGCACCATTAATTATACGCATTCATACCCGAGTGATCTCGGCATGCAATTAACTTTGAATACAATTAAACTTGAACTAATTAAACATCGATATGATTTAATTCTTTGAAGCTTTGTCGCAACTACTTCAATTTTCTTCAACACGTCATAGACCGAGTGGGATCTTGACAATATAAAACTCTCGCTATGACATATTACAAACACAGCTTCATTCATAGAATTAAGTCAAAAAAATACAGGGACTCAATTGGAAATTTAAGTCCTTACAAATCTCCCCCTTTGACAATTCCGGGACAAAGCTAAACCAGTGAAATGCCTAATCAGGACGTCAAGCCATATGATGCCTAAATCCCATCGCATAAACCCAAAATAAAAATTACAGGACACAGACTAGTATATGTAGCACCGGCAAGCATGAACTGTCTGAATGTGATGTCGACTTGAAATCTCGAATCACTGAAGCGTACCTACACAATTGAAACAGACAAACAAATAGCTAGTGAAGTATGAAAAATGTTGCTAATGCCGTTTAATACAAGATTAAACTGTATAAGCAACTCCGAGATGTTTGTTGAAGAAACCCTTTTCTTTTGAAAATAAAAATGATAAACAACAAGATGTGTTTACAAAAACTTATGTACGAGAGTAATCAAGACTTTGTAATCAGTTTTTAAAACTAGGACAGTTTTAAAAATCAGCACACTTTAGAATGAGATGAGGAGATGGAGATAATCAGAATACACAGTTTTTAACGTGGTAAAACCTCTCCCAATAGTGGAAACATCCACGGTGACTTCTAAGTCACGAAAGTAAAAATTCACTAACGACAAATAATAGTTACAAACAATACAACATCCATGCACACAAATCAACCTATTCTAAGTTTAGGAATATACCCCACTTGGTGTCCTTCTAACTTCTCATAGATCTGATTGTTGATGATGTTCTTCCAGTTTGATAACTTCCTTTGCTTTAGCTTCCTTATGTCGACTCAATAATATTTGATCTTATTCACAACACTTCCAGTGTAGTAGTGTGTTATGTGTTTGTGATGTGAATCATATCAACATGCATGAACTCACACACACTTAGTTTTACAGACAGTCCTAGAAAATTAGATATAAAGACTATATGCTGTGATTTTCTTTTCTTTCTTTCTTACAGAACTTAAAACCTTTTTGACCTTTAAATATAACCCAGATTCCACGGATATCTTGCTTCAAAATCGGTCAAGATCTTAATCAATCTCTGTTTTAAAAATATTTTTGAGATTGAAAATCTCCAAGTGTGAATCCAACTAGGTCAAGGTTAAGTTTCATATGAATAGAAACCATAAAGCATTTTCAAAACTAAATCAGTAAGGATTTTCTTAAATCGAGAAAGAAACATGCAGATCTAGTGAAATATAACATGCAGAGTGTAGATCTACAATTTCTATGAATAAGAAATACAGATCTTCACACGAATGTTTAAGTTGGTAATAAGATCATAGACTAAGAGGTTACAACTTCAATATGAACAACCAAGTAACACCACTCTCTCTCAAACACTCAAGTTTGTGTTTGGGGTTATGAGTATACGAAGGTTTGAATCAGAAATGAAGTGTTTAGGGTTAGGGTAAGGGTTTGGCTAACAGTTTTCCCTTTCTCTCTCTTCTCTCTTTTCTTTTCTCTCTTCTCTCTCACTTCACTCTTCTCTCTATTTTTTTCTCTCAGAAATGACGACTGCCAAAAGTCTTGAAATGTTGAAAAATAGAGGGCTTTTATAGGAGGGAAGGAAGGTTCTGGATATTCGAAGGAAATCAAGGGCTGAGATCAAGTATTCCTAAAATTGACTTGATCCAAGGGTTATAAGAAGGCGGTGGTTAAGTCAAATGTGATTGGTTCACGGGATAGCACAAGGATAGGTTTAAAACACATGCAGGCCATCAATAAGGATTGATCCAACGATCAGCAAACCACCAGGCAACCCTCTCACATAACAAACACAAATTGATGCATCAGGCAAGTGACAAGTGTTGCAATGTGATTGGCTTACAAACGCGCGTCAAAATAATTACAGGCAGCACCCTGAAGTCTCTAGCGCATTTACATTCTACCCAATCAAACATTCTAATGAAAAATGAATTTTTCAAAATAGCAAATTAACCCCACAAATTTTATAATCACACTTTTATTAATGAAAACATTATTTTAAAAAAGTTTAAAAATGTTTAAAAATTCCCAAAAATTATTAAAACAACATTTTAAGGGGAATTTAACACAAAATCAATTTTAAGCAATATATACACATGTATGCACTTCTAATTGTGTGTAGTGTGATTCAATTTATACCTTCTTGGATTATTGAAGAGGATTAGAGAGATAAATTCTGAGGCTCTTTGGATTCTAGGTTAGACAACCAATTTTGTCACTATTTCCAAATTAGTTGAGCACTTATACAATATAGACTTAAGCAAGTCAAAGGTATAAGGTGCTTCAATCTCCCCCTTTGGAAATATGAGACAAAATCTCCTTTTGAGTTAGCTTAAACTCTTAGGGAACCAAAAAAAATAAAACCTAGTCCTATACAAAAGATACTAACTACCCATTTCCTAGAAAGTCAAAAATTACATAACTCAACTATTTACAAAATTTGTACACTAGAAAAGGTAGACAATCAGTAGAAGAGATTCCTGCAAATATGCACACTAAGATTAAGCAGTTTAAATGAAATGTGAACAAAACATTGAACCCTTAAGACTCAAATTTCTCCCCCATTTTGTCTCAAATGGACAAAGGGTAAAAATTAAGGTCTTCAGAGTTTAATCAGCACATACCATACCTATAGAATTACGCAAATACAGAAATCTGTTAAAGTCTAAAGGTTTAGTGAACATGTCTGCAAGTTGCAGATCAGTAGGTAGGTAATGGATTTTTAACTCCTTAGTTTCAACAAGTTCGCGTATAAAATGATGTCTTATTTTAATATGCTTAGTTCGCGAGTGTTGAACCGGGTTTTTAGATATGTTAATAGCGCTTTGATTGTCACAATACAATTGTAACTGATCTTCTTTAATCCCATAGTCGCTTAACATTTGTTTTATCCATAGCAATTGAGCACAGCAACTTCCTGCTGCTATATATTCGGACTCAGCCGTAGATAAAGATGTGCAATTCTGTTTTTTTCTACTCCAACCAACTAAATTATTGCCGACACAATAACAGGCACCTGATGTACTTTTACTGTCATCAGTACATCCGGCCCAATCAGCATCAGTATACCCTATGATGGTACTGCAGGTATCATTAGTGTACCTAAGTCCAAGATTAAGAGTGCCCTTTATGTACTTGATTATACGTTTTACACACGATAAATGGCTCTCTTTAGGGTTATTCTGGTAACGAGCACACAAACATACAACATACATTATATCTGGTCGTGAGGCAGTTAGATAGAGTAGGCTACCAATCATACTACGATAAAGTGTGGAATCAACTGACTTTCCATTTTCATCTTTACATAATTTAACAGTAGTACTCATAGGCGTTTTGGCAACTTTAGCATTATCTAAACCAAATTTCTTAACAAGATCTAAGGCAAACTTAGTTTGAGAGAAAAATAGTCCATCAGAATTCTGTTTTACTTGAAATCCTAAGAAAAGTTGTAGCTCCCCCATAAGGGACATGTGAAACTCCTTATGCATAATAGCAGAAAAAGATTTAACTTCAGATGTTGAAGTGGACCCAAAAATGACGTCGTCTACATAGACTTGGGCTATAATAATGTTTTTGTCAAAATGTTTGACAAAGAGGGTCTGGTCATTTCCTCCTCTCTTAAAACCCTTATCCAACAAAAAGTTGGAAATGCGTTCATACCAAGCTCGAGGAGCTTGTTTTAAGCCATACAAAGCCTTTTTTAGACGAAAGACATGGTTAGGGTATTTAGGGTCAATGAACCCTTTGGGTTGTTCTACATACGTTTCTTCGGACAGAATTCCATTGAGGAAGGCAGACTTGACATCCATTTGATAAAGTGTAAATTTTAAGTAACACGCTATGGCGAAAAGGAGTCGAACAGATTCAAGACGAGTGATAGGGGAAAATGTCTTTCTAAAATCTATGCCTTCTATTTGTGAGTAACCTTGAGCAACTAGTCTATCTTTGTTTCTAAGGATTACCCCATTTTCATCAGATTTGTTCTTAAAGATCCAACGTGTGCCAATGACATTTTTGTTTTGAGGCCGCGGTACAAGATACCAGACATCATGAATGACAAATTGTAAAAGTTCTTCCTGCATAGCAGATATCCGGTGTGTGTCATTCAATGCTTCATTAACATTTTTTGGTTCCACGAGGGAGATGAAACATGCATAATTAGCACAATTCCTTAACTGGGATCTAGTACGAACTGGCTCATTACGATTACCGACCACGTTGTCAATGGGATGATCTTTAGAGACCTAACCAGGTACTTCTGGACTCTCAATAGGTAATGAGTCATCTATTTCTGGTGAATCAGTTTTGAAATCATTTTCAGATTCAACCACAATAGGTGATTCAGATATCTTCTTTTCGACAATAGTGTCGCTTACAATTACATTTATCGATTCCATAAGGGCCTTAGTACGCAGATTGTATATACGATAAGCACGACTGTTTGGGGAGTATCCTAAGAAAATGGCTTTATCACCACGCGTCTCAAATTTAGACAAATGTTCTCTGTCTTTACAGACATAACACTGGCTACCGAAAGTCCTTAGATATTTTTAGATTTGGCTTCTTACCGTACCACAACTCATAAGGGGTTTGTTTAGTGTTTTTCCTAAGGTAAACCCTATTAATGATATGACACTCAGTTCTAATGGATTCTACCTAGAAGTATTTAGGTAGAGATTTGGCATGCAACATGAAACGTGCCATCTCTTGAAGAGTTTGGTTTTTCCTTTCAGCAATACCATTCTGCTAAGGAGTTTTAGGGGCACTGAATTCATGTTTGTAACCGTTGTAGTCACAATATTCAACTATTCCTGTGTCTATGAACTCTCCCCTTCTATCACTACGAATACGATTGACTTGTGTGTCCTTCTCATTTTCAATTCTTAGTAAAATTTTCAAAAAATTCGGAAACGTGTCAGATTTTTGTTTCAAGAAGGCAACCCAAGTGAATCTGTGAAATCATCAACCATGACAAGGATATAACTGTGTCCACAAAGACTAACAGTTCTAGAGGGACCAATAAGGTCCATATGGATGAGATCTAAAGGTCTAGAGGTGAGAATGTCTTTAACTTTTTTATGCGACGTCTTAACTATTTTTCCTTCCTGGCAATGACCACAGACAACACTGGAAATAGGTTTAATTTTAGGAATTCCTCTAACAATCTCTTGACTAGACAATCTACCAAGGATATCATAACTTAGGTGACCCATACGGTTATGCCATATTTCATTGTCATCCATTCTGACAATGTTACAGGTTTCAGAACCAGTCTTGACAGTATAACAATTGTCAGGTGTTCTAAATCCGGTAATAATGCATTTACCTTTATCATTTAGAATTTTACAATTGTTCTTTGAAAAGGTAACTGTATGGTCAGAGTAAAAAAATTGTGATATATTTAGGAGGTTGGCTTTAAGGCCTTTAACTAAAAGTACATTTTCGAGAGTAGGCATTCCCTCTTCTTTTAAGGTTCCTTTACCTATGATCAGGGATGAAACTCCATCACCAAAGACAACTTTGCCTCCAACAAATCTGGTTTTGTTTAAGAGTTTGGTTTCATCTCCTGTCATATGTTTGGAGCATCCTGAATCTAAATACCAACCAGATGAAGTGTGTTCAGCTTTTAAGGCAGTGATAATAATGTTACACTTCATTTGGGGTAAAAGATCATCTTTTCTAACCCAAATAGATCTAATTTTAATTTTGCGCAAGTTTTCCCTCATTTGATAAAATTTTCGAGAAGTAGATTTTTGTCGAAAAGTATTTGGAGCAACAAACTGATTATTGTGGAAAATTTGAGCTTTTGGTTTAGGATAGTTTCTGGGAGCATTTCTCTTAAATGAACTCTTAGTTTTGGTCTTTCTATTCCTGTAGTTAGAGTTCTTGTCAGGTTGTCTTGGAAGGACATAATGATTTCGATTTTGCCTAGAATAGTTAAAGTTCTTGTAGACAGAAGTGTTGTACACATGGGTGTTTAGATGCCTAGCATAACAACCTTCAAAGGAATGACCATAAATGTCACAGTAGGAGCAATATTGATTGCTTGAGGGATGAATTTCCTTAGGAAAACTTCTAAAGATGGGTTTAACAGCATTGTGTTCAGAATTCTTATTCCTAGGAGGTATGGTCTTAAAGGTAGATTCAACCTTTCTGATCAAAGGACAGACGTATTTAGTCTTAAGTGTAGTGTCAGCCTTAGAATTACTAGACTCTCCAATGTCTTTCTATTGTTGCTTTTGATCAAATTCCTTTTTAATAAAATGAAAGTCTGGACATGTATCAATTGGTCTTTTGCCCCCAGACACAAACTTAATAGGTTCAAGATTTGTAATGTGTGGTTTGTTCTTAGGGCGAAATCCAATACCGGTTCTATCATCAGAATTGGTCTTGGAGTCAACAACAAAGTCAGTAAAACAATTTGAATTGTTTTCAAACTTAGAATTTTTTTTGAAAACAGTTGTTGTCTTTGTTTTTGCTTCCTCCAGTTCTAATAATGTTCCCTTGTATTTCATTTCCAGGGTTTCATTAGTTTTAGTCAACTCTTTTAATTTTTGATCAAAAGTTTCAATTTCGGATTGATGAGACAGACACTGGTTAGTGTATTCTTCCGCATTCAACTTCACAATAAGACTTAGATCATCTAATTTCTTAGTCAGGTCTCTAACAGTCTTCTCCAATCTAGTGCCTTTTTTGAGGATTTTAGCATACAAAGTACGAATATCTGGGAGGTCATCTGTGTCTGAGTCACTAAGTGAAGTGTGTGTAGTGACCCCTAACGATTCAGTTTTAGTACTCACGCACCCATTTACATCGTCGTTATCGAGATCACTTTGACTCACACACACGGAACTAGAACTATCAACATTTTCAGATAATAAAGCATCTGGGCCAGTCAAAACAGTATTCACACAAGCAGGAGTAGGAGCATCATTATCACACACAGGCATATCATCATTGTAAATGATCTTAGCATAAAAGGACATGCAAGGGTCAAGTACATTTGATGACTCAAGTTCCTCTTCATCAGAGTCACTTGAATCATTCCAAGTTTTACAGACATTGGCTCTATTGTGTGTGTTGGCTTTATTCAGATGTGACCTAGTTTCCCACATCTAAAACATTCAATCTTATTAAGGTCTCTGCTGGGTCTGGAGTTGTTGTCCCTAGGATGTTTGTCAAGACATCTCTCATGAGGTTTGGGATTAAACAGAGTAGGATAATTAGGCTTGCCTTGTTTAGTCGCCTGTTTGTTTCTAAATTTAACAATTTTCTTAAATTGTTTAGACATTAAGGCAATCTGATTATCTAGTTTGTCTATATCACACTCCTCATCAGAGTCAGAGTTGATCAAATTATTCTCAAGTTTAGATATCTTAGAGGCAAAACTCAAGTTAGAGTTGGGCTGTTTTCTTTGTGAATGATTTAATTGTTTCTTAAAGTCTAATTCCATTACCTCATCAGAGTCAGGGGTAAGGTTTTGATCACTCATTTCCTCAATAGCATACCTCTTGCTGTCAAACTTTTGTGGTAATGATCTTAGAATTTTAGAGACAATTTCATTCCTATCATAAGTTATACCATTTGCATGCAACTTAGTAACTATATCTGTTAAGTTCATGTAAAAGTCATCAAAAGACTCAGAGTCAGACATAATCAAAGAGTTATACTACTGGGTAAGAATTTGAGTTTTAGCAGCTTTAACTCTTGATTCTCCTTCATGGGCAGTGATTAATATGTCCCAAGCTTCCTTAGAAGTGGCACAAGATGAGATTCTCTTGATCTCATACTCATTAATAGACATAAAAATGGCATTCTTGCCTTTATTGTTATTTCGAGAAATAGTTTTCTCTTCTTGGGTAAACTCACTTAAGATTTTCTTTATCCTCTCATCACTTCCTTCAGTGGCTGGTTTAGTAGGATAAGTGTATCCATTTTCAATAATGCCCCAGACATCATCTCCTAAAGTCCCTTGGATGAAGGCAACCATTCTTACTTTCCAGTAAGCAAAGTTGTTTCCATCAAAGAGTGGAGGTCTGGACAGATTACCAAACCTTTCATTCTTCTCGTCCATAGTTAGGTTTTTCAGAAAACGATTTCAGAAACACAAGATCTTTTTGAAATAAAAGTTTACAGGGCTCTCATACCAATTGAAAAACGTTGCTAATGCCGTTTAATACAAGATTTAGTGAAATATAACATGCAGAGTGTAGATCTACAATTTCTATGAATAAGAAATACAAATCTTCACACGAATGTTTAAGTTGGTAATAAGATCATAGACTAAGAGGTTACAGCTTCAATATGAACAACCAAGTAACACCAATCTCTCTCAAACACTCAAGTTTGTGTTTGGGGTTATGAGTATACAAAGGTTTGAATCAGAAATGAAGTGTTTAGGGTTTGGCTAACAGTTTTCCCTTTCTCTCTCTTCTCTCTTTTCTTTTCTCTCTTCTCTCTCACTTCTCTCTTCTCTCTATTTTTTCTCTCTTCTCTCTCACTTATCTCTTCTCTCTATTTTTTTCTCTCCGAAATGACGACTGCCAAAAGTCTTGAAATGTTGAGAAATAGAGGGCTTTTATAGGAAGGAAGGAAGGTTCTGGATATTCGAAGGAAATCAAGGGCTGAGATCAAGTATTCCTAAAATTGACTTGATCCAGGGGTTATAAGAAGGCGGTGGTTAAGTCGAATGTGATTGGTTCACAGGATAGCACAAGGATAGGTTTAAAACACATGCAAGCCATCAATAAGGATTGATCCAACGATCAACAAACCACCAGGCAACCCTCTCACATAACAAACACAAATTGATGCATCAGGCAAGTGACAAGTGTTGCAATGTGATTGGCTTACAAACGCGCGTTAAAATAATTACAGGCAGCACCCTGAAGTCTCTAGCGCATTTACATTCTACCCAATCAAACATTCTAATGAAAAATAAAATTTTCAAATAGCAAATTAACCCCACAAATTTTATAATCACACTTTTATTAATGAAAACATTATTTTAAAAAAGTTTAAAAATGTTTAAAAATTCCCAAAAATTATTAAAACAACATTTTAAGGGGAATTTAACACACAATCAATTTTAAGCAACATATACACATGTATGCACTTCTAATTGTGTGTAGTGTGATTCAATTTATACCTTCTTGGATTATTGAAGAGGATTAGAGAGATAAATTCTGAGGCTCTTTGGATTCTAGGTTAGACAACCAATTTTGTCACTATTTCCAAATTAGTTGAGCACTTATACAATATAGACTTAAGCAAGTCAAAGGTATAAGGTGCTTCAAAGTATGGAGGAACAATTAAAACCGATATATTTATCAAAATGATACCAAACAATAATATATACCAATATGAATAATCTCTGAAAAATCATTTGTTAAACAATTTGAGCAATAAATTGATACCAATGTGTACTACCAAATTTAGATTCCAATTTATAAACATATGTAAATCAAAGAATGCTAAAATCTCTCCTACATCATGTAATACCCCGCATTTTTATCGATATTTATTTATGGGATTAATTAAATTAAATGTGAATTAATTGAGAATTAATCCGGATAAAATACTAACGAGATGTGAGTTGGTATTTGAATATAATGTGTATATATGGAAATATATGAATATTTAGAATATTAAATTGTCGCGAGATAGAAATACGGCAATTTGGAAATTTTGTTGGGACGCGTGTGACAGTCGTGTCAGGAAATTATTTAATTTAATTAAAAAGTGAATTTTATTTTTATTAACTGTATGATCATTTTGAGTGCGCCAACGTGTCCGGAAGGGTCGAAATAGTCTGAAAACACTAGCCGGGGGTTTAGTTTGGGTCCCGGGGCATTTTTAGGCCATACCGGCAACCCAAAAGGGTAGTTTGGTAATTTCGGAATTTTGGGAATAAAAACCCACGAAAATTATAGTTAAAAATCTGATTTAGTCTTAACCCACTGACCCATTTTCAACCCCAATCTAAGTAGTCGGCTACGGGAGAAGTTAAGAAATATTAAACTTGCCAAAAACCAACCCCCACCTCCATTGTCGTCTTGAGAAAAGCTTGTAGAGAGAGAGAGAGAGAGAGAGAGAGAGAGGAGAATTCTGCAGAGAGAGAGAGAGAGGAATTCAACCATCTTCAACCAACAACAAATTTGGAACATAAGGCAAGTGATTTAATTACAATTGATTCAATGTTATGCTTTTCCATGCTTAGGGAAATTATCGAATTTATCTTGGAAGATTGATATAGACCCATGAATTTGAAGATTAAACTATGAACTATGTTAGGAATTGCATGTAGACACATCCTGGACGAATTATGAATTCAAAAATGACCCTTGATGATCTAAAAAATGGATTTAAGAAGATATTTATTAATGTTCTTGAAAGAAATAGAAAACTAGGGTTCTTGATGAAGTTTTGATCCAAACAAAGCCTTGGTTGACGAATTATTGGTTTTAGAACGTTAACAATGTTGTAGGATGGTTGTATGCTAATATTATAACGTTAGATTAGAGTTTCTTGCACTATAATGGTGTTTTGGGATGATTTGAGGACTGCAAAACGAAGCAGTCAGTAGCCTACCTGGTGCGATCGATCGATCGACATTCATCGGTCGATCGATCGACCACCATCGATCGATCGAGGTTCAAGGTCGATCGATCGACCTTCCCAGAATGAGTAAAATTTCCCTAGTTAAATTTTAATGATGTTAACCCTTAGAAAATATTATGGGAGACTTTATGAATACCCTTAGACTTAAGGAAGACCAGTAGGTATGGTTATAAAGTTTGGATCTTAATTAGAATTCAAATTGAGGAATTATTCTAAAAGCTAATGAAATTCGATGAGTGAGATAATATTAAGTTTAAAAGAGTAAATTTGAATAAATTGATGAAATGAGGTTTGGGGCAGAAGTAAGGACCTTAAGAATAATGATGTTATATGTGGGAATAATAGGAAACTTAATAACCCCTTTGAGATAGGTTTTAAGTACAAGAATCTATGACGTGAGATGTGTCGACTGTCTACATCATATATTATCGGAAGACTTAAAATGTATAAAATTGGAATAATGGTATAAGGATGTAGAATGTACCTTTATTAATATTGAGACATCTAAGATGTGTGAATGCTTAGTATATGATTTTATGTGTATGATATACCTACCATACTTGCTATCACGGGAGGTTTACGTTCGCTTAGGGCCATCTAATACTTGTGTGACCGGATTTAGATTTGGTACCTAGAGGACATAGTTCAAGGGAATGACTTATTTGTGAGTTAATAAGTCAGCTGACTATGGAGCGTAGGTATGTACGTGACCATGGATATGTTGAATTATGTTCGCCTCCATTTTTGTGTGTTGTGCTTATTCTAACAATTCCTGAGAGATTCAGAATTTGTAATCCTTATGTACGTGATGTACTGGGATTGATAGCAGAGTATGTGTGCACCGCAGCTTAGACTCGGGGTGCTTATATTGTATATTTATGATGTGAATAATATACGGTTCAATGAAAAGGAAATTGTTATGTTTAAATTGCGAGAATAATTTATAGTGACTCTTTGAGAAGTTAAAAAGGGATAACATACCGAGAATTGTAATGTTAACAATTGAGAATCCGAGCTTAAGTAAAGCTATCTATTTAGGTAATAACATTGGGAATTCATATTGTGAATCGAGTAGTTGGGTTAGAACTTATGACGGTTTAATTAGATATAACTAACACATGAATGGGTACAGGAACGTTAGGAGTGCACAATTAGACGAGAGGTGAGTATTTCATGTGAGAGCACGTCCTAACATGTATCTTGCATTCATTGTTTTAAATGTTATTAAAGCACTTGCTGTTTTTAAAATACTCTCCACTTTCGGGCTCTGACCCGTTTGCTTTCAAATCTATTTTTTTTAAACCTTTTAGGTGCCCAGCCACAAGGACACCATGCATAGTATTTCCATTCAGGTGACGAGCTGTAGCTGTTATGGAAGTTACTGAGCTTTGACAGTAGACGCCTCTTTTCTAGTCTTGACTCTATATTAAGATTTCATCAGTTGTAGGGCATGTCGCCCATTTCTTTTATAGACATTTCACTTTACATTTCAGTTATTCAGACTTTTGGTTTGTAATTAATTCAGGATGCAGACTTGTTTTATTTATTTCCATATTGGGATTGTTGTGAGGAGTATTTCCTCTAGACTCTTTATTACTTGTTGATTACACTATTGGGACTTTATTGTGAATGGTTATGTTATTCTTTTATAATTTATTTATTGCATGTTAATCAGATTTAATTTAAAATTTGACATCTTACTTTTTAAATACTAGGTGGTTAGTAATCTTTAAAATGTTTTCGACAGTGATGCTATTAACTGAACCAACTTGGCATTTTGTATTAATTTAATAAAGGAGTAGCTACCAGGTATTTAATTAGTCGGGGTGTTACAGGTGGTATCAGAGCATCATGTTCTAGTGTCCTTTAGGATCTGTACGGCTTATTATGTTTCCGCTGAGCTTTCTTTGATGTAGAGCCCTATATTTTAGGACTATTGTATTCCTTTATGTATGCTTCGCTCTTCAGCTATTTTAAGTTTATAACTGCGAACTTATAGACTTTACTCTTATTTCAGATGCCTCCACGACGTGCACCATAGGTTCCTAGGGATGCATAGCCCGAGCCACAGCCAGCACCAGTACAGGGCACCATGAATGCCGCCGAGGTTGCAGCCATTGTAGCCCAAGCGGTAAACGCCGCTCTCGCCGTTGTACAGCAGGCACCACCGCAGGCGCTAGTAGCCGCGCCAGTTCAGGCACATGAATTCCCGTCTGCTTGGGAACATGTACGTGATGCTTTTCAGAAAGAGCACCCGCCGGAGTTCACAGGTAGCTCTGATTTTTTATATCTAGTCAGTGGAGGAAGGATATTCAGAGGCACCTGAGGATGTATGAGTGCACTGATGTTCAGAAGCAGATACTAGCTACTTTCAAGCTAGTAGGTTCTGCATTGCAGTGGTGGGAGTCCATTACCACCGCAGGGGAGAGGGACACTCTCACTATTCAGGAGTTTTGGGTGAGGTTCGACCGCAAATATTTTCCGTCAGCTGTTCACACGGAGATGAGAAGGAAGTTGATGAACCTCAAGCAGGAGGGAAAGAGTGTGGCCGAGTATGAGGCCGAATTCACTAACTTGCTGAATATTGTTCCAGATGAGATACCGACAGAAGAGAAAAAGATTCAGAAGTTTACAGATGGATTGACTTGGAGGATCCGTCAGCACTTGTTGAGGAATCTATCGTTGGCCACTTATTCTGACGTGGTTAACGTTGCACTGCTACACTGTCAGGGTCATCGCTTTCACATGTCTGAGAGCAAGAGATCAGGGGAGTCCAACCATCAGGGCCGGACCGGGGGAAATGGTGCCAGTGGGGCACATTCTACTCAGGGACAGTACAAACAGGGTGACCAGGGTGACCAGTAGGGGGATTCTAAGAGATTCCGATCAGGGGGTTTCAGGCACGGACAGGGAGGTTTTAGGCAGGGCCAGCAGGGTCCGAACGGCCATCAGGGCCAGCAGGGTCAAAATGGTCAATAGCAGCAGTTTCACCAGGGCCAGCAAGGCCAGGGTAGAAATGGTAACGGTCACCAGGGTCGTGGTCAGCAGGGACAGCGAGGGGGAAACTTCCAGGGGAAGTGTTTCATTTGTGGTAAGATTGACCACAAACGTCAGGATTGTCCTGATAGGGGCAGGGCCCCATAGCAGCAACAGTAGGGTGCTCGACACGAGCCACAAAGGCCTATATTTCCCGCCGCCCTCCCGGTACCGCCGCAGATGGCAGCATTACCACCCATTCCGGCGGTCCCAGTTCAGCAGGGGCAGCTTCAGTATGGGAGAGTGTATCAGCTCCAGCAGGTCGCATCCCCACAGGATCCACCGGCCATTGAGGGTATGTTCTCTATTCAGGGGACTATAAGGCGCATTTTATTTGACACGGGGGCTACACACTATTTTATTGCTATGAGATTTGCACGCACTATTGGGTTATTAGACACCGCAGAGAGCACCGCTACTTGTGTAGACTCACCGTTGAGTAGGTGTTCCATAATTTCGCTTATGTGTAGAGGTGTGGGTATAGAGATCGGGAGGTTTACTTTACCCGCTGATATGTTAGTATTAGAGATGACTGAGTATGATGCCATAATTGGTATGGATTGGCTAGTTGCGTACCGAGCCATGATTGACTGTTTTAGTAGGAGTATTATCTTTGCCATTCCCAGGCAGGATATGTTTTTAGTGGCGATGCCTCGCCCTGAGGGAGGATCGTCCACTCATTTGTACTACATAGAGAAGGAGACCTCTAAGGAAGTGGTGATACCACTTGATTCGATTCCGGTTGTTCGAGAGTTTGCCGATGTATTTCAGGGTATTTGGTTGCCTGAATATCCATTAAGGAATTAGTAGTAAGCATGGTATGCTAATCGTTCAAGAATTTGGTCTAGGAACAGAACAGGGAAATTGTCCTTTAGAGTGACAGTGTTGAGCTTTCTATAATCAATACAAACACACCTCCTTAATTACATATGGGTGGGCACAAGCTCATTTTCACTACTTTTGTGATGGTGGCACTAGACTTTTTAGGCACAACATGAAGGGACTTAATCATTTTCTATCCAATATGGGGTACATGATACCATCATCAAGGAATTATAAAATCTCATCCCTCGTAACTTCTTTCATCGCAAGATTTAATCGATGTTGTGGTTCACGAGAAGTCTTCGGATTTTCCTCCAAATGAATGAGATGACTACAAACATTAGGTTTAAGGCCGTGAATGTCTAAAAATGTCCACCTTATAGCAGTAATATGTTTTATGATAGTGTGGACCAAATGATCTTATTGATTCGGGGCCAGGTTAGAAGAAATTATCATCGGGTGATGTTCGTTTGGGCCTAATAAAGAATACATCAACTCAAAGGGCAGGGATTTAAGCTCCACACTAAGTAGGGGTGCAGGAGAGGAATTAGACTCTGAGGCAAAAACAACGTAAAAGGGAAAATTGGGGAATGGGTTAATAAGGCTATCCACGTAATGAAGATGTTCGACAGAGAGGGACTCAAACTGAGTGGCCCAAGTGGCAGTGGCCATTTGTAGTGTATAATCTAACAAGTCATTCAGTTTAGAGGTGGGGGAATCAGTATCAGAGTTGGACTAAAAGTGAGAGAAAGATTATCGCATAGGTTCTTCAGGGTATGTTTAATCCAACATCTCTTATGTCAATTACTCAAGCACACACACCGCACCACTAGATTCGAAATCAGTCTCTTGTTGCATAAGGTGGAAGATGTTGACTTCAACGGTTATGTTTCCAAAACAAAAGATTCATGTACTGATCATAAAAATCGATGATTTCATTTGCTATGGCTAGGAAGGGGAGAACTAATATGATAAGAATCTTAGTTAGGTTGGGTGATGGAATGAACAGAAGGATGAAATCCACAGGGTAGTAAAAGTCAAACATTTTCACCAAAAATCCCCAACTAATCCCTTAAAAACATTCATGGAATGGATGAATGGTTGAAGAGTAACCCGTATAGGTTTTATGTTTTGTAAACCTAACTCAAGATAACGGGTGTGAGGTATCAAATTAAAACTAGAACCAATATCAATTAACATCGATCAGTGAACTTATCTCTTAACACGCAAGAGATAATAGAGCGACCGCGGTCTTTATACTTCATAACCCATTTTGACAGATAAAGGACGTGGACTTCTTTCTGATAAAGGCATCACGAGGAACTTTTGTCTTACGCTTAGTAGTGCACAAGTCCTTTAAGAATTTTGCATATGATGGGACTTGTTGAATAAAGGAGAGGAAGGGAATATTAATGTAAACATTTTGAAATACTTGCCTAATCTCAACAAATTTCAGGGATTTCTTCGCCCAAGTCGACCTATGAGGAAATGGTTCTTTGGTCACATAGATAGTGGTGGGCTTATTAGTGTTTGACACATACTTTTTTTTGGATTTGGGATAGGTGAACCTTAGGGATGGTCTCTATTATACTTTTTAGGGTGGGTGGGTTTGCATATCTCGGGGTACATTAACACCATTGTCATCCCATTTCTTGATCTGGGAGTGGACACCTCTTTCACGTATGTGGGTTAAGTTAATGTGGAGCCAACCTCATGAGACGACTCTTTGCCACTCCCTTATGGATAGGAATGGGTTGACTCGGGAGTCGACCTTTCTCTCACTCGAACTCAAGTTAGATTAAACGCTACCCAATTATTTGGATGGATTGATTATAGGCTTTCATGGTCTGTTGTTGAGTCCTAATAAATTGAGTGAGAATATTCTCGAGAGATGAGGTGGACGATTATAGTGAAGGGACAAAAGGAGGTTAGGGTACCAACTATCATTGAGAACTAAGAGACAATGAGTACTCATAAGATACTGGTGGAATATGTACAAGTTGATGGTTGATGGTTGATGTTTGATGGTACTCCGTGGAAAAAAAAGTTGGATTGATGTTATTGTTGATTGTATGGAGCTTAGTCATCATGAATTGGAGGGAGATGTTGCCTTGGTAGGTTTTATTTAATCTCAGGTCAACATCCAACATTTTTTATGGTTGCGAGGGAGCGAGGCAATTGTTATACTTAAAGGAAAAGTAAGCGTGCTTCTTATTATTGGGATTGTAAGTAAATGACGCTGGAGCAGGTTTCCTAACGTCATCAAAGTCACATGCTCGGGCTATGGTAAGCATATGGTTCACGATCATCTTGAATGTGGGGGTACAAATGAGATAAATGATCATGACTTAAGCATATGGTACAAGGAGAAGGACTAGACTCGTTGACATAAAACACTATAAGAATTATGGACTTTGTTAAGGAAACAAAATCATTACAAAAGGTATATGTTGCAACAAAATTTTCGGTTGAAAAAATAAAACTTTTCGTTGCAAAAAAGTTCAATATTTCGATTAAAAATATTTTTAAATGAACATTTCTTTGCAAAAGATACTAACAAATCCATGTAAAATATATTTTGAGAGAATTATTCCAAATGTTAATTTTTCATTGGTAAAAGTCTTTTGTAACAACGTTTCTCGTTGCAAAAAAAGACAATTATGATTGCAAATAATAATAACCTTTATAACCATAGGTTTCAGCAACATTTATTTCCTTGCAGAAGATCTTTTACAATGGATAAAATTCCTTACTAAAAGTGAATATTTCTTGCTCAAATATTTTTGCAACTTGTTTTTTCGTTGCAAAAGAATATTGGTTGCAAAAAAAAAAAGATGCATTCATAATAACAGTCTTTTCACAATAGATACTTCCTTCCAAATTATATTAGATAATGAAATATAATTAAAAGATATTATATTATATTAAAAACATAAGTCTTCTACTCTTCATTTCACAGTGGAGCTCAAAAGTAAATAATAATTCATAACTAAGGGATGAGTTTAAACTATTTTTCTCATCACAAACAAAATGATAAAATTGACCCGAAGGGACAGAAGATCCTTCAAGGACATCTTCCTCTGGCCCAGCTTCGTTCTCTGACAGTAAGGAGACCTTCGTTGCAGTTATCTCACACGCAAGATATTGGACTAAGATTTTCAAATATAGGATCGTTGTTTGTAACTTTTTATTCTCCAATTCAAAATCCTGCTTGCATAGTGAGTCCAAAGGTATGGTACCAAGACCCTGGACCTCTTTCCATGGACTTTCTGACATAGTAGTTCTTCATTAGAATCCTCGTAGTATTTTTTTCCATTCAATCATCTCTTTATACAGAGAAAAAAAAAACAATATGTTACACTATAACTTTAAGTATTTTTTACCCTTTTACAAAAATAAATTGATAGAGTTTTTTTATTTATTTATGAAATTCCACCTGTTCTGACATACAAATCAGTAACCCAATAACTATATAGGTACAAGTAAATCATCAATGCATCCCTTCCACCAATTTCACTTTATTTATAAAAAAAATTCCAGAGTTTTCTTTATTTTTTCATGAAATCCAACATGTTGTGATGTAAATCAATAATCCAACAACAACTCCCCTCCATTGATTTAAACACAAATCAATCCAGCCCGAATGGCTTGGGAGTAATGTTGTATGTTTAACCTTTTAAATTTTTTTATATATATACATACATAGTCAGATTCCGCCTCTTCACTAAGCCACCCATTTTCCATCATCCAGTGAGTATCATAAAATACTTTGATTTTCCCTTCCCGCTTCTCATATTCTTTACCTGCCTATTTACACACGAAAATGAAATACATAAGTACATGAATCCACATAAATTAAAATTTAACAAATTTTATTTGCTAAAAAATATTACCCTGACATCATACAGATATTGGACAAAAGACTTTATCCCACCGCGATAAACATACTTGGCATTTGAACGACTAGTAGAGCAAGCATCCGATTTTTGTTACAAAAAATTTATATTCTTTAACTTAATTTACTAAAACGTAAAAACTGACAATTTTAACATAAAACGTGCGTTGAAAATTATAACCTTGTGTTCATCACTATTAAAAAATGAGCGAAGAAATTTCAAATCTTAGTTTATTTCTACATCACTAGGTTTGGATTGCATAAGTTATAATGAGGTAGATGAGTTATTTCATTTTAGCACTTAGATTAATACATTTGATCAAGCCAAAAAAAGGAACACCGGTGAATCCTCTGTAAAATTGATGCCACATCGGGGAAATTTGTTACTAGCAACAAAATAATTTTGTATGTAATCGATAATGTTTGGATAAGTACATATAAATGGGGGATGGAAAAGGCCACCTCTTCCCATCCCAACAGTATGCTACTTGGGCTTACAAACTCACTGTGAATATAATTTCTAGTGATTCTTCAATGGAAATATGGACTCCAGAGGATAATGTGGGATTTTAGAAGAGACTATATTTTCAATCCTTACAGAGAACAGGGCTAAATTTTGGAACAATGATCGCTATGGCTTATGTAGGGTCCGTTTGGTTCTGTATTAAGAAAACTCAATTTAAACGTTTTTTTTAAATACAATTTAAAAATTCAGTTTTGTGTGTTTATAATGATTGGTGCGCGTTAGGCAAACTTGTTTTTAAATACAGTTTTTTTGAAAAATTGACAATATTGGCAAAGATGTATATTTATATTATACATGTGTGTGTGTATGTGTGTGTGTGTGCGCGCGTGTGTATACTAGGGTGTACCAGTACCGATGGCACGTCAAAAAATTTGTTCCCGTGATATTTTGTACCAGTGTCGGCTTCACGGTGATAAATTTGTTCCCTTGATATTTTGTACTCGTGTCGGCGACACGACGATAAATTTGTTCTAGTTAAAAAAAATCTTAGGATATTTTATATATTAAACGTGTCGCTAATAGTGATAAATTTGTTCCGGTGATATTTTGTCTCTCTGGAAGTAATGCGTGAACACAACGCTAATAATTTCAAAACATGTCGCATGTATCACGCCTAAATCTCATATATAGAACACATCCTGTTGAGCGATAAAATTAATTATCCTTATAATGAAATAAACTTGCAAATTCGTCAAAATAAGAAATTACCAATCAAATATTTTGTAAACATTTATAAACTGAGCATTTAGTGTATCCACAGTAGAATGTGTAAAGATAGAATGAAACTTTAGTCACTAACTAACAAAGATTTCAGCAACTTGTACAGTCCGTATCAACAATTACATGATGGCGAGTCCTTTATGAAGCCCCTATAAAGGAAAATGAGAAATCACCATAACGTTAGGACATGTGCTAGCATCATATATAAACTGTAACTTGTCATATAACAAAGCTTAGATTAAACCAAAGAGAGGTATAAGTCATATAATTAGGCAAATGATAAATTATAATTTATAGAATAACATCATAAAACTAAAAACGGAAATGTAAAGTACCAATATTGTAGAACAAAGAGATAAATACATGTATACCATCCAAAAAAACATATGAATAAATATTGTAATAAGTACAAATATTACCTTGTGCACACCTTACTTGCTCAATAAAAAAAATTAGTGAGGCTGATGAAAGCCACCCCATTTTTATTATGTACGTATTTTTATTAAGACAATATTTATCAAACTAAAAAAGTCTACCAAAAGCAAGCAAAAAACAGACACCGTGTCCTGGAACTTGCAATGGTATTCAAGTGACAAACAAAAAATATCTATATACACATTTCCAAATACAAATAGAATATTGAACACAAAATTGGAGATCATGGGAAACAGAGATCCTCCCTTGAGAGAAGTCATGCCTTGAACACGAAATCTGAAAGCTTTACGTTATGGGAGAATATTTCAAAATAAATAGACATTCTCTAGCTTAAAAAGAAAATAATCAAAAAAATAAACATAAGATTATAAATGTTTACTCGTGTAATAGATCGGGTTCTGATACCCTAATTTTACGAAATTCGTATGAGAGCTAGAAATCAGGGATTCGAGACTCTGTAGAGAGAGAGAGAGAGAGAGAGAGAGAGAGAGAGAGAGAGAGAGAGAGAGAAAGAATAACCTTTTGAAACGGTGTTTCCACGCTCGAAAGATCCAAAACCCTCGAAAAAATAAATGCCAAAAGAACCATTATGTTTTCACCTTTGTATGAACATGTTTTCAGCTGTAAAATAATAGATAAACAACAAAACACAAAGAAAAAAAATTAAACACGAAACGGTTTAACTATTAAAATAGATGGAGAGATATATGGTATGCGTATTATTTTGACTCAAATAACCTCGGGTTCAAAACTTTAGATGTTCAAATAGGAAGAGATTTACATAATTTTGAAAATAGGTATAACTTTGCACCTCTCAAAGAAAAAATGGAGTTCCACTCTTTCAAATCCATGGGGTTCCAGCAAGAGAAAAAAGGCAGAACCGTAGATTTGGAGAAACATAAGTAAAATCGAGAGAGATGGAGAGAGGACCATCCGAACATAATCATATGAATATTTTGCTAAGGCCCGCGGTTGAATGGAATAAAGCAGTGAGGGTGTACGGTGATGGTTGTGGGATAGGATAGGAGAGAAAAAGAGGGCTTAAGAGAATGATTAAGGGAAATGGTTTGAAAATACCAAACATTGTAAAAAGGGTATGCACTTCATTTAGAAATCACATGGTTGGCTTTTGGATCAAGGAATTCATGTTGTCTCTTGCCTTAAGAAATCCTTTACTATAATTTTCAGCCGTAAGACACAAATCCATCCAAACTTAATCTCAATCGCAAAAAACCTCCTCCGTTATAGATACAAAATCTATTTATATAGATTTTATATAAAAACCTTATGACATGGAAAAAAATCCCTCCTCCTTTATTATATAGATATGTTCGTAGATCCCACACGCGCACTAAGAGATGCATTAAGTCCCACGCGCGTTAAAACGTGTCGTGTAGTCCTGTCCGTTCAAGAAACTAACCGCTTTCTTTTATTTGCCCAAAATTACCCTCAGGAATACATAAACCACAAATACACAAAATTGGCACGTCGATTCATTTCTCTGCAATTTGATTCCCAAATCCGTTCACAATTATCAAATTCCATCACTTTAATCACTGCATCCACATTGAAAGCTCAAACAGTGCGTACATTTGGGAAAATTTCCACCAACCGTTCATCCACTTTTCAAATTACATAGGTGAGTTGATCATTTTCATGTGATTTGATACCTGCATTACAGTTCGTAACAAAAAATATGTTGAAATGATGGTTTCATCGTGAACGGGTTTCTTATGGTTTCATATTGTTAGGGTTTAAATTAGTGTTTAAACCCTAATTTGAGAAATCGTTCATCTTTTGGATTTACGTTTGGGACTTCATCATTTCTCAAGTGATTCAATATCTATTACACTTCCTATTACACACACAACACACAATAGTATGTTAGGTTTTAAATTAAATTAAGTTCTTACTTACATTATGCTTTGTAGATGTTTAATTTTTGTTAGTGTTTACATCTTTAGTTTTTGTTAGTGTTTAAAACTTTCGTATTCCCTTACAAAAAATAGTTTGTTGGCATTTAAAAATGCACTGATCAAGCAAATTTATCTAAGTTCACAACTGTATATTTATCTATGTTCATAATTGAAATTTTTTAAGAGCTTTGAAAGTTGGTAAAAGTTTTAGAAAATTTATCTATGTTGAGTGTTATATAAATTTCTACAATAGAAAGTAAATTTATGAACAAAAAACATGGATAGTCAATCTACCAAAAAATTGATACCCAGTGATAATTTCAATGACGCGGAAAAACAAATATTTCAGAGAACATGGACTGAGAAAGATAACATTGCGCTTTTAAAGGATATGATTGAGTATACCGCAATAAACGAGTTTGACCCGTTTGCCAATATGCTGCATTTTAATAATTTTATCAAGAAGTCGATGCATGTTAATGTGAACAATAACAAGGTGTTGTCGAAGCCAATGAGGCTTAAAAAGAAGATGTGAACAAAGCAACATTTTGGGAAACAATTTTTCTATCTTCAGGTTATGCATTTAAGTTATTACCATTATAAAGGCTTTGAAAATAAAAGTTGGTAAAGTTTTTAGTAAATTTATTTATGCTCTTCATTAACTCTGCAAAACCTTTATAATTTTCGTATAATCAATTGAATGGATATGATAGTTTGGTTAACGAACCAATATGTAGCTATGCATGATATGTAGAAATATCAGGAGTAAATAGACTTATACATTACCTAATCTATCTATCTTCATCACTGAATGTGCATACAAATTTTATTTTGAACATCATAAAAAGTTGTGAAATTTTTATTAAATTTATCTGTGTTTTATCAATCATTGTTGCACATACTAATGTCTCTCTTATTAGCAAAATTATATATATCTTCACTATATGCATTTAACTTATTAGGAAATTTATATATAAACTTAGATATATTTACACTTAATAAAAAGGTTTCTTATTGTTTTGCAAGGATTAAAAAAATGGTGAGTACACGAAGTTCTATGAATCATGAGGATCAGGATAAAACAGGGAACAAGTTGGAAGTTCCAATAATTTCATCAACTTCAAGGTACAATTCTTCTCTTTATTAGTTAACATTAGAACTATTACTATATTATTGAAATGGTTGGCTTATATCTAAAAAGAGTGCACTCTTATTTATTTTTTATTTGAAAAAAATTCTTGGAACTCACTTAGTACTAATGTGAATCTTTTTTAAGGAGGCTAAAGAAGAAGTATGAGAACAATGAAATATTTTGGGTAACAATTTATTTACTTTGACCTTATGCATTTGAGTTATTACCATTTTCAAAGGATTTGCACATAACACTTCATAAAGATTTTAGTAAATTTATCTATGTTCTTCCTTGAATGTTTAAAGGTTTTATTTTGAACATAAATAAAAGTTTTGAAAGTTTTTATCAAATTTAAAGTTTTGTTGCATATACTAATGTTCCCCATTATTTGTTGCAATTCATGCCAACGAGATACCACAACTGTGTACCACAATAAAAAAAAGTAGTCTCCATTATATAATAGTCTTGATCATTCATGATATGCACGATATGCATTTAAGTTATTAGCATTATATAGTAGTCTCCATTATATAGTAGTCTTGATAATTAAAAGTTGTGAAAGGCTTTGTACGCAACAATTGATAAAGATGTTAGAAAATTATCTATTTTGTTCCTTGAATGTGGAAAAACTTTTAAAATGGTTGAATGTATAAATATACATACCCTAATAAGTTGAATGCCAACTAAAACAATATGTAACTATCCATGATATGTACAAAAAATTTGACGAAATAGAATAATATTGAGCTTTATTGCTTATACATTAGGTAATCTTCATCATTTAATGTGCATAAAAAGAACATCATTAAAAGTTGTGAAATTTTTTATTAAATTTAATTTTCTTTGTTATTGGTTGCAATTCATTCCATCGAGATACCGTTGACATGGACCACAACAAATAAAAGAGTTGAATAGATTTTCGGAATTAATTTATCTATTTTCAGCATATGCATTTAAGTTATTAGCACACAACACTTGATAAAGATTTTAGTAAATTTATCTATGTTCTTCCTTCAATATACACAACGTTTTATAATGTTCGAATGTTTAAATATACTCAGCCTAACAAGTTCAATGCCTATGATGTTTTTCTTTGTGATGCCGCTGGCGCGGACCACAATAAATAAAAGACTTGCAATGGTTATGTGAAACAGTTTGTTTATCTTCACTGTATGCATTTAACTTATTACCGAAATTATATATATACATACAACCATTTTAAAGGTTTTCACAGTTCTTAAAGTTTTTACTAAATTTATCTATGTTTTTCCTAGAATGTGTATAATACTTGTAAGGCATCACATACAAGATAAACTTTGCTTGCATATTCGTAATGTTATTAATTTTTCTTACACACTTGTGTACATATTTCTTCACATAGTAAAAATTATTTCAAACTTAGATATAATTCTTACTTATATCTTTTTAATTATTGTTCAAGATCTACAAGATCAACAAGTAGAAGAAGTAAAGATCATCAACTCCAAAAGATAAAAAAAGGGAAAGAAAAAGTTCAAAATTCAGCTGATCAACGAACTTTTAGACTTTTGAGTGACACGGACTTCGACGATACTCAGTCTGCAAAAAAACTAGCTAAGAAGCCAATTGAGAAGGAGAATAAGAGAAATGAACTTGCAACAACCTCAAAGGCCTGTGCGAAAAAATATCTTCAATTTCGATTGAATTTGTTAGGAATTGCTCGCTTGTTGCAAGACCTTAAGCTCAAGCCTTGCCATAAGAAGGAACTGAAAAAAACTTCTTTTTGGGGAATTTTTAATGCTTTTTTGACCAAAGCTGTTACAAAAGAAGACTGTAGAAAATATGACCATAGTGTCATATCCTTGATAAAGTCTTATGATATCCAAAATAAGGGATTTAGAATTGGAAAACAGTTGGTTCAAATGACAATCAATGATGTATCTCTCATATTTGGAATACCGATCGGAACAGAAGAAGTAAGTATGGGATATGGGTTGAAGCCTGACACACCATTTGTAAGAAGAAGGTTTAGAGATGTTACTATAATCAATGCCACAGCTATCCAAAAAGAGTTGAACACTGCAGTTAAAGGAAACAAAGTAGAAGATTGTAGAGATGTAGCAACGTTGTTATGTCTATATTTGTTTGCAACTCTTTTCTTCACATCAACTGGGAATACTGTGAAGTGGTCAGCAGTGAAGTACACGGAAAATCTCGAGGAGATGAGAAACTTAAATTGGTCAAGTTTGATACTAGATACATTGATGTCTTCTATCTACAGGAATTTTGACAAAGAGCCAGAAAAGGTTTCTGGTTGTGTGCCCTTACTACTTGTAAGTGACAAAATA
This sequence comes from Sambucus nigra, assembly GCA_949130495.1. Lineage (NCBI taxonomy): Eukaryota > Viridiplantae > Streptophyta > Magnoliopsida > Dipsacales > Adoxaceae > Sambucus > Sambucus nigra. The sequence goes on from OX422222.1 coordinate 74,807,258, forward strand.
CACTAATATATATTTTATATTTCATATCCTTGTTCATTATAAAATTTGTATATCATAAATGATTTAAATTGTTATATTTTCAACTTTTGTAGTACTGGTATTTCGAGTATACAACACTGTTGAAATCTCAAAAATCAATTCAATGTCCTCGTTTTGTCAAGTGGAACCTCCCAGAATTAAACAAGGCGATGAAAAAAAGACCTGTTGAAACACTTCTTCAATCAGAGGTACTAATATATTCTTTGAAGAAACTGTTATATCATATACATATGTGATAATTTAACTAATAAACAAAAGTATTTTTTTATCTAGGTCATAAAAGCACAGTTGATTCGAACAGAAGAAGAGGTGAAATTGATAGGGAAAGCACCAACATCAGCGATGAACGAATCTGCAGAAAAAGATGATGCATCACCAGTTGAAGCAAATGTTGAAAACGACGACGAACAGCTTGTTGATACTGATACGAGAGATGCTAGACATTTAGATGATTTAACCAAAGAGTTTGCTGCAGATTACCTGTCTGATCATCATCTAACAGATGCTGAAATTCAATCTCTCATCAAATTCCGTGATGATGCTCAACAAAATATGGAGGAATTGAAGAATGTGAAAGAAAAAAACAAAAAAAATGAGGGTAGAGAAGAGAGATATGAAGGCAAAATTAAAAGTGATGAAGAAAGATTTCAAAATTCGAGTGAAGAAAGAAAAACGAACAGAAAAAAAAGCTTCAGAAAAAGAAAACTGAAATTCAAATTTTAAAGAAACAGCTTCAACAGCAGAAGGAGGAGAATGCAACATTGGAGAAATAGATAAATTTGATGTATGAGAAAAGAGAAGAAGAACAAAGAATCAAACAGCTGTCGGTACACGAAACCCCAGCTGACAAAGCGAGTCCAGTAGCACTGAATTTTGAAAGTGCTGACCAAAGTCAAAGATCGGAGAATACAAAGAGAAAGCATGAAGAGATTGATGATCTCGATATGATGAAAGTGGATTCAGCAAAGAAAGCAAACTCAATGGTGGTGAAAATAAAAAACAAGAAAGACAGAAAAAAGAAGGAGGTGCAAGATTATGAATATCAACAAATTGGAAGAGTTACAAGGGCATCCAAAGGCCAACATATTCAAACAAGTCAAACATCCCCAATCAATATTGACTTGTTGAACTCACCATCACCTGTGAAATCAACATTCAAGAACCTCACCTTTCCGTCTAATAATCCAGTTGTTGAATGGTTACCACCAACAGTTATTTTCACTCTTCAATTGTTGTATAAGAAGAGTGGTCCAGGGTAAATTCATGTTAATGAAATATTATTTTTATTATTTGTTATGGAGTATTAAATGACCATGTACATTACTAATCCTAATAATATTTTAATTCAATATTCAGGGCAATCATTTATGAGGAGTCAAAGTTGGGTGGGGTTACTTTTTCTGACATACAACAACTCATAGACTTGGGGCCTTTACGGGACAATGTAAGGAAAAGATAAATTTATCAATGTCTATTTACTACACTTGATATCTACTGTATTTGTAAATAATTGATCAATTAATTTGAAATGTAATTTCAGGTTATAGATGCATACATGATGGTTTTGGAACATGATCAAAGAATCATGGAAGCTACAGCTCAATTGTCACCTTCACAAAAGCCATTCGGGGAACGAGACCATTTTTTCAGTTCAATGGCTTGGGTATATATTTATTTTCATTGCTTAATAATTTATGTTGATCTATTAGACAAACTTCTTATAATTTTACCAAACTCATATTAACAGCCTTTGATACGAGATAAAATGCCTTCGACAAAATATGTGGTTGACGATGTATTGAATGAAGTGACAAATTGCAAGTATGTACCTTAATTTTCTAGTTATATGTATATATTTCTAAATACTTTTATTTACTTGTTGCTAATGATATATGACATAATATCATTTCAGGTACTTATTCTTTCCCATAAACTCGGGAAAGAATAAAAATGACAAAACTCCATTCCATTGGACGTTGCTTGTATTGGACACAGAGGAAGGTCAATGGATGCACTTCAATTCAATGCTTCCAATAAATTCAAAGCAAGACCATTACATGGATGATGCATTTGCAGTGGTAAGTACATATAATTAAATGATTTGTTTATAATTATCATTAGAAATTTTGGTTTATCTTTAACATTACATGTTGACACTGTTTTCATAATTTTTTGCTTCCTTCAGGAGTACGTCATCGACTGTTACAATAATTCTTCAGTCTCTTTAACTGTTAACACAAATTATTGTCTCTTTTGAAAGAATTGATTCTTCTATTCTTCACAATGAACTCAATAATGTGGCATGAAGACAAATTTTCTATTGCAATATTTAGATAGTTGTATCAGAATATTAAATGCCAATTTCAGGTCGCAGATAAAATCATCCACTCCAACACTTAGAGATGAAATTTGGAAGTAAGATGGGTGTATAAAATTGCAGTTCCATATGCAGTTGGTTCCAAGAAATCATGACTTTTATATTTTTAGTGATATGAACTTTGGGCCGAATTTGTTTTATCATAGTTCATTAGCCTGCCTTTGAGTCCCCAAAACATCATAAATAATTGATTAATTTTTGTCTTTGACCTACATTTCTTTTGTTGTTCTTCATTTCAACTACCAAAAATTTCATTGTTTACTCTTTACTGTTTATTTCACTTTTGGGCTCACTTGTTAACATATTATCCAACTATTTTAGTACTTTCTATTTATGTTACAATAATTACAAATTTTAATAATTTGTTTTTGTTGTTTTAGAGAGACTATGTTGAGCAACATTGGAGAAAGACCCTGCTTAGCGATGAAGCCAAATTTATCAAGCTGAAGGAAAATGGTTTGACCAGAAAAAGATTCAAATGCGACATGAACACAATTGCAAATTGCCCACAACAAGACCCCAATACGTAAACATCTATCCAATATATTTTATTTACGTATCATTAAATTGACACTATATTAGTAATTAATGAACTGTTTTCTTTTTATAGTCTTGATTGTGGAGTAATTGTATCCTACATCATGAAGAAGTTGTCCGAGAGAAAATCAATTTTAACGGACATAAAAAGGAATCACATGTGCTTTGTACGATAATTGATGATAAAGCAACTTCTGGCGCAGGGTCAAAAAATTGATGACTTGTAAATGAATGAAGTCATTTTGAAAGTTTGATGAAAACAGATTTTTGGTTTTGGCACTTGTACTTAATGAATGTATTAGCTTTAGTATAAACACTACCACAACTGTTTTGGATTGAAGATGGAATGCTGCATTGTAAGTTTGTTAGCAGCAGCAAATTTTGTCATATTTCCACAAGCTATGTTAAATGAAGATTATCATTTTGAATGTGTTTGAAGATTAATATTGAATAGATATTCTGAATGTTAGTGCAACTTATTTGAGTAAAATAAATTTTGTACTCCAAAGGTACTACACAAACAAATGAAAATGAAATATTCCCATTATTTGATATTTATATTTTGCCAATTTTACAATATTGCAACACGTTCATAATTGGGGTTCACTATAAAAATGAACATTGTTACAATTCAACGATTGTTTCATTTCCATGTGATGATCACTTATTCCTAATCTAGTTGACATAAATTCACTCTATTAAACTCAAACTGATAAATTTACTGTATTAATGTCACACTGATAAATTTTACTTATTCCTGTTGTTTCTGCCTCCCATATTTCTTAAAAGTGCTCTACAAAAGTGCTTTAAACATCTTTAGAATTCTATGATATAGCAATTCATAGAATTTATATATGAATTGCTACAGCAGCATGATTGGCCTTGACAGCAGACTGAAATGCATTGTAATTTTGATCTCCTTGTTTAAGCAATTTAATGTTGGACTTCTGCTGCCATTAAATTTATTCTTGAGCCAAGTTGGTGATGTCTAGCAAAAATAGTAATAGTACTTGATGATGTCTACCAAAAATCTGCAGAAATAAACCTCAAATCAAATTTCAAAACCCAAAAAAAAACCTTCAAAAAATTCAAATTTTAACACCAAATCAACCTAAATTAATCACCATTATCATTTCCACATGTCGCAATGACTAAAGGACCTCTGCTCCATGTCAAGCATCTTCACTGCCATGAACATCCACAACCTCCTACTGTCAATGGCCACGACTTAAACCACCACCTGAACAAACCCACCATAAACCTTCAAAAGTAAAGAACTATATTGTAATCCTTTAGCCTTGAATCTGAACATGCCAAAGTTGCAAAGCAAGGACAAATACGTTGGGACGCTGGAACGTGAGGTACAAGAAAAAACGAAGTTGTTCATATCTAGGAAGCCTAATAATTTATAGATTTTCTTTTGCAAACTATATTGTTTTTTCGCATTTGAACACAACACACTAACTGAAAGACAGAAAACAATTTACTTACATTTTGTATAACAGCAAAATGTGTTTCTGTAATCTACATACTCAGCTAATAAATCTACATATTAAATTATTGAAATTTAATATGCAGTTAAACAAACCAAGCAAGAATATAAAACCAATATAAGAAAACAGTAACATACTATTATTCACATTTCAAAATATGAAAACATATATAATCCAATTAACTACACAAAATTTTGTAAAGGTAATATAAAACTCTCCCTATCTACAAATTTCCGGGACAAATTTTTCTGTTATGTCCTACTTTTCGACAAGTCCCGCACTTAAATTCTCTCTTTTCTTCACCACAAGAAGCAATCCTCTTTTTTCTTGGCCTCCCAGCCATCCGCTTCGCACTAGGTGGACTAATGATTATTTATGTGTCAGATTCATCATCCCTTTCAAATGTAGGAACAGGATAAATCACTTTTCTATAAGATTGAACAAAATATTCCTTTCTAAAAAACTTATCAATGAACCTATTCAAATCCATCCCTGACTTTTGAATAGCAACAGCAGCATGAGCACACAAAAATCCATTCACTTGGTATTCACTACAGGAACAAGTTCTTTTCAACAGATCAACCATAACACTGTCCTTCGAATGAACCTCAAAGACAAATTCAGATGCTTTAGTAACTCTCCAACTACTACCTTCTTTTAACAAATTAGCAATTCGATTGTCAATTTCAGGACATAAACATCCATTCCATCTATTAGCAATCTCCCTACGGTCAGCCATCATCTTCATAATCTGCCCTCTAATATAATCAACCAACTCCATTATCGGCAAATGACGACCTTCACGGATCCATGAATTAAACAACTCCGCAACGTTCGAATACATTTCACCATATTTCTGACCTTCAAAATACGAATTCGTCCAATTTTCCCTATTCAAAGTCTGCAAGAACTTCCGAATTGGATCGGATCCTTCTTTAAGCAACAAATATAGTTTTTGGTGATATTTGAATTGATTTGATTCATATGCACAATTCCGAAACATGTTCACAAGATTGTCCCTCACGGGCTTTGAAAACGAACCGGATAAATGGTCTCTAAGGTTGTTCTTCAAGTGTTGCAAACAATAGAAGTGGAAACAATTCGGAAAAACTTTCGGAACCGATTTCAGAAGTCCTTTATTCCTATCTGATATAAAACTAATAACACGTGAAGATGTAACATGTGATAACTTCTCCAAAAACCATTCCCAATTTTTGTGCTGTTTCAGAATCAACAATAGCAATTGTCAATGGAAACATTCCTGATCAAAAAAATTACGAAATTTATATTAAACAAGAATATAAACTGAAATAGATAAATTTACTATGAACAAAACAAAATAGTGTATACCTTGATTTCCGTTTTTTCCTGTAGCCGCAAGAAGAATTCATTTATATCGGGATTTCAGAAATGTGTCATCAAGAAACAATAGAGGACGACAAAAATTAAATCCTTCAATGCATGCATGGAATGACACAAATAACTTTTTAAACAATCCCGAATCATCATCATAATCAATCTCAAATATGCTACCTGGATTAGAACTCAATAATGCTTCCCTATACCATTGAAGCCTATCAAATGATGCTGATTGATCACCATATATTTGTTGCTTAGCTCTCTCAACAGCCCACCATGCAAGATGATAATTGATAATCAATCCATAATTGTTTTGCACGTAATAAATGATATCCACGGGCCGCGTAAGGGGACGTCCTTTAATCTCCTCGACAATAAGAGATGCTACAAGTTCTGAACTAATCCTTGGATGTTTCGTTGTCTTGTATGCAGAGCCACACGTATGTTCATTTAGAAGATCCCTTACATAGAAAAACGAATTGCCCTTCTCTACACGACCGTGAACATACCATCCACACCCAGTACTAGCCTTGTAAAAACATTCAGCCGTTATCCTAACATTGTCATTCTTTACATAACAAAACTTAATCCCAATCTCAATTGGAAACATACACAAAACTCTCCGAAATTCAATAACACCTCCTTCAAACCTTTGACCAACATGACTTAAACCTTTCGACCATCCAGCAGACATCAAAACCTTCTCTCCATGTTTGGAAAAAGAATGGGCCCAACTGACTTCATAATCTGTGTCACTCTCAACATAGGATTGAACACAACTACCACTACCACTCGTCAATTCATCATGCCTTTCAACCATTATCTTACTTGACACAGAAACATCAATACTTCGAACTGAATGAGACTCACAATAAAACATCAAATTTTCAAAATCCAACTCTCCATCCAATGCACAAAACGAATGCCCGGGCAGATTATAACTCAAACCAACAATTTCAGCAGATAACTCCTTCCATTTTGTGCATATATGACCAATCAAATCATCAAATCGTGTAGTCCTCCCACACTTCATCAAACAACTTTTCTCTCCAAATTTCAACATCAACAACATGAGAAAATCCATAACACCTACAAAACAATAAAAACACTATATCATCACATATGAACTACAAAATGAATCTGATTTAATTCATATTTAAAAATTTCAGCATCTAAACTACAAAACTGTTAATAAAAACCTCCTCATATGTGGACTTTCAAACAGATAAATTCACATTGTTATCTGATAATGGTTTCATATGGCAAATACATCAAATCAGATAAATTCATTGCATTACACAAATCTTATTAACAAATAAATATGAACAGAGGCGCTCAAATTTATATGTCTCCTACAAATTCAATCACAAAACGATATTGCAATTAACTAAAAGGTTTCAATACACAATTCACAAAAATAATAGAACAAAAAATCAAGACAATTGCATCATATCAACAACGCAATTGCGAATAAAAAAATTAAAAACAGAATCCTTTAAAAAAAAACATCAATTACATCTTATTAACCTAAATATACAATGAAAATGAATAAAACCATAAAATTGACATAAACTTGCATAACATTGACACAATTATCACAAACCGACACACGATTTGCCTCCAATTTCTAAAAAACGACTTTGAATTGCAGTAATCTTCGATACCTTGAATCGATTTCTAAGGAAAAACGTCGATCACACAAAAACTACCAAAACCGCTCAGAATCGAAGTTTGAAAAGGGCAAAACAGTAAACATATTTCAAATTCTGGGTTCCGTAACGATAAAAAGGACTTCCCGTAACAATAAACCCAAAAAACGTGACTTAGGGTTAAATCCAAGCACGTGATGGAGTTTAAGCCACTCACGTGACAAAATTAGGACGCGCGTTTAATTAACCCTATTTATAAACACATACATAAAACTTTCATACATACATGACACATGCATGTATACATATATACATACATACATAATAAATTATATATATATCCATTTAATATAATGTATTTTTATGTATATTTAATGAAATATGTTGGGGAGTTGAACTCTTTCTCTCTCTCTCTCTCTCTCTCTCTCTCTCTATATATATATATATATATATATATATATATATATATATATATATATATATAAAATAAATTATGCATCTCTATGTTGACGACACATTATGAGATATGGGGTCAAGCTCTCTCTCTCTCTCTCTCTCTTAGCAACCATTAACCCTAATTAGGGTTTGCATGGCAACCTCTACTCATTTTCACATTGATCTTAAACCCCCAGATATTAAGAATGCATGGACTAGATCATTTGCGTCTGTGGTTGTAGAAACATCCTCTCATAATCATGACCTTGACTTAATACCTCCATCATCATTGAAAGGTGAACCTGCAGTCCTATTTTGTCATAAAGATATTGACGTTCTCTCAAAATCCTTCAAATATGCTTTGGTTGGGAAAATTTCATATGGTAGGCCATCAATGGAAGGTATTAGAAAAGTTTTCCAAACATTCTCTCTTAAAACTGCAGCCAATGTTGGTTTGATTGATCATAAATACATTCTCATTCGTTTAAATTCTAAAGAGGATTACACAAGGATGTGGATGAGAGATACTTGGTTTGTTAGTGGTTTTCCAATGAGAATCTTCAAATGGTCACCTGAATTTTGGCCTGAAATTGAAAGTAGTATAGCTCCTATATGGATTACATTCCCAAATCTTCTTGTTCATTTTTTCTCCAAATCAAACCTCTACTCAATAGTCCACTTAATTGGTAAGCCTTTCAAAATTATATTCATCCACGCTTGAGATCAATAGGCCGGGTATGGATCGTGTTTATGTGGAAGTTGATCTAGAAATGAATATTCCAATAAAGGTGTGGATTTGTTCTCGTAATAAAGGATTCTGGCAGGAGGTGCATGCAAAAGATATGCCAAAGTATTGTAATCATTGCCTAAAGAAAGGTCATAATGTAGACTCTTGTATGTTCCTAAATGACTCTAATCATGTAGCCTTCATTAAAGATAAAGTCAATAAGAAAGTAACAGTGTGGAAAGAGAAGATTTCTGGTGTGATAAATCTTGAAAGGATAGCTAAAGAAGGTGAAGAAGAGGTTTTAGTTGATTTGGATGTTCAACAAACAATGGATCATGTGTTATTAAATCAAGAAGTAGAGGAAGAAGTCCTCTTACATAATAAATATGTCCAAAATAATGGTCAATCAGAGAAACAATTAAGTATTTATCCAAGGAAGATTACTCGTGGTATGAAGGATGTTGTCCCAACTAATGTAGTTCAGGAGTATATATATAAAATTCATCATTGTGAGGTTTCAGTACAAGAAGCTTTTGTGGTTGATCATCAAATGCTCTCCCCAAGAGGATTTAAACTTCCAAACTATGTTTGTCATCAAGCGAAAAACAAAGAGTATATGCCAGATATTGAGAAGAAGAATGAGAAAAATAAATATAGTTCCATAATGCCTGAAGAATTATCCAATTTTGCCTCCATGTTTAATAGAAAATGGAGTTGTATAATGAAAATAAAGGAGATTGGATATAGGAAAAGTGAAGTTACTCCATCGAGTCCTTTGACTGGTATTGATTATAAAAAGTTTTCTTCAACACATAAATTTGATACAATGTCTAAAATAATTACAAGGGCCTCTTCAAAGGCTTGCTCCAACTCTTTACCCTCTAGTTCTAAATGGTAACTTTTATCACTTGGAATGCTAGAGGGGTTTTGAATTAAAAAACTTATAGAAGAATCAAAAACATTTCCAAAAAAATATAACTTACCATCTTTGGCAATTCTTGAGCCTAAGACTAAGCTTAAAAATTTGCAGCAGACTCTGAGGAAATTGAATTTTAATGAGTGCATTTCAAAATGTTCTAATAAAATTTGGTTCATGTGGAGGTTTGGTATCACTATAGATCTTATTCATGATGGGTACCAAAGTTTAACATTGAAGTTATCTCATCTTGGTCTGCCTTCTAAATTGATTATTAGTATTATATATACTAAATTCACAAGGGAGGAAAGGTTGGACCTTTGGAGGGAGTTGGAGAATTTGTCCAATAATAAAGATATTCCTCATCTATTCATAGGTGATTACAATGTGGTAGCTGATCATGATGAGAAGATAGGTGGTAATCTTATTGACCATCAATCTATGGAGGATTTTAATGAAACTATTCAATGTGTGATCTATTTGATTTGGGCTTCAGTGGATCTCGTTTTACATGGTCCAATTTTGAATTGAGGACGGTGCGATTAATGCTAGACTTGAAAGGGCTCTTTGCAATCTTTCTTGGAAATATTATTATCCTAATTCTACCATCACTCATTTAGATAAGACCTGTAGTGTTAATGTTACTCTTCTTCTTTAAATTCTTTAATCTTTTGATGCTTCTTCTAAACCATTCAACTTTCAAAAGATGTGGTTATCTCACCCTTCTTTTCTTGAAACTGTGTCTAATAACTGGCCTTCTTCCAATCAAGCTTCTCCTATGAGAAATTTCTCTCTCAAATTCAAATTTCTCAAAGAATTTTTGAAGAACTGGAACAAACAAACTTTCAAAAACATTTTCCAAAATGTAATTGATCTTGACGATGATGTTCTTAAGCTAGAATATGAGTTTGAGAGGGATCGTTCAACAGCAAATCGAATGTAGTTGCACATGACCAAATCAAAGCTTGATAAAGATTTAGATATTGAAGGGATATATTGGAAGCGAAAGTCCAATATTAAGTGGATTAAGGAGGGAGATAAAAATACAAGATTTTTTCATTCTGCTGTGAAGGCCAAGGTTGCTAGAATTGCCATCACCAAGATTAAAGATAAGGATGGAATTAATAACATAGCTAAAGAGGACTTAGGGAATATCTTTGTTGACCACTTCATGGAGAGATGGCACGCCGCTACCACTTCAAACCAAGATGATGTAATTCAGGTGATACCTAATCTGATTTCTCAAGAGATGAATGTGATTCTTAGTAAAGTTCGAGATGAGAATGAAATCTTCAATGATTTAACCTGGTTGAATGAAAATAGTAGTCCATGTCCTGATGGTTTTGGAGGTTGCTTTTATGTGAAATGTTGGGACATAATTAAAAAATATTTATGTGATGTTATTCCGTCTTTTTTTTCTGGGGGCCTAAATTCTGAAATATCGGACTAACACTTCAATGGTTTTGATTGTTAAAGTATCTAAGCCAACTCTCTGTTCACATTTCAGACCTATCAACTTAAGTAATTTCAATGTAAATATTATTTCAAAGGTGTTAAATGATAGGCTTGCTGAATTTCTCCAAATTTTGGTTTCTCCTACTCAGAGTTGCTTCATTAGAGGTAGGCGTATTCAAGATCATATTCTTCTTGCTCATGAGATGGCTTGTATGCTCAATAAAAAGTGTCCTTGTTCAAATGTGCTGATTAAATTGGATATGGCTCAAGCTTAAAACAAGGTGGACTGGCTTTTCCTTATCAATGTTCTTAGGATGTTTGGTTTCTATGAACTGTTTATAGATCTTATTTGGAGAATAATTTCTTCAAATTGATTCTCTATCATTATTAATGGGAATGTTGTTGGTTTCTTTTCATCTAAAAAAGGATTAAAGCAAGGAGATCCAATTTCTCCTTCTCTTTTTGTCCTTATGGCTAAAGCTTTGAGCAGAGGAATTCAAAATTTAATGGAGACTAACAAAGCTCTTTCTTTTCCTTATCCCCCCAATAGTCATTTTATTTCTAACATCTATTTTGCAAATGATACTTTGATTTTTATTAATGGAAGTAGAAGAAACCTTAATGCCCAGATACAATTCTTATATTACTATGAAAATGCTTCTGGACAACTGATTAATAGAAGTAAAAGATCTTTTTCAATTAATCCACAGGCATATATGTCAAAGATATCTTCAATTGCTCAATGTTTCGGCCTCCCATACAAGGACGTTCCTATCAAATATTTGGGATGTTCTTTGTATAAAGGTAGAAGAAAAATTCGATACTTTGAAGAGTTGATTGCCACTGTTAGATCAAAGTTGAAGGGATGTAATGTTAGATTCCTATCATCAGTAGGCAGATTGAACCTCATAAAGCATGTGATCTCCTATATTCCCATTTTCACTCTAGCTTCATTAAAACCTCCAAATGTTATCTTTATAAGGATCAATAAGATTTTTAGTAGATTCTTTTGGGGTTCTAATGAGCTTGGAGGTTTCAAAAATCAATGGGTTAATTGGTTTGTTATCTATAAAACTTTAAACGATGGAGGTCTTGGTGTTCAAAATATGGAGTCAATCAGTGAAGATTTTGATTTGAAGATTGTTTGGAGGTTTTTTAATTCAAAGGGTATTTGGGTTTCCTTCATGAGAAATAAATATAAATCCTTACAATGACTGAATGGATCAATGGTCTTCAAAATAATTAAGAAGGCTGGAAATCTGATTCAAGAGAATTCAATTGTTATTGACAATGAGCTCATTTGGAAGTATACTACCTCAGGAAAGTTTTCTCTAAAATTTGTATACCAGATCCCATCTCCTATTAATTTTAAAAGCTTTATAGCTTTCAATATGTGGTCTAAAAATGTCCCTCCTAAAGTCTCTTTATTCTCATGGAAGCTAATCCATAATGATATTCCACTGGATTCTAATATTAAAGACCTAAGGATCCCTTTGGTTTCTAGACATCAATGTTGTCAAGATCATGAAGAAAATTCTAATCATCTTTTTTGTCAAGGTCCAATTGTATCTCAAGTTTGGAATCACTTTTCAATTATGTTTGATGTTCAAATTTCTACTTATTTCGTTTCTTCAATTCTAATGTCTTTATGGATAATAGTTTCTATGAAATATTACTTGAAATTTTTCATAAAAATTATCCCTATGACTCACTTGTGGGAGATATGGAAAGCTAAGTGAAAATCCTATTATGAAGGTGTTCCTATGCAAGCTCAATATGTAATCAGAAATGTGGTAGCAGTGGTTTCTCAGCAAGCTTCTTTCCTCAAATTTGAAAGTCATAATGATAGAGTTCATCAGAATTTGATACAGTATTTCAATATTAAGGTGAGCCATAAGCAGCCCTCTTTTCTTATCACTAGATGGTTACCTCCTCCCATATTTGATGTGAAACTTAATGTTGATGGTTCAAGTAAAGGTAATCCAGGAGAAAGTGGGATTGGAATTATTGTTAGAGGCCATTAAGGAAATTGATTCAAGACCAACAAATATATATTGACATATCCACAAGTTTAGGAGCAGAATTGACAGTTGTTCTTCAAGGAATCAAAGTTTGTAGATGATTAGTTTTCAATAATCTTATTATTGAAACTGATTCTTTATCATCTCTAAATATGATTCAAGATAGATGGAGGGTCCCTTGGTTCTTAAAAGAAATGGTTAATGAAATTATGAAATTAGAGGGTTGATTTTGTAACAACCCGCGTAATTTTGGGCTATTTTAATTAATTTTTGGAAAATTGAGGAAAATAAAGTTTTTGATAAAATTATTTTTATTGCTCAAATATGTTGAATATTATTTTTAAAGGCGATAATTTCAAACGGTTTCAAAAACAGATTTTAAAATGATTTTTAAATATTTTTAACTCTTGGAGTTGTTTTGACTTCCAACTCTTCATTTCTTTGCCTTATTTAAAGGAGTCTTTTCGATTCCAACTCTTCATTTCTTTGCAATATAAAAGGAAGTCGTGGGCAACCCTTTTCACCTACGTTTGGCACAAATTTTGGCAGCAAATATATTTTATATTCCTCTTCTTTTTATATACACATTGGCCCTTGAGATTTGTGAGTTCCAACCTTAGATTAGAGGTGTTCTTGGGGCTATTTTGTTGGAGGTTCTTGGCGGAGATTTTGTAGATCTTTTGTGTTGATCTTGAGGATGTGATCGTTGGTTTCTCATCATGGTTTGAGGTATGGGGTTTTACACAATATGCTCCTTAAATCTCGCGAGTGTCATTCTCTTTGAATTCTTGTTTAATTGAACTCATATTTGAATTGATAAATTCATTGAAATCTGGAAAATAATTGTTGAAATTATTTTGATTCATGTGGTATCATTATATTGTTGATGAGCACGTTGTCATGAGATTTTAATATGGCATGGTTGTTGGGCACCCGCCAAAATTCCTGTTTTCTGGGCTATGGCTTGATAAAGCATATATGGATGTGGTGAGGCCTGGTGACCCAGTTAAAGTGTTGTTGAGAAATTATATTGATAAATGCTTTGAGATTTGCATTTTGATTTGACTATTCGTACTCGTGTTGTTACGTTTTATTCGTTGCTAATCCATATTTGTTGAGCACAATTCCTGTCGTATTGTGTACTTCCCCATATTTTCTTTTAGTTGGCAGGTTAGCGTGGATTGGGATGCTATGGACCAATTGGGATTATTTTAGCGTGGATTATTTTGGGAAGAATATTTTTGGAAGATTTGTATTATTTATTTTGTTGTATAGAGCATTGGAGATTTGTATTTATTTTTTGAGTTAGATAGTTGTAATTTTAATTTGAGAGCCTTGTTGTAATTGGAGAAATTGAGATTAGTGGATTTATATTATTGTGGGTTTATTTAGATGCTCTATACCTTGTCACTTGTGGATTTGGATTTATTTTATCGCATTAGCGCTCCGTTCGCTCTCCCCGGGCGGGCGGGGTGTTACAAATGGTATCAGAGCTTAGGTATACGGCAACCCTCGGGGCTTGGGTTTTGGGTTCATTGCGTGGTTAGCAATTTTTTAGAGATAGAAAATTTTAGGTGATATTCGTGTTAGGTTTCGAGATTAGATGTGAGGAATTTATTTTTGGGAGACGTGATTTATTTTTGAAGATTGTTGGCCTGATTTTTTAGAGTTAGGCATTCGGCGAATTTCGAGGGAGAAATTCCATTGTTAGTGGGGAAGTGTAACAACCCGCGTAATTTTGGGCTATTTTAATTAATTTTTGGAAAATTGAGGAAAATAAAGTTTTTGATAAAATTATTTTTATTGCTCAAATATGTTGAATATTATTTTTAAAGGCGAGAATTTCAAACGGTTTCGAAAACGGATTTTAAAATGATTTTAAAATGTTTTTAACTCTTGGAGTTGTTTTGACTTCCAACTCTTCATTTCTTTGCCTTATTTAAAGGAGTCTTTTCGATTTCAACTCTTCATTTCTTTGCATTATAAAAGGAAGTCGTGGGCAACCCTTTTCACCTACATTTGGCACAAATTTTGGCAGCAAATATATTTTATATTCCTCTTCTTTTTATATACACATTGGCCCTTGAGATTTGTGAGTTCCAAACCTTAGATTAGAGGTGTTCTTGGGGATATTTTGTTGGAGGTTCTTGGAGGAGATTTTGTAGATCTTTTGTGTTGATCTTGAGGATATGATCGTTGGTTTCTCATCATGGTTTGAGGTATGGGGTTTTACACAATATGCTCCTTAAATCTCGCGAGTGTCATTCTTTTTGAATTCTTGTTTAATTGAACTCATATTTGAATTGATAAATTCATTGAAATCTGGAAAATAATTGTTGAAATTATTTTGATTCATGTGGTATCATTATATTGTTGATGAGCACGTTGTCATGAGATTTTAATATGGCACGGATGTTGGGCACCCGCCAAAATTCCTGTTTCCCGGGATATGGCTTGATAAAGCATATATGGATGTGGTGAGGCCTGGTGACCCAGTTAAAGTGTTGTTGAGAAATTATATTGATAAATGCTTTGAGATTTACATTTTGATTTGAATATTCGTACTCGTGTTGTTACGTTTTATTCGTTGCTAATCCATATTTGTTGAGCACAATTCATGTCGTATTGTGTACTTCCCCATATTTTCTTTTAGCTGGCAGGTTAGCGTGGATTAGGATGCTATGGACCAATTGGGATTATTTTAGCGTGGATTATTTTGGGAAGAACATTTTTGGAAGATTTGTATTATTTATTTTGTTGTATAGAGCATTGGAGATTTGTATTTATTTTCGAGTTAGATAGTTGTAATTTTAATTCGAGAGACTTGTTGTAATTGAAGAGATTGAGATTAGTGGATTGATATTATTGTGGGTTTATTTAGATGCTCCATACCTTGTCACTTTTGGATTTGGATTTATTTTATCGCATTAGCGCTCCGTTCTCTCTCCCCGGGCGAGCGGGGTATTACAGATTTCTTCTAAAAAAATTCTTATTTATCAAACTTGGAGGCAGAATAATTATATTGCTGATGGCTTAGCTAATTTAGCCCCTTCTTGAAAAGAAACTCTAAATTCTCAAAAATCCAGTGACATGCCAATGATGATAAGGGGTTTGATGAATTTAAATAGATTGAGAATGCCAAATGTTAGAATTTTGTAATTTTCTTAATGTTGCTTTTGCTTGTAAGGCCATCATGAAGAGCCTATTTCTCCATTTATTATTAATGAATTATGGCTTTTTGCCTTTTCTATATATATATATATATATATATATATATATATATTAATTATATATTTATATATATATATATATATATATATATATTAAATATAAGAATTACAGTCATATTAATGTATTGTGTATGTATAATATATATTAAGATATAAATGCATTAAAATATTAAGAATGAATAATTCTGAGTTGAAAAATAAAAAAAAACAAAAGTTATAAAATTCCTTTTTCTTGTTTTCTAAAAAACTTGATTATAACACATGAATATTATAATTCGGTGTTTAAAAATAGGTTGTCAAATGTATATTTTTATTAAAATTATATTTGAATATAGAAAAAAAATTATAATTTCAAATCAACAGGATTTTTATATTTTGTATAGCTCAAACAGAACATGGCCGGAGAAAGGGAATAGAAAAGTATAAATTCATTGAGCATTGTTGTGTTGATAGACACTCGCAACCATGGCTCATCTTTATATGTCATCAAGTACTCGGTGTACAGTTATGCACGAAATTTAAATTAAGAAACACGCATGAGTTTCTCGTCCCACCATGGGTCGGTACTGTTGGATAATATGAATGCAAATAAATAAATGTAACTGTTTATATATCACAGTAATGTCAACTTCAATACAATAATGTAACTTCTGAATAAATACTATAAAGCTTCAAGGCGTGATGTCATTTTCCTAAATACAGTATTTTCCCCACACGAATAACTTCGGTATACAAATGGGAATCCGCAAATCCGTACTCAAGATACAATGAAGAAACTTGCACTGCCTGCAACTTGTATATTTGAAGACATCCCTTAGATGCAGCAGCGAAGAACAGTCAATCAAGTTCTTATTCTGTTTCTGTGCACAAAACAGAATAAGAGAATTTGTATCTCCTGAAAATTATAAGAGAGTAATAGTAGGGTTTGGAAATCTGAAACTGTTTTTTTTTTATATGCAATTTCGTTTTAGGCAGCCTTTATTTATAGATAATGAAAATCTTTGTCTTCAACAGTCATGACTGTTGAATTAACAGTCTTAATCAATTCCAAAATGGTATGACTGTTAATTACCAACAGTCTTAAGTCATTTTCAAACAGGTACAATTATTACCGAATCGGTTTTGCATGAGTTAACCAAATAGTGACCGTGCCAGAGCTACCGCGATCCGACACGGACGAATCCAGGCAACCCGCTACCACTGTGGACACGCGAAGTGAAAAGTAAAAAGTGTGCCACTAGCGCCTCTACATCCCACTGCCCCGCACCCGCACGCGCGCGCGTGTGCGTACGGTGCTTCTCACCGTATTGAGGTCTCTTGAATAGCCTCTTAAATGCTAGATTAATTAACTCTTCAACTTCCATTTGTACTTATTAAGTGAACAAATTCTTAATATTTTTCCAATGTGGGACTCAAAGGTTGACCACTCCTTTTATAGCTTAGTTGTGACACTTAGCTTTGTACATTTTCCAATGTGGGACACTATCCATTTTTATATTTGGGTTAGCTTCCCACGTCTTCCACACACTTCTAATGTGGTACAAGCTCTTTAAGCTCTTACACCCAAAACTCTTACTCACTTATTTTATAAAATCTCCAACATTCCTCCACAATTTTCAACATAAGTTTTGTAAATCTTTGATTGTCTGTAAGACTGTGTATAAGCATTGGTGTCTCACGAATTGAACCAATACCTTGTGAAGGTTCATCAAGGCTAACCATGAAAGTATAGTAAACTTATTTTTGAACTATCAATCCATATTGACCAGCCGGATTTGTCTTCACACACAAATCTTTTAGTCACTGATTATCCATATAAGCCGACACATGTATTCGGCCTTGTGTCTATACCTTGATTTCTTGAGTGATTTAGAGTCAAGCCCAGTTCTCATAGGAAGCGGCACCACTTCCACACTCATATAGGTAGATTATCATTGGTTTCCATGTAACTAAAACACCATAAAACTATTAAGGTAAAACTCATCCTTTTTCATTATTCATTACATGTTCTAAGAATTTATCCTTGGGATGTTAAATTTTATAGTGCTTACAATCACATCGTATGATGTACTTTAATCATTGAACTTGAGACTTGAATATATCAAGTTTCAAGTTGAGTTTCCATCAAGAGTGATTATTATTAATGGGCTTTAGTCCCATCCCTATTGATGTATTAGACACCAGTCCTCTTGCAAGACCTTTTGTAAAAGGATCAGCTAAATTTTGACTTGATTTTACATAATCCACTGTGATTACACTATCTGTAATCATTTGTCTGACATAACTATGTCTCAGGCCAATATGTCTAGATTTTCCATTGTACACTTTAATATAATCTATGGAAAGTGTAGACTCACTATCACAATGTATAGATATTGGAGGCATTGGTTTTGGCCAAACTGGAATTTCAATTAATAAATTCCTTAACTATTCTGCCTTTACTAGTTGCAGCTAATGCTACAAACTCAGCTGCTATAGTAGAATCAGCTATACATGTTTGTTTCTTTTATCCCCAAGAAACAGCTCCTCCACCAAGAGTGAAAATCCATCCACTTGTTGAGGAATGATCCTACCGCTCAGTTATCCAACTGGGATCATAAAACCCTTCTAATACTGAAGGATATCCACTATAGTATATACTATAGTCCATAATTCCTTTTAAATATTTTAATATTCTATTGACAACATGCCAATGGAATAAACTTGGATTACTAGTATATCTACTTAATTTACCAATAGCATAAGCGATATCAGGTCGAGTACATGTCATGGCATACATTAAACTACCAATTACTCGTGCATATTCCAATTGTAAAATAGCTCTACCATTATTAGGGATCATCTTTACCTGTGGTTCAAGAGGTGTACTAACAGGTGTGCAATCAAACTGATTAAATTTCTTTAAAATTTTCTCAACATAATGAGATTGAGTGAGAATTATATTTTTATCTTTCCTTATTATTCGCATTCCTAATATTACATCAGCTACATCCATATCTTTCATATCAAATTTAGAAGACAGAAAACTCTTTTTATTATTAATGCTTTCTAAATCAGTACCAAGAATTAACATGTCATCTACATATAAACATATGATCATACCTTTACCATTAGCAAACTTACTATAAATGCACTTATCAGATTCATGAATTTTAAAAACATAAGAAATAATGACTTTATCAAATTTTCCATGCCATTGTTTAGGTGCTTATTTTAGGCCATATAAGGACTTAATAAGTTTACATACTTTATTTTCTTATCCAGGCATAACAAACCCTTCAGGTTGTTCCATGTAAATTTCTTCTTCTAAGTCACCATTTAAAAAGGCAATTTTCACATCCATTTGATGAATCTCAAAATTATATATAGATGTTAATGCAATTAAAATTCTAATAATAGAAGTTCTAGCAACTGGTGCATAGGTATCAAAATAATCAATTCCTTATTTTTGTGTAAAACCTTTAGCAACCAATCTATCATTGAATTTATCAATTGTTCCATCTATTTTCATTTTCTTTTTAAAAATCCATCTACACTTTATGGGTTTATATCCTGGAGGTAAGTCTACTAACTTCCAAGTTTTATTTCCCAACATTGAATTCATTTCATCATTTATAACTTCTTTCCAAAATGCTGAATCTATAGACTTAATTGCCTCACTATAAGTTTGTGGGTCTGTTTCAACGCTAAGAGTCAAAGCATATTGATTACAAGATGTGTCTCTAGTTCCTTCAACAAGATAGACTAAAAAATCTGGACCAAAGCGTTTTTCTTTACTAGGTCTCTTACTTTTTCTAATCTCTACTTCTCCACTGGGGGGTATTAGAGAAATGTGAAGGAGTGTTTACTTCTTTTTCATTATTTATTATAGGAATAGAAGAAAACCTTTGTTCATAAAAAATTGCATCTCTCGATTCAATTATTGTATTTACCTCAACAGAATCATTAGGTTCATTAACCTAAAATCTATAGGCTTTACTATGTTGTGCATAACCTATGAAAATACATTCAACGCCTTTGCTTCCTAATTTCTTCCTCTTAGTTTCAGGTAGTCTTACAATAGCTCTACAACCCCAAACATTAAGATATCCTAAATTAGGTTTTCTATTCTTCCATAATTCGTAAGGAGTTTTCTTATTATCTTTAACAGGTATCCTATTCAGAACATGACACGCAGTTAAAAGTGCTTCTACCGAAAACCCTTTACTTAAACCAGAATAAGAAAGCATAGCGTTAACCATTTCAGTTAGTGTCCTATTTTTTCTTTCTGCTAATCCATTTTGTTGTGGTGTGTAAAGTGCAGTAACTTCATGTATAATTCACATATCTTCACAAAATTGAGGAAAGTGATATTCACCACCTCTATCAGATCTAAGACATTTTATTTTAGTATCACATTGATTTTCAACTTCATTTTATATGTCTTAAATCTATTAAGCACATCATCCTTAGAGTTTAAAAGATATACGTAACAATATTTTGAAAAGTCATCGATAAATGTAGCAAAATATTTACTACCACCTCTATTAGGTGTTCCATGCAAATCACAAACATCACTATGTACTAATTGCAACAAAGATGTAGTTTTTTCTATTTTTGGAAAAGGCAATCTTGTTATTTTTGTTTGCATGCATATTTTACACTTTTCATTCATATCATTCTCATATTTAAGAATTAAATTTAAATTAACCATGATATGCATTTTCTTTGTATTAACATGTCCTAAACGACTATGCCATAATGAAAGACAATCAACGATATCAGCAGAGGAATCTTTTTCATTGATATTGAGCTTAAACATGACCTCATACAAATATCCTTTGCCTACAAAGGTACCATTCTTAGTCAGAATAAATTTTCCTGACTCAAATACAAGCTTAAAGCCAAATTTGTTAAGAAGACTTCCAGAAACTAAATTTTTCCTAACATTAGGAACATGAAAAACATTGGTGAGGCTAAGTTCGTCTGCTTATATAGAAGGGAATTCGAGATCCACTATTTCATATAGAGAACATCTCCTTCCACTGTTTCATAGGTAGAGTCCCTTTGTAAAAGGATAAAAAACATTGGTGAGGCTAAGTCCCATTGCCTTTAACCGTAGCAGTAGAATAATTTCCCATATAGAGAACATCTCCTTCCACTGTTTCATAGGCAGAGAACAAGTTCTTGTCCTTACAAACATGCCTTATGGAACCAGAATCAACTCACCAAGAGTTGTCTTCTGCAAGCATATTAGCCTCGGATATCATAGCAACAAATTTTTGCTTTATGTCTGATGTCCCTCCTTTTTCCTTTAGTTTTTTGAACTCACAACAATCCTTCTTGAAGTGACCTGGTTTGTTGCAATGAAAATAATTTCCTTTCTTCTTTTTGTTTGCTTTAGAATTATTTGAAAAATTCTTCCTCTTGTTATTTTTTCCATGTTTGCCATATTTTTGCTCCTTTCCTTCCTCCACCACATGAAAATTAGAAACAGAATTTTCTTGTTCCTCTTTACCATCTAGAATTCGAGACTCTTGTTCAATTCTTAAACGAGTCACTAATTCTTCAAGTAAACGATCCTCCTTTTTGTGTTTGAGTTCTTTCTTATAATCTTTCCAAGAAGGAGGATATTTTTCAATTATGGCAACAACAATTACATTATCATCCATATTTAATTTTTTCAGTTTTCAATGATTTAGGATGCGTTGGATGTCCTGAAATTGTTCTAGCATAGGCCTATTATCATGCATTTTAAAGCTTAAAAATTGATCGATAAGGACCTTCTTACTTGTAGCGTCTTCCGTAAGATATTTGGTCTCCAATGTTTCCCACAAAGTTTTTACAGTCCCAACATTTTGGTACAAGTCGAACAAATTGTCAGCAAGTGAATTGAGAATGTGACCACGACACAAGTAATCATGGGTCTTCTATTTTGTGCATTGCCTAGTCTGTTCCACGGTTTCATCTTCATCTTCATTTGGTTTCGGTTGTGATAAGACATATACAATCTTCAATGTTGTTAGAAGAAAATGAACCTTTTTCTGCTAACGCAGAAAATTACCACCATAAAAACGCTCCAACTTGACAAAGCTTTATGTTGTTTGTCGAAGTGATTTGGAAGAGTCAGCCATTTCTGATAATACTATATTTAGATTGTTAGATAATATGAATAAAAATACAGAAATGGAACTCTTTATATATCACAGTAATGTTAACTTCAATACATTAATGTAACTTCTGAATAAATACTAGAAAGCTTCAAGGCGTGATGTCACTTTCCTAAATACAGTATTTACCCCACATGAATAACTTCGGTATACAAACGGAAATTCACAAATCCGTACTCAAGATACAATGAAGCAACTTGCACTGCCTGCAACTTGTATATTTGAAGACATCCCTTAGATGCAGCAGTGAAGAATAGTCAATCAAGTTCTTATTCTGTTTTTGTGCATAAAATAGAATAAGAGAATTTGTATCTCCTGAAAATTGTAAGAAAGTAATAGAAGGGTTTGGAAATGTAAAACTGGGTTTTTGTTATATGCAATTTCATTTCAGGCAGCCTTTATTTATAGATAATGAAAAGTTTTGTCTTCAACAGTCATGACTCTTGGATTAACAGTCTTAATCAATTCCGAAATTGTATAACCGTTAATTACCAACAGTCTTAAGTTATTTTCGAATAGGTACAATTAATACCGAATTGGTTTTGCACGAGTCAACTAAAAAGTGACCACGTCGGAGCTACCGCGATCCGACCCGGACGAACCCCGACACCCCGCTACCACTGCGGACACTCGAAGTGCAAAGTGCAAAGTGCTCCACTGGCGCCTCTACAGCCCACTGCCCCGCACCCGCACTCTCGCGCGCGCGCGTGTGCATACGGTTCTTCGCACCGTATTAAGGTCTCTTGAATAGCCTCTTAAATGCTAGATGAATTAACTCTTCACCTTCTATTTGTACTTATTAAGTGCATAAATTCTTAATATTTTTCCAATGTGGGACTCAGAGGTTTCCCACTCCTTTTATAGCTTAGTGGTGACACTTAGCTTTGTACATTTTCGAATGTGGGACACTATCCTTTTTTATATTTGGGTTAGCTTCCCACCTCTTCCACACACTTCCAATGTGGGACAAGCTCTTTAAGATCTTACACGCAAAACTCTTACTCACTTATTTTATAAAATATCCAACAGGTACTCCACTGGTATGACCATTCTTTTAGATAAATGTAGATTTCCCTCCTTGTTTTATGTAAACAAAAACATCACACAAATAGTGTTAATGGCAACTGCAAATAAACAAATAATCAAGCGACAGTTCTCAAAATTTTCAAAAGATGTCTTTGAGATGAATACTCTTTTCATGCAGTTCCAAAAGGGCCGTCGTCTTCAACCCCACCGAGCAGGACCACTTGGAAAATCAACATGCCAAAATATACCAAATCATCAATGAGTAGAGTACAGAAATGGAAAAGATGAATGAAGAGTCTAGAATTCGATATATGTCATCTTGTTGATTTTTTAACATCCCCCCCATGGTAAAAAATGCCAGACTGTGAAACTTTCTTGAACTTTCCGGGTAGGGGTCAACATCTCCGACATGGCTCATTAACATATAAATACAAAATTCCATAAAATTCTCCGTTTGTCTATGTTTCCCTTGACATGAAGAATGATACGGCCACGTTTTGTATGAATTATCCACCAATATAAACACCATTAAAGCTCTACCAATGATTGACAACACGTTCTTATTACAATCTTTCACTTGAAAGAGAGAGAAAGAAAGCTTTGCCGCGATGGTGACTGTAAGATTGAGTAAAAAGTAGTAGTGTGAAGCGAAGCAAGAGAAATGTATGCCATGTGGATTTCCTTGAAGGAGAAGACCAGCTCTGGTGGTAATAAGCTAGGGGATGTAATTCACCAGTCAGTAAAGACCTGTCAAGCGTCGAAGTTGAACTATTGAAAATAACTCGGAAAGTAAGGTCATTCATGGAGTAGAAAATCCATTGCACAAAGTGATATTCAGGCACAACTACAGAAGAAATTGGTTTGATAAACTAAAGATTGGGCACCCATCAAGGTATATCATAGAGATGATATTTCGAGCAGCATCAACACACACATTGACGCGTTTCAGAAATATAGGACATGTCCTTAGGGTTAACAATTCAAGGTTCGAAAATTATAGAGAGCATCAAGAAGAAATCATATGAACAATATAAGTGTCATCCTATAAGCATGGTGGATGGAAATGAGTTGTTGCAGTTCTATAGAGGATCTGAGCTTTGTAAACACCCCGCTTGTCGTGTATGCAGAATAATTAGTTCTGGTTTTAACACGGCATACAACAAGACAACAGGGATCCGGTTGACCACAAGCAGTGACGGACTGAGCGAGGATAACATGAATGCATTTACAAGTAGGAAGGATGTGAAGAGGGCCATAATAGTTTGTCGTGTAATAGCTAGGAGAATAGTTAATAAGGTAGATGAGGAGGATGAAGATCAATATGATTCAATTGGATATGGAAAATATTCCAAGCTGGAGTACTTGATTGTACAAAATCCAAGCGCTGTACTGTTGATTTTGGCTCTCCTTTTTTTCAGTTTTGGTTTATTTACAAATTTGCCATTTTGGCTCAAATCTATAAATACAAGTGTCATTTCTAGGTTTTGAGAGAGGACAAGTTTGAGAGCTATTTTGTGAGTTATTAAAGCTAAAGAGAGATAGAGCTCCCATTTGAGGGGTGAGTTCTTGTGAGGTTGTGAGTGACTTTCTTAGAGAGATAAATTATGTGTGTGTATAACCTTTGGGTTCCTCAATTTATCTATAGAAAGAAGAAATCCTCCTTGGCGGATGTAGCCCAAATTTGGGTGAACCACGGTATATCGTTGTTGTTTTGCTTTGATGATTGCTTGTATGTTCTTATTGTCTCTTCATTGATGTTTGGTTGATTCGATTGGGAGTTTGCACACTAGTTCATTTTGGGAACAAGGTCTTGGGTGTTTTCCGCACACCAAGTGTTTGATAAAATTCCCGAGTGAGTTTTATCGTCTTGGTCGCTAGAGATAGTCTTGCTTTAGCGCAACAAGTGGTATCAGAGCTTTGGTTGCATTGTTTGCCCGGTATTTTGGTTCGAGGTCGAATCAATTTTGGCAATTTTGGCATAGCTTTTGTTTTTGTTCCAAATGACGGAAAATGTGGAGAGTGCTCGAGAATCAACCTCTACGAGCGGAGGCTCTAAGAGATGGGATCCGAGTTATGGATCGAGTGGCTCAATGAAGACGGACATGAAGACTTTTGATGAGAAGATCAATTTCGGGTTATGGCAAAGACGAATGCGAGGCGTTCTTGTCCAACAGAGGTTGCAATTAGCATTGTTGGTGGTAGAGGGACGACCGGTAGGCATGACCGATGCCGAGTGGATTGACATTGATCAAAGAGCGGCTTCGTGTATTGAGATGCTTATCACGGATGATGTGTTGAATAACGTGATAGCGGAGACCACGGCTAAAGGCATGTGGGATAAGCTTGAAGAGATTTATTTGGGAAAATCGTTGTCAAATAAATTATTCCTCAAGAAGAAACTCTTCAAGCTTGAGATGAAGGAGGGTGAGGATATGATGAAGCATATCAACGTTTTTAATGCCTTGATAAATGACTTGAACCGGATAGAAGTTCAATTCATTGAGGAGGATCGAGCATTGTTGTTGCTTGCATCATTACCCGATTCATACGAGCATTTTGTGACCACGCTCATGTTTGGGAAGTCTACGCTCCGGTGCAACGAGGTTGTGCAAGATATTCAATCTCATGTCACGATGAGAAAGAAGGAAGGTGGAGGTGACGGGTATTCCCATAATGAAGGCCTTATGGAGAGAGACGGAGGTGGGCAAAATGGCGGGAGGAACTCCAACCGGGGATTTAATGGCGGTAGTAGGTCTAGATCGAGAGGTGTTGGTGGTAAAGGGCCGAAATGCTACAAGTGTCGGGAATGGGGTCATATGATCCGAGAATGTCCTTTGTTGAATGACAAGGTTAAGGGCAAGGTTGATTCCGAGAGGGCAACGGTAGCGAGTGCGAATTATGAAGATGAACTTGGAGAACTTCTCACAATCTCCAAGGTTAACTCTCTTTCCCAAGATGATTGGATATTAGATTCGGGATCGTCGAATCACGTTTGCTCCAAGAGGGAATATTTTGAGACTTTCACAGGAAATGGAAAAGGTTCCATGTCTTTGGCTAACGGAGAGAAGGTTTCCGTTGAGGGTGTCGGGACGGTGAAACTCAAGATGTTCGATGGGGTGGAACGCACTTTGGGTGGTGTGGCCTATGTCCCAAAGTTGCGAAAGAATTTGATATCCATTAGCCGTTTGAATTCCAAGGGTTGCCGGGTATCGGTGGCGGGTGGAGTCTTGAAAGTCACACGCGGTTGTATGGTCCTAGTGAGGGGAGAGGACAGAGAGGGGTTGTATCGTCTAAATCAAACTTCGAGGAAGATTGGGAAGCGGTGTGCACAAGTGATCGAACGTTCGAGGCATGTCTCGTTTGTGAACAAAGTGGAGACATTGGGTGCTAGCTTTCCAAGAGTAGACGGTAGTGATGGGAGAATACCTACTAGTGGAGGGGATGGATCGAAGTCCCCCTCCAGGGCCAACGGGTGATGTTGACCCGGTTTAGTTGCACACATGCATTGGCCGATTCGAATCGAGGAGGTGTAGGACTGTGATGGATTCGAGGTGTGTGTAGCTAGTTCAAGGAAGGTCGATGAGTTATTGCTTGCGAGCATTGGCAAACGGGAGTTTTTCGTGACAAAGACTTGGTATATCTTTCGAGGGTGAGATTTGGAGGGTGTGGGAGGTGAGGAATTTTACCTCTCATCCATGGTTATTTCTCAAGGTGGAAGATGGTGTTGATGTGTTTGAATGTTTCGTGTAAAGAAGGTGTATGCTATATGTATTGTGTGGGGGTGTACTCACCGGGTTACATGAGGAGCGAGCTTCACCGTATGGTTACATGGGAAGCATTCAGGGGAGTTCTTAGTTTAGAACTTGGTTCCTCGGCGGGTGGAGTCGTTTGGAGTCTTGGAGTGAAGACTTGCGGTATCTCACTTCATGGTTGAAGTTTGAGGTCGCTTAGCTTCGGGTGGAGCGTATTGGCTTGTTAGATGTCGGGATGATCTTAGAGCGGATTTGATGTTTGCATTCCGAGTTCGGTTGGATCGTGAGGATCGCGGGGGGGAATCGCATTAGCTTGGTAGATGGTGGGACAGTCTTCAAGCGGGTTCAATTTCAACATTCTAGAGATTGGTTGGATCGTCAGGATCGCCAAGGTGGAGTTTGTTGATTTTGGCTCTCCTTTTTTTCAGTTTTGGTTTATTTACAAATTTGCCATTTTGGCTCAAATCTATAAATACAAGTGTCATTTCTAGGTTTTGAGAGAGGACAAGTTTGAGAGCTATTTTGTGAGTTATCAAAGCTAAAGAGAGATAGAGCTCCCATTTGAGGGGTGAGTTCTTGTGAGGTTGTGAGTGACTTTCTTAGAGAGATAAATTATGTGTGTGTATAACCTTCGGGTTCCTCCATTTATCTATAGAAAGAAGAAATCCTCCTTGGTGGATGTAGCCCAAATTTGGGTGAACCATGGTATATCGTTGTTGTTTTGCTTTGATGATTGCTTGTATGTTCTTATTGTCTCTTCATTGATGTTTGGTTGATTCGATTGGGAGTTTGCACACTAGTTCATTTTGGGAACAAGGTCTTGGGTGTTTTCCGCACACCAAGTGTTTGATAAAATTCCCGAGTGAGTTTTATCGTCTTGGTCGCTAGAGATAGTCTTGCTTTAGCGCAACATGTACTTCCCTACTTTGACATAGTTTTCAAATGAAATGCGATTTGTCTGTTTTGTATGCAACACCTTTGCATATCAACAAGATATATGTAGATGTTTTTCAATAAATAAAAAGGGTGAAGCAAGTATCCAGATCTTATCGGTGAAACCAACTACTTAAAATTCAACAAATCCCGTGTTTTCTTAATTTTCCTCTTGCAAAATAAATTGAAATTGTCTAAGAGGGCGTTTTGGTTTACCCATGGGGGAGGAGCAAAGATGGAACGAGTTGTCTATGGTTTGGAGTATTTTCCAGAGTTTACATGATTTTATACAAATTTAGGATTTATATTTGATTATGTTTATACATTACAGCCATACATACACCTGCACAAACCTCTATTCAGTAAGCATGTAACTGTCCTGTACTTTTAGCCCTATAGGTGCAGATTGTTCAGACAACTATTGAGAAAGAAAAGAGTCACTACAAGAAAAATTACTTTCCACCACATATATTTGATGTGAAAAGTAATTAAAGACGACATAATCATTAATAGTGTCATAAATAATTCGATTATAATTAATACCACGACATACAAAATAAATTTGTAGTGCTTTTTTTAAAGACGACACTATACAAGGTGTACTAAATTTTTACACTACTTTTTTTAATGTGTCATCAAGCTAACCTAATTGTGGGAAAAATTTGGCACCTATTGCCCACTATTAGCGCCGATTCCCTCCTCCCCCCCCCCCCCCCCCCCCCCCCCCCACCCCCCACCCAAAAAAAAAAAAAAAAAAACTATTTGCAACAAACTAACCTCCGAAGATATCTCTCGCTAACCTCCCACATCTACAACCACCTCTAACCTCCCACGTCCAATTTAATCTCACATCACTAACCTCCGCAATAATATATGTTATCTGATTTGGCTGATTGTTTGCAATGGTTTCGTTTGCCATATAGTTGGCTATGCTCTCGTTTGTTTCGTTTGGCATATTGTTTGCTTCCTTTGGCTGATTAGTTCTCTCTCTATTGTTTTTGTTATTAATGTTATTCAAGCTCCATTAAAGCACCTCCATTGAAGCAGAGCACCTCCGAACCTGTCGATCCGTCCCTGCCTATTTTCAACCTCTGAATGTCTGTTTTTAACCTCGGAACCCGTCATCGCTTTGTCCAGCTGCCTGTTTTCAAGGTAATAACCATTGATTTATGCATCTCTTTGCACCTTTGTTGTTACCTGATGTTGTATACCAAATGGTGTTCAAACAATAACCTCCCAAATGGTGATTATATGTACTTTTTCGGCTATGCATCTCTTTGTTGTTAAATGTATTTTTGGTGTTAACCAAAAAAACACCCAAATGGTGATTATATCTCTTTGGCTTTGTTGTTGTTTTGTATTTTTAGTTTCGTTATTTGGGTATTATAATGCATTTTGGACAATATTTAGTATTGAACCTTATTTCTCTCTAAATTTAGTATTGAACCTTATTTATTTTTATGAATATTGAGTTGATTTTTAATTATAATTATTTTCAGATATGAAAAAATATTTTCGAATGACTCATGAAAAAAATTCCGTTGGAGTGAGGCCTCCACCCAACGAATATTATGTAAATATTTATTTTTGTTTAGATATTTGAATAACCCTAAAAAAAATTCGGAGGCTACCGCCCCTAAACCCCCATCATTTTTATTATTGGGCTCTAGCTATTGGAAATTCCTGGCTCCGCCACTGCATTTATGTAAGTTATCTATTTGTTATAAACAATAAATTTTTGAATCAACATTTATGTTATTTTAATACGGAGTTGCTATTTTTTAAAGTATATTTTGGCCGAGCATAGTGAAAATATTATTAATCAGGAATTTCTTATAGACGCAAAAATGTCACTGAAATAGATATTGACTCTATTCTGTAAACAAAAACTTACATAGATGCAGCCGTAGGATTTGTTGATGACTTTACTCATTTTTGGTAAAAATATAATTCAACAAAATCATATAAACTAACAGGTAATTTCACACAAATATGAATGATATTCACTACAAGAAAAATGATCATTTATGTCAGTCAAAAACTGACATAAATGACCATTTATGTCAGTTTTAGAATTTTTCAAAACTGACATATAAAGCCCTGACATAAATGTTCGTAAAACTGACATAAATAAGATCACATTTATCTCAGTTTTTAAGAACACACATAAAAACTACGGTATTCACCATGTTTTTAATCACATTTTCATGAAAAACTGATATAAATAACATCACATTTATGTCAATTTTAGTAATTTTTATGAGAGTTTTATCAAAACTGACATAAATGTTGATATAAAATTTAAAAAAAATCATTACTCCATCAATAAACAACTATTATTTATAGTTAAATCAACCCTTGTAAATAGATAATAAATAGTCGAACAATATTCAAATAGTCTAGATTTCATCAAACAAATTCATATATAACTTGAAATATACAATATTCATTAAAGAAAATTACATTGTGCCTCAAATAAAAGTCTCAATTTAAAAAAAAATGGACAGAGTCTCCTTTATTTATTGAACTATCCACCCAAAGGGTAACAACCAATCCAACAAAATGTAAAATTGAAATACAGGGCAACCTTTTAAGAATTCTCCTACAAAAGGTAGTTGCGGCCATCTTTGAATCAACACTTGGCAGTGCTTGGTCCTTTTTCACTTGGCAGTGCTAGGTCAATTTTCACTTCGCAGTTCTTGGTCCGTTTGGTTTCACTTCGTAGTGCTTGGTTTTGCTGCTGTTGGTCTGATTTCAGTCATTGGGTTGTTGGTTCATTCTGCCCCATTTGTTATCTGGCCCGTTCTTCCCCATTTGTTATCGGGTTAATCTTGAGTCGGTAAAATCGAACAAATAAAAAAATGGGTAAAAATGGAATACACAAACTGCAGAATCCTTACCTGAGAAAAAATCAAACATATAAGTAAGCATTAGAAGATGAATACTACAAAAAATACTACAAAAAATAAAGGAATACCTGAGATTGCGACGCCTTACACTGAAGCTTTAAAGACGGATTCTTAAAAGCTCTTAGTTACAAACTCTTCTGCTAAGCACGCAATTTGGTAAAACAACTCGACCGCTTGCAATACTATTGACCTTTACCTGTACATATTAAATGGATGACGACTACACATTCACATCAAAATTGTTAATAAACATTTTATAGTACACAACATTAGTTTTATATGATCTTACTCCAAGTTATTGTTCTAATTGTCTAAAAGTAAGGCATCATAATGAAGACTGTAAAGTTGGAGGACATAAGGACTATGGTAAGGCAGCTACTCCTTTGAAACCATGCTTCAAAACTAGCAACTTAATTTACAAGAAGAAGAAAAATAAGAATGTAGTCCCCAATGGATTAACTACAGTTCAAAAAGAGCATACAGATGAATTTTTTGACTTAGAAAAAGGGGCGAGGATCAACTTCAGTATATATATATATAGCTATATATATATAGCTATATATATAGCAGTATATATATATATATATATATATATATATATATATATATATATATATATGCAGTATGCAGTATGTATATATATATATATACACACTAGCGGAATGCCCGTGCCTGAAGGCACGGCAAAAAATTCCAAAGCTTGTAATTGTAAAAACGACAAAATTTCATTCACCAACAAAAATGGCCATGATATCCTTTATTTATAGGACTATCCACCCTGCTTAAGAAATAATAATTAGTCGAACAACATTCAAATAGTCTAAATTCATAAAAAAAAAATCGCATATAACATGAAATATACAATATTCAACAATCACATTGTTCCTCGAATAAACAAAGTGTGAATTTTTTTTATTCAAGTCAATTCATGAGAATAATACCAATACCTAAGTCCAAAATATTTATTATATAACATAAATAATTGTAAACAATTTAAAAAAATTGGTCGAGTTTCCACTATTTATAGGACTAACCACCCTGTTTAGGAAGAAAAAAATAACCCAACAACAATATTCAAAGAGCCAATTTATCAATCAAAACCAAAACTACTCAATTATACAAATAATCCATCCCGGATATTATATAAACCAAATCATCGATTTATGTTTATACAATCATAAGAAGGGCATTAAAAAATTGGCACATATAGTAATCCCTAAACATGTATAACGTAGGAATAAAAACTCGGGAGAAATGAATCTTACTTGAAGTTGAAGATATTGACTCAGCCCTAGTTCCCCAAACCATAACAAATGGAGTATTGCCCATTTCAAGTCGGTCCAAAATAATTCAAAGGCGCAACATATCAAAAGCTTCGTATACTTCATTCTTCCTTCTACCTGTGAACATAGGATAAAAATGACAAAATGTTGGATGAAAAAAAATATTAAATCATATTCAAGTATCGAACCACAAACATACATTAAATTCATCTAAACATCAGTAGAACTAACTCGTGTACTCACAGTTGACACACCCTAACCCCAAGTGTCCTCACTCTTTGCGCCTCCAATAAAAACTATCAACGCAAAATACAGAATACAGTTGCGCCTCCAAGATAAAATATTAAATCATATTCAATTGTGCATCCAATAAAAAATAAAACTCAACATGATATCTAACCTCTAAATACAATATATAATGTCGCTTCCAACACTCCTACATTTACACAAAAGAATGACTTATGCTATTTCTGCGATGCATCGGAGCAGAACTCATCAGCAAAGCACCACATATGAAAACCAAGACGTCAAGTTTTGTATCGATCATATCACGAATAGACAATCTACTAATTATAAGGACACTTTGTTGGATTAGAATCAGCTAGTAACGAAATTCTGCAGCAGCAGTTAGACTATCGAGAATGTCGAGAGAGATAACTCAAGTTCATAGCAGCTGGTTGGAAGAGTGAATTCCATGGTGGATGATAATAGTACAATCACAACAGCTGGTTGGAAGAGTGACTTCCATGGTGGATGATAACAGTACAATCATTGAACCTTGGTAAATATTCCAACTTATATCTATTATCCAACACAATTCAGCAAAACAAATTGCTGCAAAATTGAGAATATTGGTAACTAAAAACTTAATTACAATCTGAAAATACCAATTAATCCCAAAACCCATAACTCTTTGCCTACAAACCCACTCATTCATCCACCTTACCTCTCGGATGAGTTTGACCCTATCTTCTTTCCAAAACCAACAACGATAGTGACAAAACGGTCTCACCTTACCCGCATGAGACATCTATTTTAAACCTTTACCAAGGCTAATTTATAGTTTTCCGGCTCGTCAACTATTGGTTTTAATAGCAAAATGAACACGCGTTCATCATGAGAATCGATATTTAAAACACTAAAACTGGCCCTCAAACACCTATATCAGTTGTACATAGAAACATAAATGTTGTCCTATCATTTTCTCAAGAAAAATACCTGAGTTTATCGAGTTTTTTTGCCCAGAATGATACCAGACCTGTTTAGATTTAATGCATCCCCTGATGTGGGACACGCAATCTGAGTTCTGCAGCACCTGCATAAGTAGCAGCTACCAAGTCAAGAGCCTTACACCTACAATCATGAAAAGTCAATTTAGCATTCACTTCACAAATTGACCACTGAAAATAAGGGTCTCATTTCATTAAAAAAATCAAATGATTGTATGGATACACTTGTAATGCCTATTATGTACCAATTTTTCAAGCATGTACACATGTGTTTAATGCCTATTTTGTTCCACTTTCAAAGCAGGTTCATGGGGCATGTCTACATGGAGATGGGGGAAAATATGTTCAAACATGAAAAGTACAAAACACATTTGAGAAGTACCTTAAAGACCCCCTCTAATTTTTAGACCCCAAAAACTCTATATTCAACCATTCTTTAGCTTCTACTGAATGAAATTGTTAAAAAAATCGTTAAAGATCATGTAGGTGTTGTTTTGATATTCCATCTCATTTTGGAGCAAAACAATGGATAACAAAATTACATATGGTTATCAAAGAATCCGAATATTTTTACCATTGCTCATGTATCAACACATTGGACATTAATATTACAAATGGGTGTAAGAATTACCAATATCTCTACGATTGCCAATGAATAAAAAACAGGACAATAAATAATAAAATTGAGTATATAAATATGTGTGTGGGTTTTCGGGTGTATTCAACATATAAATGTCACTATAAGTCTGTGTGCAGCTTGTATTGACCTGGAGTTTCAAGCACTATACCATAATGTTGCATGATATACATTCATATATATGAAATTTTTCCGCATGGAGTGTGCAATGAAAATTCGGGTTAAGCTCCGTGGCAGATCTTCCATGCAGATACTCATGTGAACAAAGTTATTCTAATGTATATATGCACTATATATATGAAAAAACAAATAACTATAAGTCTGTGTGCAGCTCGTATTTACCTGGAGTTTCAAGCACTATACCATAATGTTGCATGATATACATTCATATATATGAAATTTTTCCTCATGGAGTGTGCAATGAAAATTTTTCCGCATGGACCGCATATACCAGATGAAAAGAAGCAGATCTCTGTACGATAAAAAGAAGTTGTATATGGTTTTGTATCATAAGAAACTCTGTAACAAAAGAAGCTCTTCAAAAGAAGCTTTGTATAATTTTGTATTGATCATCACCATCATCATGGTAAGCGACTATTTTAACTCTCAATACAAAACTGTAATGTAAGGTCTCCATAGTGTGGTGTCTACAAAAGAAGCTCTATATAGTGCATCTATGACAACGACATACATATACATGTTTCAATCATATAATAGTTTAAGTCATAGATGTAGTACGTGATAATAGCTTATGAATGAACATATGAGATTATG
The DNA here is from genome assembly GCA_949130495.1 of Sambucus nigra. Lineage (NCBI taxonomy): Eukaryota > Viridiplantae > Streptophyta > Magnoliopsida > Dipsacales > Adoxaceae > Sambucus > Sambucus nigra. The sequence goes on from OX422222.1 coordinate 74,842,188, forward strand.
AATGAATGAAATACCCCATATTCCTCCACAAACTCAACACCTGTATTAATACAGTTGGAAAAAAATCATTCTTGTACGAACATAGTAAACGAACACAGTAAACTCAACACCTGTATTTATAGGTAAACATTAAAGAAAAATAATATACTGATCAAATAAGATGAATTCCAAATAAGATGAAGTCATTTTTTATAGGAAAAAATGCATATGCAATTAAATACACCGTAAATTTATTTCAAAACCCAAACTTAAGAAAAGATACTTAGCACGAACATAGTGGCCTTTACCTGAATCAACTCAGTTTAATATGCACTTCAATGATATCATCATCCTCCATACCAAGGCCATCAGGAGTTACCATGGGACTAGTTTTATCACCATTAAAACAGAAAACCATGTTTTGTAGATCAAGCTTAACCTTGTCTACGTACATTTTGAACAATCGCTCAAACTTGTCATCCGTGTACACTTGAAATTGATTCTACCCATCCTTGTCCTAGATGGAAATAACTATTTTATTTCTCTCACATGGGGGTCTCACATGGGGAATATGAAGGTTTCTCTTCAACCTTTCCTGCAGAAGAGTGCAATGCATTACTAAGATCTCTTTTCACATATTTTTCAACAGCTTACAACAGAGCTGATTGTGTAAATGACACCAGATCTTGCTTCTTCAACTTGAGGTCATTTACAGCACCTGCTAAGTCTCTATTGAATCTCTTCCATCGCAGCTATTGATTCTCTTTCATAGAACCTAAGCCTCACTCTGCTGAAAAGGAATAGAAAAGTAATGAAAACCTAAATGCAAAAGAAATAATATGATTCGAACTAAAACATTTACAATTTAAAAACCAAAAACAAATATGACAAATTTAAGAAGGGAATTACCATTATATACTAAATAGTGTACGGAAGACATAATGAATCCTTGAATTTGACATCCAAGAACAAAAAAACTAAATTATGAATGAAAACACACAATAAAAGCCTTGAATTTCACAAATAGTTGAGATTTTTATTCTGTACTATAGACAATGCCTAAAATTTCATGCATTAGTTAAGATTTATATTCATGATCGTTGACAATTATGGTAATATAATGCATTTCTATGGTGGGAAACTTAAATAAAACTTTAATCCTAGAAATTACAAATAAAAAAGGACAAATTTTATTATAAAGTAATTGTAACTTCACTATCTTTAAACAGTATGAAAAAAGAAGAAAAAATATTTGAGCACGCAAAAAATTACCACTAATAGACTTATAAAAGTCGTCTGAACATAATAGTATAACTTCAATACACAATAAGAGTTATTTATAGACTTAACTTGAAAACATAAGTTATAAACCTTAATATAATAAAGTGTTACAATGAAGATATTATAAGAGTCATCTTGACATAATAGTATAACTTAGCAGGAATCAACATAAGCACCATATTTCATTGGAATAGAAAATTACTAAGCAAAATCTCTGAAATGTTCATGTTAACAGTAGAATCAAGTGTTAATCAACAAACTTTTAAACAATCAAAAGTTTAGGAAGAAATGAAATTTATCAAGACAAACCATAATGAATTTGGTCTCAAGTAATTAAAGACCAACGTAACTTCACATAAGTATTTGTATATAGCAACAGTAACTTCAAAACAACATAACCAACAGAACCTTCTAAACAGCTTAACCAACACAATAAGACTCATCATGGAAAATACTGAGACTATAAAACTCAACTAAGAGGTTCTGTTTTCGATTTACCATCAGTTGGAGTTACCAATATTGTACATGGTCAGTTTTGGAGGTGCATAACATATGCATATTGGGCCTCTAAGGACGTATCTGTGTGCATTTCGACGCACCATTATAATCAGGAACTTTAATAGAAGCACCATTATAATTAGGCGTCATTGATAGCTGAATTTAGCATCATACAGTCCATTATGTGTACAATGATCTTCCCTTAAGTAAGATGTACCTGCGTTGTTCGAACATCATTAACTATTAGCAATCAATCTACATAATTGAAAATTACTTAGAGTGGTTCCTGCAGAAAAATGGACAACATACATTTGGTTATGCATCTCGATCGGCACATGACACGTTTAATAATCAGGTCTATTTAGTGTGACTCTGAAGGTATTGGATGGATGCAATCATAAAATGGATTGGGTTAGGTGACTGGTACTAGACATGATGCGAACACAACACGATACAAAACACCTAAATTGCCACCTCTTAGTCTGATGATTCCCAAAAGCCACTCCAGTCCTAACTTCGTGGGGAAAACCCAAAGTCTAGCAAAAACATATACACGCAGCGATTCAAACAACAGATGATTAAGTAAAAACATAACAAACGATGGTGCTGCCACCGGGTATACTAAATTAAGTAGTAGAGCATTTTCAATTTATTAAGATCAATGAACACATATATTGTCAGCAAAGAACAATTAGCATTGTTGTTCTTCAAAAATATATTAAAATTACTTATTGCAAAAATCCAGAAAGAAACACAGTTATCAAAAAATGGCTGAAATTATAGATTACATTACAATGTATGTTATTTTTATGTAAAAATGTTGACTTTTAGATATATTCTATAATTCATAAGTTCCAGAAAATAATCTATCCCAAACTAGTCCCAATTTTTCTAGCCTTGATAATTTTACAACGTGTAGTGTTGTTGGATGGTGTCCATGTCCAATCCATTTTTCTTGATCACTGATTCAACTTGTCCAGCAATCTCAGAAAACTCATGGTTCTTCTCGTTGTAACTTGAAGTTTCATCAAACGGAAGGCCATCCCCACCCAATGCTGAAGACCCAGATCGCTCTGGCCTATCCCCACCCAATGCCTTGGATCCTAGCAAAGCACTAGTTTGCATAAACAGCAATGAGAGTAACCACAAACTAGTTTAGAAAGGAAGAAATAATGAGACAGATATCGGGGCGTTCAACAAATGACCAGCTGCGAGACCTGGTCACAAAGATGAGAGCTTGGCTCATAATGCTCATTTGAAGATATAGAGCAGTCGTGATCTCGTCTGTGTGATTCTTGATTGATCGAAATCCAAAGATATTCAAAAAGAAGTCAGCGTCGATTGCTAGCCAGAATAACACCACGGTCACAACTGCAAGGTAGGTCCCAAGGACAATGCTGGTGGCAAAGATTTCCTTAAGCTTCCATGTCGAGCACTAGAGACGGCTTGACTATCTTTAGTTTTGTCATGATGGTCCCATCATTGAGGATGGCGATGATGAGGACCATGAACGGAGAGAAGTCAAACTTCGATATGAGAGCAATGAGCATGAACCCCATCACGATACGGATAGTTATCGAGACCACATAGATGCAGTAGTTTTTCATCCTCTGGAAAATGGCTCAACTTGTCAAAATGGCTCTCACAGTCACACTGAGCTCTGGCTCGGTCAAGACGATGTTAGATGCACTCCTGGATGCATCGGTTGGATTGTCCATTGCGATACCAATGTCATCCCTCTTTAGTGCCGGGGCATCATTCACACCATCTCTAGCCATTCCACAAATATGCTTCCTCTCTTGCAGCAGCTTCACAATCTCATATTTATGCTCAAGAAAAACACCAAAAAAATCCATCAGCCTTCTCAATGAGCTCGTTAATGGCAATCGAAGCAATGGACTCATCCTTGCTTTGGCCAAGAAGGGAAAAAGAGGGGTACATGTTGGTGCCCATCCTAAGCCTCCGACCAGTCTCTTTGCAATTGGCAAGCTGGTCACCGGTGATCATATTAACATTGACACCAAGGGCAAGGGCTTTAAGTATTGTCTCTACACTATCACGCCTTGGAGAGTCAAAGAGGGGAAATAAACAAAAAAACTCCCATGGTCCTCCAGCACTCTCCTTACTCTTCTCGGGTACCATCTATAGTTTAATGGCCAAGGAACAAAAGTTGCGATTGGCAAAGTTATCAATAATTTCATGGGCCCTCTTCCTTGTGTCCCCCTTGAGATCATAAAGGTCAATGCCTGAGCAAAGGCTTCACAGAAATCATCAATTCCAGTAAGAGTGTTGGGCACGTCAGGAACATTCTGCTGAAATAGATTCAGTGAGAGTTTGGCATGTTATGATTTATAGATTATTCATTTAAAGGTTTACGAACGAACATCAAATTTTAGGAACTTAATGGTTATGTAAAAGTACAAATCTATAGCCTTGTATATGTTTTGACATTATGTCTGATACAAAGTGCATACCAAACAATTAGGTACTATACTATGATCAACACATTGACAAAAAGCACCCCCACTCTTAAGAAGATACGTGGAAGTGCATTGGATATTAAAATATATAAGCAAATAAACTATTTTGATTGATAGCTCACACTAAATCTTTAACAAATACCCAACACACCATATTGAATGTTCAATACCTTGTCATTACATGTACCAAATGGGTTGGAGTTTACTCCATTACCAATATCAGCTGCTACATCACTAACCTAACAACATCGAGTAAATATATAGCTTTAGAGTTAACAGGAATGTAATGGAATATTTTAAACATGGGCATATTTAATACTTCTCTCATAGTAATATACGTGACATGAGAATGTTTAGGAATCTATGTTCAATCTCAAGAAGGGTTGGTACCCAGAGTGAGCAGTTCCCGCAATCTATCAAAGTTGTAAAGCATCAATATATGATATGATAAAACCATGAAAAGAAGAAAATTAAAATAATCACAATGATGAATTCAAACTTTTAGAAATGAAAACCATTTCTAATAACAATAGATTTTTTTATGAATTCAGCTTGACATTTGTTCTTTTTAATATACTCTGAGTGAGTCCAAGACATACCCCCTCAGAAATAAAAGAGCTTTCACAATACTCAAAATTTAGAATTCTCAAATTGAAAAGAAAAATGTTAAAAGGGTAATAAAGAAGCATAATAAAAAAAAAAATCCCAGACTCTAAACGATCAAATATACACACTAATTTAAGGATCAACATACCCATTTCTCGATTTGAACTTTAACGAATAAAATCAAGCACAACGTCCTCCGAACTGTTGGAGATAGCATAAGTATGGGTACGTGCTAGGTGTATTAACTGTATAAATTGTACAAGACTCATACCGTATCAATTTTTTAACAATAGAAACTATTAATTAACAATATAAACTATCAATTTTCTATGCCTTCCTATATTATCAATAAAACTAAATTCCATAATTTTTTGTATATAAACATCAAAACTAAAATTAGTCCCGATTCAACATGAAGTCGGAAGAATATACACCATAAAAGATCCCAACAAAATAAATGTTACTAATTATTTTCATAGAATTAAACAAATGGAAAACACACCTCGCAATTCTAGTAATCTATGAGGAACAACCATCTTATACAAATCTAATCTGAAACCTAAAATCCAACAACATAATAACACAATTGAAATAGGGAATAGAAGATACCCAAAATAGGATTTGCAACCTAAATGAAAGAAGAAATCAAAATCCCTAATCGAACGCTCAAGGACCTGAACATCAAGGTGCACACACACAAACACAAATTGAATCAACAAATTGTAATCTGGACAAAAAAAACCTTGCAGATCCATATATATACACAAATTTGGCCAATCCGTGTACATATATAAATTCAAATCCAAAAATAAAAACAAAATCAAGAACAAATCGAACATAAATTAGAACTCAATCTCGAAAACCCTAGTAATAAACAGTACCTGCATGATGGAAGCTTGCTGGATGTAAAACGAGAGACAGATGGCTCTGTACGACCGAGAGAGAGAGAGAGATATGTTTGTACATAGAAGTGTGAGAGAGACGGGAAAGATTTTGAGGAGCAAAATTTTGGAGCGGGAGTGAAAAAAAAATCCCCGCTTTATTTTTTCCATTTATCTCAGTTTTGACTCAAAGAAAAAATAATTAGCATTATATTTATGTCATTTATATATAAAAATGAGATAAATAATTTATTTTTTATATCAATTTTATTTAAATTGAAATAAAAATATACTTTTAGAGTCAAATTGACATAAATAAATATCATTTATGTCAATTTACATTTCTCTGACATAATGTCAATTTTTAAACTGACATAAATGACCATTTTTGTAGTAGTGTATTTTTAGTGGTTTCTTTTCCTGTTGTAGCTCAAGCTATATTCATGTTTAAGGATCATATGATAGAATATCCTGCATATGAGTTCAATTTGTGTATATATTTCCAGCTCTAGTAGTGACAAATAATAAATTTATTCCTATTGTATTACAAATAATCAATCAAATTATGCTAATAAAAAAAGTGCTTAAGACAATAACTCAAAATAATAATAAATACGTTAATATGACAATATACTTCCCAGTTATTAACCACCAAATTTCATAGATTCATTTGAATCATCAAATTGATTGGAAAAAACTACTATCCTCTTGTTTAATCTGAACAAACAAAACCAAAATCATTTAAGATTTGAAATCAATTGCCCGTGTTGAATCTTTCAATTTTTAAAGCGATTTCTCCAAATACAATATTTGTGGTAACCAATTCGATCATATCCTTTGTTTCCTTTGTGTGTACTTCATTTTATTTGGTTCTTCAATAAATGGGTTTCAAGCAGTGGTGTGTTTGGTAACCTTATATTCACACCTGAAAATTAAAATTGAATGAAAAGCTAGTTAATATGTCTTTGAACAATAGTTCAAGGGTCATGTAGTCCCAGTCTTAGTATGGGTTCTCACGTTACATTTTTAGGTCAATAATTAAAAAATATGTTTGTCATATTTGTTATGGTACATGTCACAAACAAACTCCTTTCTTGAGGGACTATAGGCCGGTTCTCTAATATTTCAGTTCTAAGAGGCAGAATTCAAACCAATGGTAGCTTATTTATATATCAATGATATTTAATTTCAATAAGATTTTGTGGAATTCATTGACTGAAGTGAAACTATATGTTGATGTTTGATTGATGATGAGCATTACGTGGGTTTTATTTATTTTATCGACTTTTGAATAAAAAAAAAATTTGGGCAGCCTCATTACTACTAAATTTGATCTTTTTTTTATTTACAATAATTCATTGTTCAATTTTGCAAGTGATTGTTTTGGGCAGTATTCAGACACTAAAAATCAGATCCAATATAGTTATCTTTATCTTACTTCATTTGTGTATCGCCTACTTTGAAATTATTAAGTGTGTATACCCACATTGATATTTTTTAACATATGTATATTATAACAGGTCAACTTGATTAAAGTGTATGAATATGTATTGTTGAGTGTGGGTTTTATATTAATTCTATGCTTAAGGAAATTATGAATAAGACAAAAATGGCTATAGCCCATTCGTGTTAATTTGTAGCCTAGATGATCTAACTATATATCTATTTCCATCGACCTTTGTAGATAGTGACTAATCTAATAAGATTTAGTAGAATGTGGTTAATCGAATGAGATATTGTAGAATGTAACTATATTTGAAATGAACATGAAATTTTATCCATTTATTGTTGACATTTTACCCCTTTCTCAATATTAGTGTTTGCTAGTATAAACAGACTAGAAACTGGCAAGTGGGCAATTAAAGACGGAAAAAGATTGGTTGAGATTTCCAAGGTTTTTTTTCATTATTATTACACGGATGCATATACTTTTACATATATTATAAAAATCTAAAGTATTTTTTTGAAAATTGAGTAGTGACTATAATTTCATGCTTTTTTTATTATCTGTAGACATACTGAGGAGTACTAAGATGGCGTGTACAAATTTATTGAATCTATCAATAAAATTCCTAGAAATCCTGATATGATAACATGTCCCTCTAAAAAATGTAAAAACTTTTGTCAACAAGATGAGTAAGAGTTATTTGAACACCTAATCATTCATGGCATTGATCCTACATACGAGAAGTGGGTCGTTCATGGAGAACATTCAATTTCTTTATACTCTAATAATGTTGATATTGAATTGTCAGATTTACATACGATGTATAGAGATGCTTATGTTCAACATGCAGTTGTTGTCGAAAATAGTTTTGAAAGCGGTGATGAAAGTTTTAAACAAAAGTTGAAAGATGTCGAGACTCTTATATATCCTGGGTGTAAAAATTATATAAAGATGTCGGCAATTACAACTTTATACAAGAAGAAAGCTACACATGGACTATCGGATAGAGGATTTAGTGAACTTCTTAAGTCTATGCATGAAATATTGCCCGAGGATAACGTTCTTCATAAGTCTTTGTATGAAACAAAAAAGTTTTTAAAAGAATTTTATCTTGGCTATGAGAAGATAGATTCATGCATTAATGATTGTTGTTTATTTAGAAAAGACTATGAACATTTGGATAAATGCCCTAAATGTGGCTCCTCACGGTGGAAAGTCGACGAACGCACAAAGAAGGTTAAGAAGGAAGTATCTGCTAAAGTATTACGGTACTTTCCAATAATTCCTAGATTTTGAAGGATGTTTTTATTATCAGATAAAGCGGAGCAGTTGCAATGGCACTCAACTCACATAATCAAAGATGGCAATATGCGACATCTAGTTGATTCATTAGCATGGGACACAATTAATAAAAAGTGGCCTCATTTCGTATTCGATCCAAAAAATCTTAGGCTTGGACTTGTAGCGAATGGATTTAATCCCTTTAATAATCTTAGCTCGAGCTATAGTTGTTGGCCTGTAATTCTAACTGTGTACAATCTTCCCCCATGGTTGTTAATGTTGCAGGAAAATTTAATGTTGAATTTACTTATACTGATGCCAAAGAAACCCGGAAATGACATAGATGTATATCTGCAACCCCTTATAGATGACTTAATCGAGTTGTGGAATAATGGGGTGGAGATGTACAATGCATCTAGCCAATCTACTTTTAATTTGAAAGATATTTTGATGTGGACAATAAATGACTTTCCCACATATGGTAATTTAGCCAGATGTACCATAAAAGGGGAATTTTCATGTCCACTTTGTGGTCCTAACACATCCTCACTACGCTTGTCAAAGAGTATGACATCAATGTATACATGACATAGACGTTTTCTTCCATTGAACCATCCATGGAGGGTTAATAAAAAGAGTTGGTTAAACTGATTTGAAGAATTAGGGAGGCCACCAAAACCTTTGAATGCAAAGGAAATTTTAGATGCTCTGAAGGGTGTTGAAAATGATTTCGGTAAATGGAAGAAGCGTAAGAGGAAGAAAGTGTTCTTGATAAAAAAAGTCAATATTTTGTATTTACCATATTAGCATGTACGTATATTTTAACTCATAATCTAAGCCAGTGATTTAATGCAATTCTATTAAAAGTTTTAGGACATTTATTTTTCACATTAATCCTTCCTCATTTTTTTTCTCTAGGCATTAGATTTACATCACAATTTGGACGTGATGCACATCGAGAAGAATATAAGTGAGTGCCTAATTTACACATTGTTAGATGTAAAGGGAAAATCAAAAGATGGCCTCGAGTCTCGTAAAGATTTGCTATAATTGGGCATTAGAAAGGAATTGCATCCTCAACTAAAAGGGGATAAATTTACGTGTCGGCGGCACCTTACACACTCTCGAAAAAAGAAAAGAAAGTTTTTTGTCAACGACTATATGATTTGAAGTTACCTGATGGTTATAGCTCCAATATTAGTCATTGTGTTTCATTGGAAGAATGTAAGTTATTGGGATTGAAATCCCAGTACTATCATGTTTTAATGCAACAATTATTATCATTTTCTATACGAGGACTATTACTAAAGGGACCAAAACAGGTGATTTTTCGTTTATCTTCATTTTTAATGAGTTATGCCAAAGAGTGATCGATAAATATAGAACGAAAAAATTAAAGGAAGATATCGTAAAGACTATATGCATGTTGGAGAGGTACTTCACTCCCTTTTTTTCAACATTATGGCTCACTTGCCAATTCCCTTAGCGCGAGAAGCTCAATTATGTGAGCCGGTACAATTTCAAAGGACGTACCCATTTGAGAGGTAATTTAGAATGTATTTAACTTTTTTCTTATTAAAAACTTAAATATATAATTATAGATGTTATATTCGTATTCTTTTGCTATGGTTTGTCATTAGGTTTATGAATGTACTCAAGGGTTATGTTAGGAACCGTGCACGACCTGAACGATGCATAGTAGAAAATTATTTAGCTTATGAGTGTATAAGGTTTTGTCGCATGTATCTAAAACAAATAATAGAAACAGGTGTTCCACAATCTTGAAATGATGAGTTCGAAGATGAGACAATATTGAGAGGTCGACCTATTGCTAAGGGAAAGCCAATAGCATTGTCCGATGACATGTTAAAAATTGCCCATCGTTATGTGCGATTTAATAATCCCGAAGTTGAGCCATGTATAAAGTCAGTAAAATAATGATCGTTATATATATTTATAAATCCAGTTATCATTAATATTGTTATTAAAATTCCTCCACGTTCATTTTAGAATGCATTTTAGAGAGCTAAAGCATTCCAATCGAAATTTATCCTGAGATGAGTCTATGCTACAAAAAAGACATACCGAGACTTTCACTTTGTGGTTTATGAATATGGTAGACCAATTTTTACATTGTGTATTGTAAGAGTCTAATGTTGTTATGTATATAAAAATTCATATAATTTCATTTATGATCTTTTAAACATATTAAGGTTCAAGCAAACACAACTGAAGTATTAAAAATCCTAAAGCGTCTAGCGGTTGAGCCACGATGTTATGCTATGTCATATTTAGGCTGCATAATAAATGACAACCGATTTCACACATCAATGGTTGATAAGTCCACCCAAGATAGTGGGGTTTTTCTAGAGGCAGAGAATATTTGGAGATCTAGTGTAAGCGATACCACACACATTATTGCTAATGTTTCATATTATGGGATTATACGAGATATAATTTTGTTGGACTTTCACAAATTTCAAATGCCTATCTTTCAATGTGATTGGGCCAACATTTCAAATGGTGTTAAATTTGACAATGGATTCACTTTGGTTAACGTCCACCAAGGATAAAATCAGCTAAAAAAAGATCCTTTCGTTCTAGAATCACAAGCAAAACACGTATTTTATTCGAGAGAAACTGTAATATCAAATTGGGATGTGGTTCTCAAGGCACCGCCAAGAGGTTTTCAAGAGCTGGAGACGTATTATGAAAGTGTTTACACGTCGTATTCACCGATTGATGTTTCCAAACTTGATAATGATAAGAGAAATGACGATGAGCCTCATGTGAGGATTGATTATGAGGGTGTTATTGTTTGATTGATATTTATTTTAGCATGTAGACATTAAGTTTGTTTGATGATCATATACATTAGTATGCTTATGAAAAATTCATTTTTAGTTACAAAGTTTGGGCATGTTGATGTAAACAGGAAATCATTGATAACAATAACTACGCAGTAGGTCAATATCATGTTATGTCCAAATTATAACGCTCCAATCAGCAAGAATATCTATAAATGGGGAATAAAAAAAATTGCAAAATTTTGCTTGATCTAATTCTTGTTAGAGCAGCACAAAACCAACTGGCATTGTTCAACATATGTTCTATTTTTTCACTTAATATGGATGAACTGTCGTTTTATTTGCTATGTTTCTTCCTATCAACTATGCAATACAAATGCTCATGCTGATAACATAACTATAATTTTGCTCTGATGTATTTGTCTGCATATGGCACTTGCAATACATTACAACCTTATGTATTGATTCTAACTGTCGGCTGAGTGTGTAAACAAAGTATTTGGTAGAATTTCTTATTTCTTCTCATCATCAGTTCACGTATTTATTTTTAAGGCTTATTTCATTTATGTTTTGGTTTAATTTCATTCTAACCAATCTAATATAAGTTTGATCGTTTAATATATGTTTGATTTCTTGTATGTTTTTGTTTTATTTCATTTCCAATCCAAATTGTGTCCCTCCAAGTATATGTTTGATCGTCTGAATCTTAATATATAGTATAAAGTGGATGATTGGGATTATGTTTAGAATTTGATTTACTTATTTTTCATAAACTTTTTATGCTTGTTGTGGTTTATGTTTAGACTTGAGTTTACTTATTTTTCATAAACTTTTTAAATTTTTCTATGAAGTTGGGAAAAAATTCTCCCAAATTTTAATAATGGTTGAATTATAAATAATAAGATTCTTTTCTTTTACTTTTCAGTGAGTGTCTTCTTTTCTTTTAGTTTAATTTGCCTAGTCGATATCAAGTTATTGATGCTTAGGATTTCTAATCAGTATGGTTACTGAGATATATATAGTGAGACTTATTACATATTTTCAGGCTCGTTCCTCAACTTTTGAAATAGGACATAAGATAACTCAAATGAATTGTCTGAGATACCAAACCCGTAACATGTTTTCATTATTATCAGATAAAAAAGAGGATCATAAATAAGAGTACATAGATAGGTTTTTTTTTACAAATTATTTTCATCACATTAATAGGTTTTCCCTTATGTTTCATTTAGATGCATTCAAAGGCAATAGAAATTCAATTTTGAAAAGCATGTGGGGTAACTATGAGCAAATGATCTTAAACATGGGAAGATCAATGATTATTGAGTTATTTTTAGCCTCTACGTCTTGGCATATTTACAGCATTATGATTCATTTCAGTGAGATAATTCTAACCTGCATCTTTTTCCTAAATATTTGTACAACAAAATTATACGTAAGATTTACCAAAGGGTCAAATTATTCAAACATATTGGATTATTTACGCATATTTTACAAAACATCCGATTACTTGCTAGTTTTTGCTGTTACGGTGGAAAAGTATTTGTCGTTACAATTTGAGTTCTAAGAAGGCATAATAAGCATTTTTAAGTTCCTTGTGCACTCTATTTTCTTCCTATTTGATGCCGTAAATAAAATTAGGTGCTCCTCACATACACCTTTACCTATATTTTATTTCTACTGGGAAGTAACTATGCTTGAACAGCTAAGACATACTAAGCCTTGTATATATATTTCACCATACCCAAAGAAGGAAGGGGGTGGGTGTGACAACCCTCTCTAAATAATAACGGGTGGCCATCCCTATACTACATTAAATCAGGTATCTCAGATGGCACAGTCTCAACATCAACTGACAATACTTGTAATATAAGGCTAACTACCTGAAATCATTAAAAGTGGATTATCAAAATTTTAAAACTTTTTATTTAACAACAACAAAAAAAACCAATAATGCAAAAAACCAGCAATATACATATAACTACGATGAGTGAAATGTGCAAACTCCATTAATATACAAGAGTGCAATACAATCTACAACAAAAATTCAACAATGATATACCCGAATATGTTGTCGGGTAACAGACAATACAATGATCAGAAATATAAAAATATGAAAGTGTTAATCTACAACACTTGAATACTAACTCAATATACAAACGAAATCCTAATCTAGATGTACAAAGATAGGAATCGACTAAAGCCAAGTGCCGCAACAGTCCGCTACTGCCACAGCTCCACGAAAATCCTGGATGGATAACATCAAAGGCTTCCTTGCGGAGGAACACCTAAAGAAGTACAATATATACATGGAGGAGAAAATATAAACGGGTCAGAGCCCAAGTTGAAAAATATTTTATAGCAAGTGTATTAAAATGCATAATAATTATAAATGCATTATTACATGATTAAGGTGGAATCGAACTCTCCATGATAATTCAACTCGCCTCTCAACTAAAGCGTGCACTAAGCCTATGCACGTGATCTCCAAATGGATGCCCGATTCTAATTTAGGTAAGAGGATTCTAACTTAAACCTAAATGAAGTATTTAAGTTAAGCCATCTAACCTATCTCCCAATGTACATTTTATTCCTATAATCTATGAATTATATACATTAACTTTAATGTAATAGTTATAGTTATCTTTATAATGTTCATTTGTTGAACATATAAAGTTACATGATCCAATCATGACCACATCAACACAATACATCAACATTCTCATTTACTAGAATTTTATATTCTAGTGATGCCCTTATAAGGCATGAAACCATATATATAATTATTATAATATTTATATATGAGTTATTAGCATCATGAATTTAAAGACTAAACTCCTCTCGATTCTCAACACGCCACTACGTTTCGTGCGTGGGACGTCTCGCCGAAGCGAAATCCAAATAAGGAACCCCCCCGTTACACTACTCCTGACCGTATTAATCGTCGAGGATCATTATTCCCTCAATGTATGATGAATGTAACCCAAATTATTATCATCCAGGATTAATAATTAATATTCCCAATTCTCAATAGTACACGGCATTTCATGCATGGGACGTCTCGCCGAAGCGAAATCCAAACAAGGAACCCCCCCCATTACACTACTCCTGGCACTGTCGATTGTCGGGATAGGTGATATATGTATAATATAATTATGAGCATTAAGGACTAAACTTACCCCCAAGTTCCAACATTACACTGTAATTCTTGCGTGGGATGTCTCGCCGAAGTGAAATCCGAACAAGGAACCCCCCCGATACACTAATCCTGGCAATGTAGATCGTTGAGGTCCATTATGCCCTTGATACCAAAATACAAACACAAGAAATAATAACCATCCAACCGAGCTATAACTCGAAGGAAGCAGGCTCACATGCTATCATCTTCCAGCAGCCCATACACGTAGCAAACTGGGGTCACCTGGTGGCGTTCCACGACACCCACCTCGTGATCAACTCACGCACACGAGGTCCCGAGAAGCGGTCATATCTCCTAAGCGGTAAGTGAGAGCGACACATACCCACGACCTCTCACCCCCAAAATAAATAAATGTATATAAATATGTCATTTGCTGACCACCATGGACGACTATGACCTAGGGAATATCTACACCCTGCTATTTGAGCCGGGATGCTCACCCTCTATGCACGAAACTTCCCAATGATAGCAAGGAGGGGGTATGATTAACATGTATATACACCATCATATAAGGTATACATACATCCCACATAATAAAGATATACCATTATATAAGGTATACCTGAAACATCATATTCATTTTCATTATACGCCCAGTTTATTACTCTCAAGATATACTAATCGTCAATTCTCACACATTTACCCCACTTAGCATACACTATACTAATTCTCACTTGAAGCTCACATCTTTCTTCTAATAATGAATTGTCTTTCAATTCTATTTAAGTTAAGGATATTTTATATCCTAATGCACCTAGCATTTCTCATTGTGTGAGATATCTCCCAATTCAATCATCAATAAGGATATTTCTATTTCTATATCCGTATGCACTTCAAATAGCATTCATGATTCTCCATCCATAATAGGGTTCAATTCATTTTGTGAACCTTTAAAGTTATCCCATTTGGGATTGGATCCTAAGATCCATTATCTCTAAGTTATTCTAATTATCAAATCGTGAACTCGTTATTATCTTCAAATAAAACTCTCAAATAAAAGTGGGCTTCCCCACTTAGAAAAATACCAAAATCTCTAATCGGTATTCCTCAATTTAGTCAATATGACTCCAAAATTTCTTATAAGGGAAACTCGCTAAAAGTCTCCAAAACATAGTCCAAATATCTCCTATAGAGATTCCCAATCGATAACCTCGAACAAAACGGGATAAAATTATCCTTAGAAAACATCCCTTGAAAAAGCCCTGTTTCCGAAACGATTAGGGCCAATTCCCAATCGATTCGGGTCATCAGACCTGGGATTCTGTCTCCGGCCGAATCGATTTGGTTAGAGTCCGAATCGATTCGGTCACTCAGACCTGGGCACATGCATATTTCCGAATCGATTCGGCTAGGGGACCGAATCGATTCGGCCTACCTGGAGGCTAAAAAATGGCTACTTTTTAGTAAGCCAAAAATTCCAAAATTCATATTTATCATTTTCTCTACATTTCTTTTCAACCCAATCACAAATATATCATTAATATTCATCCTAGAATACATGTGAACTAATTTCAATCCTCAAATCAAAGATCTACATATTAAATCTACGATTATACCCAAAAGTTAGGTTTTTGTTAAACTAAACCTAAAACCCAAAATATCATTCCACAAATCATGCAATAAATGTACACAATAATTATTTAGCAAGTTTAATCAATTGCCTCGGGTTCGTAGGGTCTCAATCCGCCTTGAGATCGCGTATTGTCCGAAAATCTCCTCTTTCTCTCTCTTTTCTCCTTCCTTTTCTTCTTCTCTCTTTCTTTCTTTCTATTTCTCTCTCTTTCTTGGGAGAAATATCTCCCGTACGCTTTTTAAGCCTAATCTCCTAAGGTACACATCTTTAAATGATAAGACACACTTTAAATGACTCAGTGACTTTAATTCGAGTCAAATGGTCCTAATTTATTTTCGAACCTAAATGGACCCCAAGTACAGTCATTTCAACTTTATCGACCCTTCCGGACACTATGGTACCCTCAGAATCGATATTCGACACTCTTTCTAACAACTTCAAATTTTGACCTCAATTGCCAATTTAATTATTCTCTAGTTAAAATAATATTTATTTCTCCCAAAAATAAATAAATATTCGCCTCCAAAACCTCGGGTTTTTACAGTGGGGTAATAGATGAACTTCCCCATGATGGAAGTCCTAACACATACATACACGATTTGCATTTTCATGTAAAGTTTTATTTTTTAGCGATTGGCTTTGTCCTTTCCATGAGAATCACATATATAATACTTGTCTCTTTCACTATAAATGTAAAGATGAGCATATAACAAACATTATTTCAATTTCAATTCTCTTCATATGTAATAAAAAGACAAAAATTCCCATACACCATGTTATAGTACTTAGCATCTAGTAGGTAGACAAGAAGTGATGACTTTTTCTAATTCCATTCTTATCAAATACTAAACTCGGGAAAGCCAGCAAATAAAATCAATATAGTATAGAGATCATTACAAACCTATTAGGAATCAAGAGAAATACTACTGCAATACACTTAGACACAAGCGTCCCACCAATAGACTTAATATGGGCTCATACAAGATTTCAGAAACATTAGGTGCTGGAAACCAGTAAAACTTTTCGGCTTGAATGTTAAAAGTAACAATATGTATAGGGGAAGAGTCCCCATTTGTCGAAGGATTCTTATGCACAGCACGTTCAAAGTCAACCCCCTATGTACCTTGCCAAATATAACAAGGGAAATTCCAACTCCTTCACAAAAAATTCACTTCTATCACTGGATACTTGTGATTAGTGACAATATTTTTTTAAGGCATCTTGGCATATTTTCGTGAATAGAGAATACATACACAAGACATAAATAATTTGGTGCAATTATTACTTCAACTTAAGGACCATAATAATGGGCAAAATAGGAATAACTTACACCGAAGTTAATCTTTCTCATCCCAGACTTTCATGTGATCATTAATCACAAATGCCATTTTAGGATGGAAGGTTCAATCTTAGAAGACTCCAAAAAATTATTTTCTTAAGACTGAAAGAAATTTTTGGTCATATAACCTTACCACCATCTCTGTTTTCACTTAATTGTGTTTATATTTCCTACATTGCATTATCAGCTCCAATGCCACGCATTATCAGCTCCATTGCCACTGTTGCAATACCTCTGATGGACCAAATATTATAACATATGGTAAAGTTGCGGAGTCATTACTAGCTTTGTTTGGCCAGATGTGTCATCACTTTTTGGATCACATAGCCATAATGCTCTCTGAAATGCTTCATAGTATTTTTTTATTTCAAGTTAGAAAACACGAGGACTAAAAAACACATCCACCAGATATGTTTTCACAAAGTCATCCTTCATCTGAGATTGGGGCTGTAAAATGCATTGCATTGACCTGTTGCAATATTAAAATCCATAAGTTGAAGAAATATTAGCATCCTATGCATAACCGTTTCTTTCATGTTTGGACCTCTCACAATTGTGAATTTACCACCCCATACCATGTTTCTATGGATAAGTTAATGAGGTAACTACTTCTTCCCCTGCTATTGTGTTGTGGTTGTTCACTAATATATTTTGATTATTTGGATTTTTGGACTATATTATGTTCTATAATAATATGGTTCTTAACATTTATTGTTGTCTTATATTTATTTCGATTCATTTATGTTTCCACCTTAATACTTACATTTACATGTTCATTAGGAAATTGTTCAAACGCATGTTCATTATTAAGAACTTGGTCCTCTAAATCATTTATCTATTGAAAAATATTCTTGAATTTCTCTTTGTTCCATATTTTCTGCTTTGATTTGAGTAGATGCCCAGGCATCTTGAATGATCTCCTTGACATTTGAATTGATGCACCACGTAGAAAGGAATTTAAAAGTCTTAGGGAAATGGTCACTAGATCTTTTAATAGAAATAAATAGAGGGCTATTGTTTGAAAAAAATAGTGTATATTAATGACATATATCATGGTTGGCAGAAAACATTGAGAGCTGGGAAACTTGTCAAGAATATTTAAAGCTTTTTATTGTGACTGGCGAAGAAGTCCCCTCTCTCATTCGCGTGCTCAATATTCAACATGTCATCACCTTTGTCCTTCCCACAAGTAAGTTTGTTATTTTTAAACTTTTGAAAGACGGCTAAATCCCAAGCTCGGCAAAACAATAACTCAGAACATATAATGATAATATTTTAAAATTTTATCTTGAATACAATATTTGTTTACTTTACGCCCCTTTTCTTGGATATTACAAGGGCCCCATTTCAAAACTTTGCCTTAGTCCCCCGGGTCGGGATTGCAAAGACCACCTTAAAGTGTGAAAAATTTGATGCTAAAAAGACACTTCAATTTGAACTTTATGATAAATGCCATTGAAGTCCATATAATTTAGACTACATTCCATGTATATTATGTGTATTCAAAATAGGTTGCTAGGAGTAAGAGATCGAGATGAACTACATGCAAAGAGAATGAGGGTGCAAGATTATCATGTGAAGTCTCTAACTCACATGTGTCAGAAGAAATTTATGCGGATGAAGTAGCCAACATTGATTCTGTTGACAAGGGGAAAAAAAGAAGCGGGGGCCATCAAAATTGAATGTAATTGCAACTGGTATAAAAGACCGTAAAGAGGTAGAATTCAATGAATTTGGGCAACCAATTGGACTCAATTCCATCCAACTTAGTTCTATGATTGGTATTTTAGCACGAGAATGCATACCATTAACACATAAAAGTTGGGATACGGTGACAAGTGACATCAAGGATCAAATATGTGAGTTTGTTACTGTGAGTATTTTATTTCTCTTCCCTTTGCACTATTGTATAATATTTTGAAAGCAACATTGTACATATTGAATTGTAACTAATATAGTGTATTCGTTCTGTATGATTCAGCAAAAATATAACCTTGAAGAATACCGAAAGGTCATTGTTTTGGGTCAGACAGGCGAAAAGATTATAAGTCAATATTATCAACATTGATACGAGAACAAGCTAAAGGAACAAATTCCACTCGCCATCTTTCATTGCTCAAGCCCCCTTAAATGAAGTCAAATGAATGGGATGATTTTGTTAAATATCGTTTGTAACCTGAATTTGATGTAAGTGAATTTGATTTTTTATTTTTAATTTTTATTAATAGACTAAAGTCCCCTTTTAGTATTCTCATATGTCTTCCAATTATACATGTTTTCTCATATTTAAATAGGAAACAAGTGAAAATCATAAGCAGGCTAGAGAAAAGCAAATCCATCCAAAGACAACTAGTCGTAGAGGCTATGCAAAACTTAAGGAAAACATGGTATGTTTCCTCTTTTAAAGTTGTACACTTCATAAATAGATTAAATTATTTGGTAATTCTATGCATTAATATTTTGTAGAAAGCTGAAGACCCAAACAAAACTATACGTCGTGTGTTTAGATAAGGGGACATAGGAGAGAAAATGGCGATCCAGTTAATCAAGTTGTTGGTGAAGCAATAGCAACGATTTAAACACTTACAGAACACTTTAAAATTTATTTTTTTAAAGCCACAATGTGCTTATTATATATTTTTTAATATGTTGAATTCTTATATTTGTTTTAGGAAAAGATGGGAAAAATTTCATCTCATGACTCAACATCGTTGAGAGATGATGCAGTTGCAATGGTGCTTGGTCCTGAACGTCCGGGTCATGTCCGGGGTATTGTATTTGGCGTGACACCCACGAAGCTAGATGCATCATTTCATAGAAATGCAAGGGTAACGAATCTTGAAAATCATATTCAACAACTTTTGGAATGGAAGATGCACATGGAAAGTCGAATGACATAAGGAAATGGACCAAATGTGGTATTTTTTAAAATTAAACATGATTCAATACATATATTTTCCCTTAATTTGTTTTTATTTACTTCACTTGCAATTTCTATGGGGTCAACATGAGGGTGGTGGGGATACCATGCATAATCACGCACATGTTGCACATGTTATTGTTAATGAATAAGTTTAAATTGTTTTACTAGTTGCATCCATATTTATTTTTTTATTATTTTCTTTGTAATATTTGTTAGTGCAATCAAGAAAGTGCATGTGCACAAAGTGCACCACAAATAAATTCTCTCCGCAAATTGTTACATTGGTTGGAGACTGGAGAAGAAGTGGCAAGCGCAGAACATGATTCTACAGACCCGAAGTCATTAGTGTACCATCAAATTCTTGGGCCTGATTGCTATAAAGTACGGGTTATTGAAATTTTAGTGCCCAAAGTGTCAGTTCTTCGATACTCGGATGCGTTTTCCACACTTGATGATGCCAAAGGAAGTACCATAGCATGGCCACAGCGATACATTCATTTTGACTAATTATGTCAGTGGAATAGTTATGGTTCTTGAATTTTATTCTAAGAATTTTTCTTTGACATTCTCTCCTATTGATTTCAGAAAAAACATAGGAATCAAGTCGGTATGGTATTTCTTCGTTCCTTTTTTGGATTAAAGGTATACTTTATTTTTTATTTTTTTATTACAAGTGTGTTATTAATTTACGAGAGTATTTACTAAAATTGTTTTCTGAATGGGAACTTATTTTTGGAAGACGTTGAAGACATTTTGGGAGGAATGTTTTTGAAGAATGCTATTAGTTATTTTTTGAAGAAATATTGCATTTTAACTTGTTAGGCTATGCTCGTATCATTATAATCACATGTTTTTATGTGACTTGTAACACCTGAGTATATATTCCCTCAACTATTTTGGGCATAACTTTGATATTATGGTTATGAGTGCCTCTTAATTATATAAGTTTGTTTTATATTTCAAGAATTGTGGAACGGCTAATTGTGATACAATCATATATGTGGTTATATTAATGTTAGTATAAGTAACATGTATTTTAGAAGCTAATTTTCATGAAAAAAAATTTACACCTTTAACGACATATTTTATACATCGTAAAATGATAATAACGACATTTATATTTAGTCATGTACATTATTCATGACATGTAGGCTCAGTCGTAAAATAAGGTCATGACATATAATAAGTAGTCATGGAAGTTTTTTTCGGTAATGACTTTTACGACTAGTAACTACTTGTCATGGATAACTGTTTTAACGACACTTGATAGGTGTCGTGAAGTAGTTTTACGACACCACAAAGGTGTCATCGATATTTATGACTAGTAACTAGGTGTCGTGAATATTAGTTTCAGCGACACTGGGCAAGTTTCCTGAAATAGTTTTACGACACCACAAAGGTGTCGATATAGAAGGTAACTTTCTATGACACCCCCCTTCAACGACTACATGAAATGTGTCATGAAAACAATTACATGACACATATCAGTTCTGACAATAAAATAGGGAGTCAATAAAAGTAATTAAACGTGGAAAGCAAGGGTGGTGAACTTACCACTTCATGAAGATATTGGGCTAGCCTCCAAGAGTTTGCGGATCATAGGATCTCAAAAACTCAAAATCCTTACTATAGCCATAGTAGTCATAAAGATCAGTGGCATTATTCATGTGTTGATAGATGGAATTAGGTCCTTTTTTAGATTATTTAATGTCACTAAGTGATCAGTGTCAAATTTAAAGACTTTGGCCTCCCCATAATCGCCGACCCATGTTCTCAAAATAAATGACAAGAAGGTCGAGCCTCGATCTGTACTCTCTAATTAGTGTACCTAACTTTTGGAACATTAAGATCACCTTGAGGCTTTGGGTCTTCAAGTGGCCTCTTTTCCCTTACTATAGCAGGGATGGGGTATATGGGAGCTTTCCTTTTAGCTTTCGCCATATTGTTAGGCTCAGGCTGCACCAGTCCGTAAAGCGTTAACCTCTACTTGTTTTCTCTCTTCAGCATCGCCTCTTTTTTGGGCATCCACCTTCTTCTTTTCCTTGGCCTCAACATCAGCCCTTTTTTTGCTGAGTCTTCATCTTCCTACGATGAGCCTAGTGCATTTGAGTCCGATCTAGGTGTCTAGAAGCCATTCCATATAAAAATTCAGAAGGTTAATCTAAAGAGATGGGAGAAGGAACTATACAAACAAAGAGTTAGAAAAGAATTAAAAACATAGGAAGGGCAAGCATAAGAAGAAATAGTTACCTATGTTAGCCTTGAACTTAACACTATGATCACCTTGTGCATTTGGGTATGTCTCCAACAACATTCTTTCTTCTAAAACGATTGCTACTTCTATAGGAGGAACCCCGCGTGAAGGGGTGTGACTCCCGGTGCTTATGAATTTGGTCACATAAAATAATTCTTCAAATGTCAGAGGATTGGGTACGCATTGAGCTTCAACCAAGTCTCGCATTGCAGCTGGATGCTTTCGAGCCTGCTTCACTGCAACAGGTAACAAGAACATCAAAACAATATGACTTAAAAAGAGGAAGTATGAAAGAAAAAGTCTTTAAAGTTTACTTATTCTGTTCGACCAGTTCCATTCACGTGGAAACTTATAGAACCTATACTTGTCATGGCTTTTGAACTTCTAATCATCCCCCGTGAACACAAACTCACCACTTCAACTATGATTACTTGTTTTTTCGACCTTAACCATCCTTAGGTTTGACTTACTGGGAGAAAAGTAATAGCACCGAGGTGTCCTAGCATTGCCTTTCAGGCCATAGACATACATGAATATGTCCCCAGTGAGGTCAAATCCAGTCCGGGCCTTCCAAAACATCATAGCTCCCAATAAAGTCCTTTAAGCATGGGGGATCTGTGTGAGTGTAACACCATACCCGTTTAGAATAAACCTAATAACAGGGCGTAAAGGAAGGCAGAGTTCGACTTCAAGGGCCCATAAAGGTAAGGCAAATTTTACCCAAACATAAAATTTCATAAACTCTCTCATTTATAGTGGGTATCCTCGTGGAGATACTAATGGGAATACAATATTTCTCACTCATAACATCCAATTCGTCCTCCGTGATATCATAGGCATACCATATGGCATCAGTAGTTGAGGGGTTTTAAGTGTTTGAATAATCCCCTGAAGCACTCACTTCATTAAATGGTTCTTCACCAACTAGTTCTTTGACCAGGGAAGGGGAAGTCGAAGGGGAAGCGGTAGGCCTTATAGGTGTTGATCTATATGATGTGCCTATTTCAGAAGAAGAGTACAAATTTGTGGCAGATATTGACATGGTGCTTGAAAAATTCTCAACAACCATTGGGTTTGATGATTTTCCTCCCTCAAATTCGGGACTCTCTAATGTTACTCTAGATAGTAATAAGGTAGCTCACACAAAAAAGTTATCCCAGGAGTATAATTTGGACACCCAGGCTCGTCTTCGAGATAAATAAGTAGGGTCATTCTAAGCCTCCTAACAAGGATACCTGGACAATCAACCTCCAACTCATACAAATATTTTAGCCATTTACGTACGTTGAGTTTTTAACTCATTAAGACTCAACAAAAGTGGTGTATAATGAAGTTTGGGCTATAGGATCAATGAAGTCAGGGTTTTTGCATAAAGACCAGAAAATTGAAAACTCTAAAAATTTCGTGATCATAGTCTAACAAACGCAATGGCCAACTAAACGAATAAACTTCTAAAAATCAGCTCCAGTTTGGGGTTCCTCCTAACAAGGATACCTGGACAATCAACCTCCAACTCATACAAATATTTTAGCCATTTACGTACGTTGAGTTTCTAACTCATTAAGACTCAACAAAAGTAGTGTATAATGAAGTTTGGGCTATAGGATCAATGAAGTCAGGGTTTTTGCATAAAGACCAGAAAATTGAAAACTCTAAAAATGTCGTGATCATAGTCTAACAAACACAATGGCCACCTAAACAAATAAATTTCTAAAAATCAACTCCTAGTACCGAGAAATTTAAAAAAAGGAATAATGTACAAAGATAACTATGAAGAACTTTCAGAAGATGGGAGAAAATTATAAATACTGAAGAGTTCAAGAAGTTACGTACCTTCAAATCCTAAAGAGGGTTGAATACAAATAAGAGAAAGAGGAACATCATCAAAAAATAGAGGAAACTTTCTGAACACGAATAAGCTCTAAAGATGGGGTGATCTCTTGTCCCTCTAAAAACACTCAGAATATTTGAAACACTGATGGATTTCGAATAATGGAGCTTATGGCCTTCAATAGTGCACAAATCCTTCAAGAATCTGGCATATGATGGGACTTATTCAATAAAGATAAGTAAGGGAATGTTAATGTGAACATTCTAAAATACTTTCCTAATCTCACCAAATTGTAGAGATTTCTTCATCGAAGCCAACCTATGAATAAATGGTTCTTTAGGCACATAGACTGTGGTCGGCTTATTAGGTTTTAACATATACTTTTCTGTGGATTTGGGATGAGTGAACCTTATGGATGGGCTATATTATACATTTTGGACTAAAAATGTCTCATACTTGGACTAAAAGCCTTTTAAAAGAAATATTTTGTTGCAAAAGATACTATGAAATTCATGTAAAAGATATTTTGACAGAATTTAAATTCCTTGCCAAATGTTAAATTTTCATGGTTAAAAGTCTTTTATAACACTCTTTTTTGTTGAAAACAAGACACTTTTGATTGCAAATAATAATCTCCTTTATAACGATAGGTTTCAGCAACATTTATTTCATTGCTAAAAAATCTTTTGTGAGGGATAAAATCCCTTGCTAATAGTCATTATTTCTTGCTGAAATATTTATGTAACTTGTTTTTTCATTGCAAAAGAATAATATTTTTATTGGAAAAAAAATGACGCATTCATAATAATAGGTTTTTCACAATTAATATTTCCTTGCGAATTATAGTAGATAATTAAATAAATAAAAAGAAAATAAAGTAAATACATATAATTAAAAAAATGTTATATTATATCAAAAACATAATTGTGCTACTGTTCATGTAACAATGAAGCGCAAAAGTAAATAATACTTCATAACTAAGAGAGGAGTTTAAGTTATTTTTCTCATCACAAACAAAAAGATAAAATCAATACTTGTCATTATACAAGTTGATTCTAAGGGATAGAAGATCCTTCCGGGACATCTTTCTCAGGCGCAACGTCTTTCTCTGGCAGTAAGGAGACCTTCATTACAGGCATCGCTAATGTAAGATCTTGGACTACGATTATCAAATCTACAATCTTTGTTTGTAACTTTTTATTCTCTAATTTAAAATGATATTTGCGTAGTGATTCCAAAGGTCGGGTACGAAGACCCTTCACGTATCCCGACCTCTTTCCAATGACTTCCTGACAAATTCATTCTTCATTAGAATTCTGCAAGCGTTTTTACAATTAAAGCATTTATTTCTATAAAGAAAAAAAAAACGAATATGTTATACTGTCACTTTGACTATTTTTTACACTTTTTAAAATGTAAATTAATGGAGTTTCTTTATTTGGTTATGAAATCCAATCAGTTGTGACACACAAATTAGTAATCCAATAACTATAGCTACAAGTACATCATCAATGTGTCCCTTCCACCGATGTCACTTTATTTAAAAATAATAATTAACACAGTTTCTTTTTTATTCATGAAATCCAACATGATGGGACGCAAATCAATAATCCAACAACAACTCCCTTCCAGAGATTTGAACACAAATCAATCCAATTTAAACGACTCGAGAGTAATGTCGTACATTTAAGCATGTGAATATTTTTTTATGTACTTATATAGTCAAATTACATTTTTCATTAATCCATCCATTTTCCTTCATCCAGTGAACATCATAAAATACTTCAATTTTCCCTTTCGGCTTCTCATATTCTTTAACTGCCTACCAACACACGAAAATGAAATAGATAAATACATGTATTCACATAAATTAAAATATAACAAATTTTATGTGCTAAAAAATATTACTGTACAGGTATTGGCCAATCGACTTTGTCCCACCGCGATTAAGATACTTGGCATTTGAACGACTATTGGAGCAAGCATCAGAGTTTTGCTACAAAAAAGTTATATACTTTAAGTTAATTTACTAAAACGTAAGAGAACTGAAAATTTTAACATGAAACATACATTGGAAATTATTACCCTGTGTTCATCACTACTAAAAAATGAGCAAAGAAATTTCAAATCTTCATCTTTTTTCAGAACACTAGGTTTGCACTACATAATTTGTAATGAGGTAGATGAGTTATTTCATTTCAGCACTTAGATTAATACATTTGATCATGCCAAAGAAAGGAACACCGGTGAATGCTCTTTAAAATTGATACCACATTTGAGATATCTGTTACAAGCAACAAAACATCTTCCCATCCCAACATTATGCTACTCGGGCTTGCAGACTCACTGTTAATATGATTTCCAGTGATCCTTCATTGGAAATATGGACTCTTGTGGGGTTTTTAGACGAGACAACATTTTCAATCCTTGCCGAGAACGGGCCTATATTTTGCTACAATAATGACTATGGCATATTTAGATTTTTCATAGCTCATACCGAGCATGACTCGAAAAAAGAAATAGAGAAATATAAATTCATCGACCATTGCCTGGCATCTGTTGATAGACATTGGCAAACATGACTCATCTTCATTTGTCATCAAGTACTCGGTGTACTGTTATGCACAAAGTTTGAATTAAGAAATGCACATGAGTTTCTAGTCACACCATGTTCTTGTTTTTGGTTGGTAAATATAGATTTATCTTCTTTTTTTATTGGTACTCCACTCGTATTACCATTCTTTTTGATAGATGTGGATTTACTATCTTTTTTTTAAGATTGCCAATAAAGCTCTATCAACACGTTCTTATTACAATCTTTCACTTGAAAGAGATAAATAAAGAAAGCTTTGCTGCGTTGGTGACTGTAAGATTGAATAGAAAGTAGAAGTGTGAAGAAATGTATGCCATGTGGATTTCTATGATGGAGAAGACCAGCTGTGGTGGTAAAAAGCTGAGGGATGTAATTGACCAGTCAGAAAAACCTGTCAAGCGTTGAAGTTGCACTATTGAAAATAACTGACAAAGCAACGTAATTCATGGAGTAGAAAATCCAATGCACAAAGTGATATTCACTCACAGCTACAAAAGAAATTGGTTTGAAGAACTAAAGATTTCGAGCAGCATCAACGCACATATTGACGCATTCCAGAAATATAAGACATGTCCTTAGGGTTAACAATTCAATCGAGACTCTTGGAAGGTTCAAAAATTACAGAGAGAAATCCTATGAACAACATAAGTGTCATCCTAGAAGCATTGTGGATGGAAATGATCTGAGCTTTGCAAACATCCCGCTTGTCGTGTATGCAGAATAATTAGTTCGGGTTTAGCACGGCATACAACAAGACAACAGGGATCCGATTGACCACAACCAGTGACAGACTGAGCGAGGATAACATGAATGCATTTACAAATGGCAAGGATGTGAAGAGGGCCGTAATAGTTTGCCGTTTAATAGCTGGGAGAATAGTTAATATGGTAGATGAGGAGGATGAAGATCAATATGATTAGATTGGATACCGAAAATATTCCATGTTGAAATACTTGATTGTACAAAATCCAAGCGCTGTACTTCCCTGCTTTGTCATAGTTACAAATCTCTATTCAATAAGTATGTAACTGTCCTATAGGTGCAGATTTTGTCATAGTTACAAAATCCAAGCGCTGTACTTTTAGCCCTATAGGTGCAGATTGTTCATACAACTATTGAGAAAGAAAAGAGTAACTACAAGAAAAATTACTTCCCACGACATATATTTGACGACACTTTATAAAAATGTGTCGTGAAAATTAATTAACGATGACATAATTGTTAATAGTGTCGTAAATAATTCGTTTATAATAAATACCATGACATACAAAATAAATTTGTAGTGCTTTGTTTTAAAGACGACACTATACAAGGTGTCCTAATTTTTTAAACTACTTTTTTTTTCAATGTGTCGTCAATCCAAACCAATTGTGGGAACCTATTGCCCACTTTTAGCGCAGTATCCCTCCTCCCCCCCCCCCCCCCCCCCAAAAAAAAAAAAAAAAAACTATTTGCAACAAACTAATCTCCGAAGATATCTCTCGCTAACCTCCCACCTCTACAGCCACCTCTAACTTCCCACGTCCAAATTAATCTCTCATCACTAACCTCCGCAATCATATATGTTATCTGGTTTGGGTAATTGTTTGCAATGGTTTTGTTTGGCTTATTGTTGGCTCCGCTCTCATTTGTTTCGTTTGGCATATCGTTTGCTTCCTTTGGTTGATCAGTTCTCTCTCTATTGTTTTTGTTATTAATGTTATTCAAGCTCCATTAAAGCACCTCCATTGAAGCAGAGCACCTCCGAACCTGTCGCTCTGTCCCTGCCTAGTTTCAACCTCAGAACTCGCCGCTTTGTCCAGCTGCGTATTTTCAAGGTAATCACCATTGATTTATACGTCTCTTTGCACCTTTATTGTTTCCTGATGTTGTATACCAAATGCTGTTCAAACCATAACCGCCCAAATGGTGATTATGTATATTTTTGCTGTTATGCATCTCTTTGCTGTTAAATGTATTTTTGGTGTTTACCAAAAAACGCCCAAATGGTGATTATATTTCTTTGGCTTTCTGTTGTTTTGTATCTTTAATTTCATCATTTGGGTATTATAATGCCTTTTGGACAATATTTAGTATTGAACCTTATTTATGTCTAAATTTAGTATTGAACCTTATTTCTTTTTATGAATATTGACTTGATTTTTAATTATAATTATTTTCAGATATGAAAAAATATTTTCAAAGGACTCATGAAAAAAATTCCATTGGAGTGATGCCTCCACCCAATCAATATTATGTAAAGATTTATTTTTGTTTAGATATTTGAATAACCCTAGAAAAAATCAGAGGCTACCGCCTCCGAACCCCCGTCATTTTTATTATTGTGCTCCACCTATTGGAAATTCTTAGCTCTGCCACTGCATTTATGTAAGTTATCTATTTTTTATAAATAATAAATTTTGGAATAAATATTTATGTTATTTTAATATAGAGATGCTATTTTAAATTATATTTTGGCCGAGCATAGTGAAAACAAAATATTATTAATAAGGAATTTCTTGTAGACGCAAAAAATGTCACTGAAATTGATATTGACTCTATTCTGTAAACAAAAACTTACGTAGATGCATATCACACCGTAGGAATTGTTGATGAGTTTACTCATTTGTGGTAAAAATATAATTTAATAAAATCGTATAAACTAACAAGTAATTTGACATAAATATGAATGATATTCTTAGTGGGTTTTTTTCCTGTTGTAGGTCAAGCTATATTCATGTTTAAGAATCATGTGATAGAATAGCCTGAATATGAGTTCAATTTGTGTATATATTTCCAGCTCTAGTAGGGACAAATAATAAATTTATTCATATTGGATTAAAAATAATCAATCAAATTATACTAATAAAAAAGTGATTAAGACAATAACTAAAAATAATAATAAATACGTCAATATGACAATATACTTCCCACTCATTAACCACCAAATTACATAGATTCGTTTGAATCATCAAATTGATTGGAAAAAACTACGATCCTCTTGTTTAATCTGAACAAACAAAACCAAAATCATATATGATTTGAAATTAATTGCCCCTGTTGAATCTGTCAATTTTGAAAACGATTTCTCCAAATACAGTATTTGTGGTAACCAATTCGATCATATCTTTTATTTCCTTTGTGTGTACTTCATTTTATTTAGTTCTTCAATAAATGGGTTTAAACCAGTGGTGTGATTGGTAACGTTATATTCACGCCTGAAAATTGAAATTGAATGAAAAGCTACTTAATATGTCTCTGAATAATATTTCAAGGGTCATATAGTCCCAGTCTTAGTATGGGTTGTCATGTTACATTTTTTTGGTCAGTAATTAAAAAATATGTTTGTCATATTAGTTATGGTACATGTCACAAACACACTCCTTTCTTGAGGGACTATATGACGGTTCTCTAATATTTCAGTTCTAAGGGGCTAAATTCAAGCCAATTGTAGCTTATTTATATTGCAATGATATTCAATTTCTATAAGTGTTTTCTGGAATTCATTGACTGAAGTGAAACTGTATGTTGATGTTTGATTGATGATGAGCATTACGTGGGTTTTATTTATTTTATCGACTTTTGAATTAATATTTTTTTCGGACAGCCTCATTAGTACTAAATTTGATATTTTTTTTATTTACAATAATTCATTGTCCAATTTTGCAGGTGATTGTTTTAGGCAGTATTCAGACACTACAAATCAGATCCAATATAGGTATCTTTATCTTGCCTCATTTATGTATCTTCTACTTTGAAATTATTAAGTGTGTATACACACATTGATATTTTTTTACATATGTATATTATAACAGGTCAACTTGCTTTAAGTGTATGAATATGTATTGTTGACTGTGGGTTTTATATTAATTTTATGCTTGAGGAAACCATGAATAAGACAAAAATGGCTATAGTACATTCGTGTTAATTTGTAGCCTAGATGATCTAACTATATATCTATTTCAATCTAACTTTGTAGATAGCGACTAATCTAATAAGATTTAGTATAATGTGATTAATCTAATGAGATCTTGTAGAATGTAACTATATTTGAAATGAACATGACATTTTATCCGTTTATTGTTGACATTTTACCTATTTTTCAATATTAGTGTTTGCTGGTATAAACGAACTAGAAACTGGCAAGTGGGCAATTCAAGATGGAAAAAGATTGGTTGAGATTTGTTAGGTTTTTTTTCATTATTATTACATGGATGCATATACGTTGACATGTATTATAAAAATCTAAAGTATTTTTCTGAAAATTGAGAAGTGATTATAATTTCATGCTTTTTTTATTATCTGTAGACATACTGAGGAGTACCAAGATGGTGTGTACAAATTTATTGAATCTGTCAAGAAAATTCCTAGAAATACTGATATGATAATATGTCCCTGTAAAAAATGTAAAAACTTTTGTCAATAAAATGAGAAGAGTTATTTGAACATCTAAGCATTCACGACTTTGATCTTATATACAAGAAGTAGGTCTTTCATGGATAACATTCAATTTCTTCATACTCTAATGACGTTGATACTGAATTGTCAGATTTACATATGATGTATAGAGATGCTTATGTTCAACATGTAGTTTTTACTGAAGATAGTTTTGAAAGCGGTGATGAAACTTTTAAACAAAAGTTGAAAGATGCCGAGACTCCTATATATCCCGGGTGTAAAAAGTAAACTAATATGTCGGCAATTATGACTTTACACAAGCAAAAAGCTACACAGACTATCTGATAAAGGATTTAATGAACTTCTTGAGTCCATGCATGAAATATTTCCCGAGGATAATGTTCTTCATAAGTCTTTGTATGCATCAAAAAAGTTTTTAAAAGAATTTGATCTCGGTTATGAGAAGATAGATGCATGCATTAATGATTGTTGTTTATTTAGAAAAGAGTATGAACATTTGGATAAATTCGCTAAATGTGGCTCCTCAAGGTGGAAAGTCGACGAACGCACAAAGAAGGTTAAGAAGGGAGTATCTACTAATGTATTACGGTACATTCCAATAATTCCTAGATTTCGAATGATTTTTTTGTTATCAGATAAAGCAGAGCATTTGCAATGGCACTCAACTCACATAAGCAAAGATGGCAAGATGTGACATCCAGTTGATTCATTAGCATGGGACGCAATTAATAAAAAGTCGCCTCATTTCGCATCTGATCCAAGAAATCTTATGCTTGGACTTGTAGCGGATGGATTTAATCCATTTAATAATCTTAGCTCGAGCTATAGTTGTTGGGCCGTAACTCTAACTGTGTACAATCTTCCCCCATGGTTATGCATGTTGCAGGAAAATTTAATGTTGACTTTGCTTATTCCAGGGACAAAGCAACCAGGAAATGACATAGATGTATATCTGCAACCCCTTATAGATGACTTTTCGAGTTGTGAAATAATGGGGTAGAGATGTACGATGCATCTAGCCAATCTACTTTTAATTTGAAAGCAATTTTGATTTGGACAATAAATGACTTTCCTGCATAAGGTAATTTAGACAGATGTACCACAAAAGGGGAATTTGCATGTCCAGTTTGTGGTCCTAACACATCCTCACTACGGTTATCAAAGAATATGAAATCGGTGTATACGGGACATAAACGTTTTCTTCCATTGAACCATCCATGGAGGGTTAACAAAAAGAGTTAGTTTGAGAAATTTTAGAAATTAAGGAGGCCACCAAAACCTTTGAATGCTGAGGAAATTTTAGATGCTTTGAAGGGTGTTGAAAATGATTTCGGTAAAGGGAATAAGTGTAAGAGGAAGAAAGTGTTCTTGAAAAATAAGTCAATATTTTTTTATTTACGATATTAGCATGTACGTATATTTTAACTCATAATCTAAGCCACTAATTTAATGAAATTTTATTAAACGTTTTAGGACATTTATTTTTCATATTAATCCTTCCTCAATTTTTTTCTCTAGGCATTAGATTTACGTCACAATTTGGACGTGATGCACATCGAGAAGAATATAAGTGAGAGCTTCAATTCCACATTGTTAGATGTAAAGGAAAAATCAAAAGATGGCCCCGAGTCTCGTAAAGATTTGTAAGAATTGGGCATTATAAGGGAATTGCATCCTCAACCAAAAGGGGACAAATTTTACCTGCCAGCAGCACCTTGCACACTTTCGAAAAAAGAAAAAAAAGTTTTTTGTCAACGACTATATGAATTGAAGTTGCCTGATGATTATAGCTCCAATATTAGTCATTATGTTTCATTGGAAGAATGTAAGTTATTGGGATTGAAATCCCATGACTATCATGTTTTAATGCAACAGTTGCTATTAGTTTCTATATGAGGACTATTACCAAAGGGACCAACACAAGTGATTTTTCGCTTATCTTCATTTTTTAATGAGTTATGCCAAAGAGTGATCGATAAAAGTAGAATGGAAAAATTAGAGGAAGATATTGTAGAGACTATATGCATGTTGGAGAGGTACTTCCCTCCCTCTTTTTTTGACATTATGGTTCACTTGCCAATTCACTTAGTGCGAGAAGCTCGATTATGTGGGCCAGTACAATTTCAATGGATATACCCATTTGAGAGGTAATTTATAATGTATTTAACTTTTATCTTATTGAAAACTTAAATAACTAATCATAGATGTTATATTCCTATTCTTTCGCTATGGTTGGTCATTAGGTTTATGAAGGTACTCAAGGGTTATGTTAGGAACCATGCACGGCCTGAAGGATGAATAGTAGAAAATTATTTAGTTGATGAATGTGTAACGTTTTGTCGCATGTATCTAAAAAGTAACAAAAATAGGTGTTCCACAATCTCAAAATGTTGAGTTCAAATATGAGACAATACTGGGAGGTCGACCTATTTCTAAGAGAAGGTCAAATACATTGTCCCATGACATGTTAAAAATTACCCATCATTATGTGTTATTTAACAATCCCGAAGTTGAGCCATATATAGAGTCAGTAAAATAATGCTCGTTATATATATTTATAACTTCAGTTATCATTAATATTGTTATTAAAATTCATCCATGTTCATTTTAGAATGCATTTGAGTGAGCTAAAGCATTCCAATCTAAGTTTATCCCAAGATGAAACTATGCTACAAAAAAGACATATCGAGACATTCGCTTCATGGTTTATGAACAAGGTAGACCAATTTTTACAATGTGTATTGTAAGAGTCTCATGTTGTTATTTATACAAAAATTCATATAATTTCATTTATTATCTTTTAAATAGATTAAGGTTCAAGCAAACACAACTGAAGTATCATCAATCCTGAAGTGGCTAGCGGTTGAGCCACGACGTTATGCTATGTCATATTCGGGCTACATAATAAATGGCAACCGATTTCACACAACAATGATTGATAACTCCACCCAAGATAGAGGCAGAGACTATTTGTAGATCTAGTGCAAGTGATTCCACACACGTTGTTGCTAATGTTTCATATTATGGGATTATACGAGACATAATTTTGTTGGACTTTCACAAATTTCGAATGCCTATCTTTCAATGTGATTGGGCCAACATTTCAAATGGTGTTAAATTTGACGATGGATTCAATTTGGTTAACCTCCACCAAGGATAAAATCAGCTAAAAAGAGATCCTTTCATTCTAGCATCACAAGAAAAACAAGTATTTTATTCGAGATAAAGTGGAATATCAAATTAGTATGTGGTTCTCAAGGCACCGCCACAAGATTTTCATGAGCTGGAGACGTATTATGAGAGTGTTTACACATCATATTCGTCGATTGATGTTTCCAAACATGATAATGATAAGAGAAATGACGATGAGCCTTATGTGAGGAGAGATTGTGAGGGTTTTATTGTGTGATTGACATTTATTTTAGCATCTAGACATTAATTTTGTTTGATGAATATATATATATATATATATATATATATTAGTATGCTTATGGTAAATTCATTTTTAGTTACAAGGTTTGTGCATGTTGATGTAAGTAGGAAATCATTGATAAGAATAACTACGCAGTAGGTCAATATCATGTTATGTCCAAATTATGATGCTCCAATTATCAAGAATATCTATAAATGGGGAATAAAAAAAAATTGCAGAATTTTTCTTGATCTAATTCTTGTTAGAGAAGCACAAAACCAACTGGCATTATTCAACATGTTTTCTGTTTTTTAACTGAATATGGATTAACTATCATTTTATCTGCTCTGTTTCTTCCTATGAACTATGCAATACAAATGCTCATGCTGATAACATAACTGTAATTTTTCTCTGGTGTATTTGTGTGCATATTATACTTGCAATGCATTACAACCTTGTGTATTGATTCTACAGTTGGTTGAGTGTGTAAACAAAGCAGTTGGTAGAATTTCTTATTTCTTCTCATCATCGCTTTAGGTATTTCTTTTTAATGTTGATTTCATTTATGTTTTGGTTTAATTTCATTCTAACCAATCTAGTATATGTTTGATCGTCTAATATATGTTTGATTTCATCTATGTTTTGGTTTTATTTCATTTCCAATCCAAATTATGTCCCTCCAGGTATATGTTTGATCGTCTGAATCTTAATATATAGTATAAAGTGGATGATTGGGATTATGTTTAGACTTTGAATTACTTATTTTTCATAAACTTTTTGTGCTTGTTGTGGTTTATGTTTAGACTTGAGTTTACTTACTTTTCATAAACTTTTTAAATTTTTCTATGAAGTTTGGAAAAAATTCTCCCAAATTTTAATAATGGTTAAATTATAAATAAGTAGCTTCTTTTCTTTTAATTTTCATGGAGTGTCTTCTTTTCCTTTAGTTTAATTTTCCTAGCTGAGATCAAGTTATTGATGCTTAGGATATGGTATTTAGTATGGCTATATATATATATATATAGTAAGACTGATTACATATTTCAGCCTCGTTCCTCAGCTTTTGAAACAGGACAGAAGATAACTCAGATGAATTGTCTGAAATACCAAACCTGTAACATATTTTCAGTAATATCACATAAAAAAAGAGGATCATAAATAAGAGTGCATAGATAGGTTTTTTTGGGGAAAATTATTTTCAGCACATTAATAGGTTTTCCCTTATGTTTCGTTTAGTTGCATTCAAGGGCACTTAGGAATTCAATTTTGAAATGCATGTGGGGTAACTATGAGCAAATGATCTTAAACATGGTAAGATCAGTGATTATTGAGTTTTTTTAGCCTCTACGTCTTGGTACATTTACACCGATATGATTCATTTCAGTGAGATAATTCTAACTTGCATCTTTTTCCTAAATATTTGTGCCACAAAATTATACGTAAGATTTACCAAATGGTCAAATTATTCGAATGTATTGGAGTATTTACGCATTTTTTGCAGAACATCCGATTACTTGCTAGTTTTTGCTGTTACGGTCCAAAGTATTTGTCGCTACAATTTGAGTTCTAAGAAGACATAATAAGCATTTATAAGTTCCTTGTGCACTCTATTTTCTTCATATTTGATGCAGTAAGTAAAAGTAGGTTCT
This sequence comes from Sambucus nigra, assembly GCA_949130495.1. Classification (NCBI taxonomy): domain Eukaryota; kingdom Viridiplantae; phylum Streptophyta; class Magnoliopsida; order Dipsacales; family Adoxaceae; genus Sambucus; species Sambucus nigra. The sequence goes on from OX422222.1 coordinate 74,878,619, forward strand.
CCTCACATACACCTTTACTTATATTTTCTTTGTATTGGGAAGTAACTACACTTGAACAGCTGAGGCAGACTAAGCCTTATATATATATTTCACCATACACAAATAAGGAAGGGGTGGGGTAATAGATGACCTGCCCCCCGATGGAAGTCCTAACACATATATACACGATTTACATTTTCATGTAAAGTTTTATTGTTTAGCAATTGGCTTTGTCCTTTCCATGAGAATCACATATATAATACTTGCCTCTTTCACTACAAATGTAAAGATGAGTATATAACAAACATTATTTCAATTTCAATTCTCTTCATATGTAATAAGAAAACTGTAATACCCCGTACTTTTGGCTATATTTATTTTTGGGATTAATTAATTAAATGAGTATTAATTGAAATTAATCCGGATAAAATACTAACGAGATGCGATTTGGTGTTTGATTATGTGCATACATGTTTTTATATGAATATTGGATTATAAAAAAATTTGTCGTGAGATTGATATACGGCATTTTGGAAGTTTTGTTGAGATGCGTGTGACCGCCGCGTCACGGTGTAATATTTTGATTATAAAAGTGCATTTAAATTCTATAAACCGTATGGTCATTTTGAGTGCGCCAACGCGTCCGGAAGGGTCGAGATAGTCAGAAAACACTAGCCGGGGGTTTAGTTTGGGTCCCGGGGTATTTTTAGGCCATACCGGCAACATAAAGGGCATTTTAGTAATTTTGTATTTTTGGAGAATTAAAAGTGACGAAAATTGGGAGTTTTAATCTGATTGGGAATTGACCCACTAAGCCACTAACCAACCCATATTAACCCAACAAGCTACGTAGGTTATTAGAATTAGGTTTTCTAATACCTTCCCAAAGCAAACCCTAGCCACCATAGCCACCATTGGAGAAGAAGCTTGGGGAAAGAGAGAGAAAGGAAATTCTGCAGAAAAGCTCCATCAAACCAACATCTAAATCAGAGATAAACTCGAGGCAAGTGACTTAATTCCATTTAATTTTATAGAATGTTCTTTCCATGTTAGATAATTCCAATTTTATGTTTGTTCTTGGTGAAATATGAAAACCCATGTAGTTTGGAACTTAGAACTTGAAAATCTTGAGGAGGATTGCATGTAGAATGATAGGTAGATGATTATACTCATGATATTTGTGATTGGAATAAATTAAAATGGATTTATATTGGGTTAATTCATGATTTAAAATGTTAGGGTTGTGTTCTTGAAAAGAATTGGAGAAAAGTGTAGAATCTTGTGATCTAATGATGTTTAGGATGTATTAATTACTCAAAAGGTGTTAGTTTATGACCTTAGTATGTTTTAGGATGATTGGAGACCTTAAAACATTGATTGGACGAATTTTGGTTGAGACTTGAGGTGTTAAAAATGGGGAAAAACGAGATTTAGACAAATCTGGGACGAAACTGGTAGGTCGTTAGAAGCCCCTGCCCAGGTCGTTCGAACGAACTCGTTCGAACGAACTCGTTCGAACGAACTCGTTCGAACGAACTCGTTCGAACGAGCTTCTAACGAATTGACCAGTCGCTTCTAACGAAAAGGAACTTCGTTCGATAATCTCGTTCGAACGAGATATCGTTAGAAGGTACAGTTCGTTCGAACGAACTGGATCTCGTTCGAACAATCTCGTTCGAACGAGACTTCTAACGAGCTGACAGTTTGATCTCGTTCGAACAGCCTCGTTCGAACGAGACTTCTAACGAGTTGACAGTTTAGGCCTTTTTGGCTTGTTTCGATTTTTGGAGTCCCGTAAACTTGTTCGAGGATATAGATAACCTTCCTTTGATGATGTATGGATAGATTTGGGACTTTTGGGTTATTATGAGGAGTAAATTATATACGAGTGATTTAAATTAAATGAACCGTTTGGGTTGAGACGTGAGTGTCTACTACGACGTGGGAATAGATTAGGGCGCGTTTGAATGTAAACCGGAATCGTATAAAGTGTGTAAATTATAGATTGGTACGAGAATGAGAATAGTACTACAATTCAACTACGGGATTACTAAGACGTGTGTTTACTTAGTATTGGTATATGAATTGTGTGTATGACATACCCACCATACTTGCTATCACGGGAGGTTTGCGTTCTCTTAGGGCCCTCTAATCCTTGTGTTGCTCGGATTTAGACTGGTTACCTTGATTAACATAGGTCATAGAAAGACTTATTGGAATATTAATAAGTCCGCTGATCGTGGGAGCGTAGGTATGTGCGTGACCCATGTGATGTGACTGTGTTCGCCTCCATTATTTGTGATGTTGTTATCTGTGAACTATTCCTGAGAGATTCGGAATATGTAATCCTTATGTACGTGATGTACCGGGATGGATAGCAGAGTATGTGTGCACCACAGCTTAGTTCTCGGGGTGCTTGTATTGTATATTTATGGTGTAAATAATATACACTTAATTAATGGGAACCTTCATGTTAATATTATGAATATAATTACTGTATTGTTTTGAGAAAAACATAACGGGTTAGCTGATAGTGAAATATATTGCATTTTGAGCATCTGAGTTTACGTTAAATCCCTATTTAATTACGAGCGTTATAATGTTAATAGAACCGAGTAATAAGGGTAGGACCTATGACAGTCTAGCTAGATATGATATCACTTAACTAGTGGTTTGTGTCGATGTAAATGGGTACTTACATTAGGAGTGCACAGTTAGACGAGAGGTGAGAATATCATGTGAGTGCACGTCCTAACATGTACTTTGCATTTAATGTTTTAAATGTTTTTAAAGCACTTGCAGGTTTTTAAAATATCTCCACATTCGGGCTCTGACCCGTTTGCTTTCAAATCTATTTTTCTTGTAAAACCATTTTAGGTGCACAGCCACAAGGACACCATGCATAGGATACTCATTCTAGTGACGAGTTGTAGCTGTTTGTGGAAGCTACAGGGATTTGCTTGTAGACGCCTCCATCACTTGGATTCCAGATTCATTATCTATCAGTTGTAGGGCATGTTGCCCATTTCTATTAGAGTTACATTTCCATTACAGTTTTCAGACTTTGGCATGTATTGCTTTAGTATCTAGTTTACTTATTTCAGTTGTGGGATTGTAGTGAGGAGTTTTTCCTCCAGACTTTATTTACATTGCATGATGGTTATTTTATTTACTTCATTATGGTGTATGGTGTTATTATTCTTTATTACACTTGTTGCATGTTAATCAGACTTAAATTAAAATTTGGCACTTACTTTTTAAATACTAGGTGGTTAGTAATAATAAAAATGTCTTCGACAATGATGCTATTAACTGATCCAACTTGGCATTTTGAATTAATTTAATAAAGGAGTAGCTACCCGGTATTTAATTAGTCGGGGTGTCACAAAAACAAAAATTGCCATACACCCTGTTATAGTACTTAGCATCTAGTAGGTAGACAAGAAGTGATGACTTTTTCTAATTCCATTCTTATCAAATTATTAAACTCCGGAAAGCCAACAAAGAAAATCAATATAGTATAGAGGTCATTACAAACCTATTAGGAATTAATAGAAATGCTACTGCAATACACTTATACACAAGCATCCCCCCAATACACCTAATATGGGCTCATACAAGACTGTAGAAACATTAGGTGCTGGAAACCAGTAAACCTTTTCAGTCTGAATGTTAAAAGTAACAGTCTGTATAGGGGAAGAGTCCCCATCTGTCCAAAGATTCTTGTGCACAATGCATTCAAAGTCAACCCCCTATGTACCTTGCCAAATATAACAAGGGAAATTCCAACTCCTTCACAAAGAATTCACTTATATCACTGGATACTTGTGATTAGAGACAACATTTTTTAAGGCCTCTAAGAATATTTCCGTGAATAGAGAATACATAAACAAGAAATAACTAATTTTGTGCAATTATTACTTCAACTTAAGGACCATAATAAGGGGCAAAAGCAGGAATAACTTACACAGGAGTTAATCTTCTCTCATCCCAGACTTTCATGTGATCATTAATCACCAATGCCATTTTAGGATGGAAGGTTCAATCTTGGAAGATACCAAAAAATCATTTCCTTAAGCCTGATAGAAATTTTTAATCATATGACCTTGCCACCATCTCAGTTTTCACTTAATTTTGTTTATATTTCCTACATCGCATTATCAGCTCCAATGCCATGCATTATTAGCTCCAATGCCACTATTGCAATACCTCTGATGGACCAAATATTATAACATATGGTGAAGTTGTGGAGTCATTACTAGCTTTGTTTGGCCAGATGTGTCATCACGTTTTGGATCACATAGTCGTAATGCTCTCTAAAATGTTTCATAGTAGTTTTTTGTTTCAGGTGAGAAAACACGAACACTAAAAAACAGATCCACCAGATATGTTTTCACAAAGTCATCCTTTATCTGAGCTTGGGGCTGGCAAATGCATTGCATTGACCTGTTGCAATATTAAAATCCATAATCTGATGAAATATTAGCAACCTCTGCATAACCGTTTCTTCCATGTTTGCTCCTCTCACAATTGTGAATTTACCACCCCATATCATGTTTCGATGGATAAGTTAATGAGGTAGCAACTTCTTCCCCTGCTATTGTGTTGTGCTTATTCACTAATATATTTTGATTATTTGAATTTTTGGACTATATTATGTTCTATAATAATAAGGTTCTTGACATTTATTGTTGGCTTTTATTTATTTCAATTCATGTGTGTTTCCACCTTATTACTTACATTTACATGTTCGTTAGGAGATAGTTCAAACTCATGTTCTTTAATAAGAACTTGGTCCTCTAAATCATTTACAGATTGAAAAATATTCTTGCATTTCTTTTTGTTCCAGATTTTCAGCTTTGATTTGAGTAGATGCCCAGGCATCTTGAATGATGTCTTTGACATTTGAATTGATGCACCACATATAAAGGAATTTAAAAGTCTTAGGTACATGGTCACTAGATCTTTTAATAGAAAGCAAAAGAGGGCTATGGTCTGAAAAAATTAATGTATATTAATGACATATATCGTTGTTTGCAGAAAACATTGAGAGCGGGGAAACTTATCGAGAAGACTTAAAGATTTTTATTGTGACTGGCAAAGAAGTCCCCTCTCTCATCTGCATGCTTAATATTCAACATGTCATCACCCTTGTCCTTCCCACAAGTAAGTTTGTTATTTTTAAACTTTTGAAAGACGGCTAAATACCAAGCTCGGTAAAACAATGACTCATAACATATAATGATAATATTTTTAAATTTTGTCTTGAATACAATATTTGTTTACTTTACGTCCCTTTTTTGGATATTACAAGGGCCCCATTTCAAAACTTTGCATTAGTCCCCCGGGTCGGGCTTGCAAAGACCACCCTAAAGTGTGAAAAATTTGTTTCTAAAAAGACGCTACAATTTGAACTTTATGATAAATGTTATTTAAGTCCATATAATTTAGACTACATTCCATGTATATTCTGCGTATTCAAAAAAGGTTGGTAGGGGTAAGAGATCGAGAAGAACTACGTGCAAGGAGAATAAGGGTGCATAATTATCATGTGAAGTCTCTAACTCACATGCGTCGGAAGAAATTTATGTGGATGAAGTACCCAACATTGATTCTGTTGAGAAGGGAAAAAAAGAAGCGGGGGCCCTCAAAATTGAACGTAATTGCAACTGGGATAAAAGACCGTAAAGAGGTAGAATTCAATGAATTTGGGCAACCAATTGAACTGAATTCCATCCAACTTAGTTCTATGATTAGTATTTTAGCACAAGAACGCATACCATTAACACATAAAAGTTGGGATAAGGTGACAAGTGACATCAAGGATCAAATATGGGAGTTTGTTACCATGAGTATTTTATTTCTCTTCCCTTTTCACTATTGTGTAATATTTTGAAAGTAACTTTGTGCATATTGAATTGTAACTAATATAATGTATTTGTTCTGTATGTTGCAAAAAAATATAATCTTGAAGAATGCCTGAAGGCCTTTATTTTGGGTCAGACGGGCAAAGCTTGGAAATATTATAAGTCAATATTATCAACACAGATACGAGAACAAGCTAAAGGACCAAATTCCACTTGCCATCTTTCATTTCTCAAGCCCCCTGCAATGAAGTCAAATGAATGGGATGATTTTGTTAAATATCGTTTGTCACCTGAATTTGATGTAAGTGAATTTGATTTTTTATTATTTATTTTTATCAATAGACTAAATTCCCCTTTTAGTATTCTCGTATTTCTTGCAATTATACATGTTTTCTCATATATAAATAGGAAACAAGTGAAAAGCATAAGCAGGCTAGAGCAAAGCAAATCCATCCACACACAACTAGTCATAGAGGTTATGCAAGACTTAAGGAAAACATGGTATGTTTTCGCTTTTAAAGTTGTATACTTCATAAATAGATTACAATATTTGGTAATTATATGTATTAATATTTTGTAGAAAGATGAAGACCCAAATAAAACTATACGCCATGTTGATATTTAGATAAGGGTACATAGGAGAGAAAATGGCGATCCGGTTAATCAAGTTATTGGTGAAGCAATAGTAACGATTTAAACACTTAAAGAACACTTGAAAATTTATTTTTTTGAAGCTAAAATGTGCTTATTATATTTTTTTAATATGTTGAAATCTTATATATGTTTTAGGAAAAGATGGAAAAAATTCCATCTCATGACTCAACATCGTTCAGAGATGATGCAATTGCAAAGGTACATGGTCCTGAATGTCCGGGTGGGGTCTTGGATTTAGGTTGACGCCTACGAAGGTAGATGCATCACTTCATAGAAATTCAAGGGTAACAACTCTTGAAAGCACTACACCAAATCTGCACTATTGTCACGGTTATTGACCTTGACAAGTTGGACTTGTCAAGGTCAATGACCGTGAAAATTCGGGGCGAGACAATTTTTTTTGTCACGGACGTGTCACGATCATTGACCTTGACAAGTCCATTAAAATTTTCATGGTTGTGTCAAGGTCATGGACCATGAGAAGTTTAGTCACGTTTATTAACCGTGACAATATTTAAAAAAATTGTCACGGTCATTGACCGTGAGAAATCCCTGGCAAATCTTGTCACGGACCTATCACGATCAATGACCATGACAATTCTGGGCAGAATTTAAAAAAATTCTGCTGGGCAGTATGGCCACTGTCACTGCCCAGCAGTATATTTGTACCTGTTATAACAACGTTGGTTGTACCTATTTAAACATCATATATACAAATAAGCTAAAGATAATGCAAATATATATTCATGACTATATAATCCAAATATTCAAAATAGAAATAATATACATGATGATATAATCCAAATATAATTAAAATGGAGAAATTTAAAAATAATGTTACTACATGTCTTGGGTAAATGTGAGGAGGTGAGTTGGCCACACGATATACGAATTGACACACCCACTAATATACAGCGTGCCACATTATTTGCGCAACCACAATAGGGAGTTTTCCTTCCCGGGTATCACATGCGTGACGAGCACTTTGGACTCGATCCCTTGAAACGTACGTCCATGAACTATTCCACCCTCGACGATATTCGGATCCCTCAACCCCCGCTTTATCCGCTGGCCATCAAATACATCCAATATGAACACTCTCGGCCAACCAAGTGTCGACAATGGTCTGGGGAAGGGATCCAAATAAGGAAGTGGGTCATCGAAACACGCACGTGACGGTGAAGAAGCAGCGAGGTCCATATCCTCGTCCTCCTGTGCCTCGTCCTCCCGTACCTACTCCTCTTCCACCGCCTTCTCCTTCCCTTCCCACTTCCCCTTACGGTCTCTGACCAACGTACGCTTCATGAATGCGTACATATCTTGGAACGTCGCCTCCAAACGGGACAGCTTCGCGTCGTGTGAATCCACCGTTTGAGCCAACCCGGTGTCGCTCATCTCCAATCCGATGATTCTACATTTGGCCACCCACGAGATCACCCCTTTGTCCTCCCCTTGTGATCAGAGCCAAGAACTTGGCTGAGTGCGTCTGTGGACAAAGATGCCTTGTCGGCATCAGACTGCGACTCATGCACTTCCTTAAGCTTTGCCTGAAATGACAAAAAGCATATGATTAGTAATATAAGTAAACTAAAAAATTATAACGTAATTAACAAAAATTAAACTGTCGGATTACTTAAAATCGTGTCTGCGATGGTCGGGGACACCTCCTTGTCCTTCGCCTTCTTCGTTCGAAGAGCCACATAAGTATTGATCCTATGTGGCTTACCCCCTGGCCCACTCCCTACCCCCTTAAATAAAATAAAGTAAAATTAGTATCGGCCCCGCAAAGTAAAATAATGAAGGATAATATATTTCTGTAGTTATAGAAAAATTAAATCTTACCTTCATCCTATGCTCCACCTCGGCTTAAGAGGTCCGGCCGGAGTACTGCACGTCCGTCTTTTTTGCCCGATTTTCCCTCCCCGATTGGCGAGATGCCAATTATCGATCCTCGATCTCATTGTCAATGAACTTTTGCCATTGTGCCAATGATATCGGCTCCTTGGGTAGGACGGATCCACGCCATTGTATAATGGACTCTCGTGTTTTCCCAAAGTACCGTGTTCGCATATTTTTCTTCCACGTCTTGTGTTGCTCCCTCAACTGCTCCAAGACGGAATCGCGTAGCTTTGGATCCAAGTTGAATTGTTCCTGTCCAATAAATTCAATGTTAGTTGCGAATAAATAAATATATAAATATAAAATGAAATTGAAATTGAAATTGAAATATTCATATAAATATAAATATATTACCTGTAGTACCGCCCAAACAGCTAACTTGAGCTCATATGGCACCTCCTTCCAACTCATAAACCCCGGGTCGATAACCGTCTTTAGCAGCTCGAGGGATCTTGCTAATAGTCCCGATTTGTTCTCGATGGTAATCCAAAATTTTCCATATTTGGGGAGTCTAGGGGCGGAGGAGCCCTCATCGCCTTCGCTACCACCGAGCCCAGATGACATCATCATAAACACCATCATCATCTTCACCTTAATACCTAAAGGAGACATTTGCTGTAAAAAAATGTTATTAGTATAGATAAAAAAATGTTATTAGTACACATAGACACACACCCCTACCCCACCCCCACCACACACCACCACACACATATATACACACACATACCAACACATATACACATACACACATAAATATGTCGAAATTAGTTGAAAACATCTAACGTGGAATAGATGTAAAGCAAGGAATTATTATTATACATTCCAGAATAGATGTAAAGCATGGAATTATTAGTACACAAACCCCCCCACCACCCCACACCCCCTCCCCACACCACACCCCCTACCCCCTCCCCCACCACACACCACCACACACATATATACACACACATACACACATATATAGACATATTTAATTTCAAGTATGTTTCATTTAATTATCATACTTTGTATATATTGTTCGATATACAAAGTAATTTTCAAAAAAAGTTGAAAATTCCCACCCCTATATAGACAATAATCCAGTGGTCATGCCACTTTTAAACCAAACCAACCCAACATTTACTAAACAAAATAATCCAACAGCAATTTCAACAACAAATGTGTAACCCGTACTCCTTCTAATTCATCTACTCAATTAATTCATTTCATTAATTAAACTAACAATTAAAGTATACAATTATTAATTTACTAATTTACAATGAGGGGCTATCCTACTTTCATATGAAATTTGCACTAATTATTAATTTACTTTCATCGAAAACTATACAATTAAAATTACAATTAAAGCTATACAATTTATTAATTAAAGCTATATAATTTTTAGCCCCCCCACCACCACACACCCCCTCCCCCCACCACACACATATATACACACACATATACACACATTTAATTTCAAGTATGTTTCATTTAATTATCATACTTTCTATATATTGTTCGATATACAAAGTAATTTTCAAAAAAAGTTGAAAAATCCCACCCCCCTATGGACAATAATCCAGTGGTCATGCCACTTTTAAAACTAACCAACCCAACATTTACTAAACAAAATAATCCAACAGCAATTTCAACAACAAATGTGTAACCCATAGTCCTTCTACTTCATCTACTCAATCAATTCATTTCATCAATTAAACTAACAATTAAAGTATACATTTATTAATTTACTAATTTACAATGAGGGGCAATCCTACTTTCATATGAAATTGGCACTAATTATTAATTTACTTTCATCTAAAACTATACAATTAAAATTACAATTAAAGCTATAAAATTTATTAATTAAAGCTATATAATTTTTAGCCTCCCCCACCACTACCACCCCCTCCCCCCACCACACCCCCTGCCCCCCTCCCCCACCACACACCACCACACACATATATACACGCACATATTTAATTTCAAGTATGTTTCATTTAATTATCATACTTTGTATATATTGTTCGATATACAAAGTAATTTTCAAAAAAAGTTGAAAATCCCACCCCCATATGGACAATAATCCAGTGGTCATGCCACTTTTAAAACTAATAACCCAACATTTAATAAACAAAATAATCCAACAGCAATTTCAACAACAAATGTGTAACCCGTATTCCTTGTAATTCATCTACTCAATTAATTCATTTCATAAATTAAACTAACAATTAAAGTAAACAATTATTAATTTACTAATTTACAAAGAGGGGCAATCCTACTTTCATATGAAATTGGCACTAATTATTAATATACTTTCATAAAAAACTATACAATTAAAATTGCAATTAAAGCTATACAATTTTTAGCCCTCCCCCCCCCCCCCCCCCCCCCCCCACACCCCCTCCCCCAACCACACCCCCTGCCCCCTCCCCCACCACCACACACATATATACACAAACATACACACACATATACACATGTTTAATTTCAAGTATGTTTCATTTAATTATCATACTTTGTATATATTGTTCGATATACAAAGTAAATTGAAAAAAGTTTGAAAAATACCTCCCTCATATGGACAATAATCCAGTGGTCATGCCACTTTTAAAACTAACCAACCCAACATTTACTAAACAAAATAATCCAACAAAAATTTCAACAACAAATATGTAACCCGTACTCCTTCTAATTCATCTACTCAATTAATTCATTTCATCAATTAAACTAAAAATTAAAGTATAAAATTATTAATTTACTAATTTACAATGAGGGGCGATCCTGTTTTCATATGAAATTGGCACTAATTATTAATTTACTTTCATCTAAAACTATATAATTAAAATTACAACTAAAGCTATACAATTTATTAATTAAAGCTGTACAATTTTTATCCCCCCCGCCCACCACCCCACACCCCCTCCCCCCACCACACCCCTTGCCCCCCTCCCCCACCACACACATATACACATATTTAATTTCAAGTATGTTTCATTTAATTATCATACTTTGTATATATTGTTCGATATACAAATTAATGTTCAAAAAAAGTTGAAAAATCCCACCACCACATGGACAATAATCTAGTGGTCATTCCACTATTAAAACTAACAAACCCAACATTTACTGAACAAAATAATCCAACAGCAATTTCAACACAAATGTGTAACCCGTAGTCCTTCTAATTCATCTACTCAGTTGATTTATTTCATCAATTAAACTAACAATTAAAGTATACAATTATTAATGTACTAATTTAGAATGAGGGGCAATCCTACTTTCATATGAAATTGGCACTAATTATTAATTTACTTTCATCTAAAACTAAACAATTAAAATTACAATTAAAGCTATATAATTTATTAATTAAATCTATACAATTTTTAGCCCCCCCACCACCCCACACCCCCTCACCCCACCACACCCCCTGTCCCCCTCCCCCACCACACACCACCACACACATATATACACACACATATACACACATTTAATTTCAAGTATGTTTCATTTAATTATCATACTTTCTATATATTGTTCGATATACAAAGTAATTTTCAAAAAAAGTTGAAAAATCCCACCCCCCTATGGACAATAATCCAGTGGTCATGCCACTTTTAAAACTAACCAACCCAACATTTACTAAACAAAATAATCCAACAACAATTTCTACAACAAATGTGTAACTCGTACTCCTTCTAATCCATCTACTCAATTAATTCATTTCATCAATTAAACTAACAATTAAAGTATACAATTATTAATTTACTAATTTACAATGAGGGGCTATCCTACTTTCATATGAAATTTGCACTAATAATTAATTTACTTTCATCTAAAACTATACAATTAAAATTACAATTAAAGCTATACAATTTATTAATTAAAGCTATATAATTTTTAGCCCCCCCACCACCACACACCCCCTCCCCCCACCACACACCACCACACACATATATACACACACATATACACATATTTAATTTCAAGTATGTTTCATTTAATTATCATACTTTCTATATATTGTTCGATATACAAAGTAATTTTCAAAAAAAGTTGAAAAATCCCACCCCCCTATGGACAATAATCCAGTGGTCATGCCACTTTTAAAACTAACCAACCCAACATTTACTAAACAAAATAATCCAACAACAATTTCTACAACAAATGTGTAACCCGTACTCCTTCTAATTCATCTACTCAATTAATTCATTTCATCAATTAAACTAACAATTAAAGTATACAATTATTAATTAACTAATTTACAACGAGGGGCAATCCTACTTTCATATGTAATTGGCACTAATTATTAATTTACTTTCATCTAAAACTATACAATTGAAAAAATACAATTTATTAATTAAAGCTATACAATTTTTAGCCCCCCCCCCCCCCCCCACCACCACCACCCCACACCCCCTCACCCACCACACACCACCACACACATATATACACACACATATACACATATTTAATTTCTAGTATATTTCATTTAATTATCATACTTTGTATATATTGTTCGATATACAAAGTAATTTTCAAAAAAAGTTGAAAAATCCCACCCCCCTATGGACAATAATCCAGTGGTCATGCCACTTTTAAAACTAACCAACCCAACATTTACTAAACAAAATAATCCAACAGCAATTTCTACAACAAATGTGTAACCCGTACTCCTTCTAATTCATCTACTCAATTAATTCATTTCATCAATTAAACTAACAATTAAAGTATACAATTATTAATTTACTAATTTACAATGAGGGGCTATCCTACTTTCATATGAAATTTGCACTAATAATTAATTTACTTTCATCTAAAACTATACAATTAAAATTACAATTAAAGCTATACAATTTATTAATTAAAGCTATATAATTTTTAGCCCCCCCACCACCACACACCCCCTCCCCCCACCACACACCACCACACACATATATACACACACATATACACATATTTAATTTCAAGTATGTTTCATTTAATTATCATACTTTCTATATATTGTTCGATATACAAAGTAATTTTCAAAAAAAGTTGAAAAATCCCACCCCCCTATGGACAATAATCCAGTGGTCATGCCACTTTTAAAACTAACCAACCCAACATTTACTAAACAAAATAATCCAACAACAATTTCTACAACAAATGTGTAACCCGTACTCCTTCTAATTCATCTACTCAATTAATTCATTTCATCAATTAAACTAACAATTAAAGTATACAATTATTAATTTACTAATTTACAACGAGGGGCAATCCTACTTTCATATGTAATTGGCACTAATTATTAATTTACTTTCATCTAAAACTATACAATTAAAGCAATACAATTTATTAATTAAAGCTATACAATTTTTAGCCCCCCCCCCCCCCCCTCACCACCCCACACCCCCTCCCCCACCACACCCCCTGCCCCCCTCCCCCACCACACACCACCACACACATATACACATATTTAATTTCAAGTATGTTTCATTTAATTATCATACTTTGTATATATTGTTCGATATACAAAGTAATTTTCAAAAAAAGTTGAAAAATCCCACCCTCATATAGACAATAATCCAGTGGTCATGCCACTTTTAAAACTAACAAACCCAACATTTACGAAACAAAATAATCCAACAATAATTTCAACAACAAATGTGTAACCCGTACTCCATCTAATTCATCTACTCAATTAATTCATTTCATCAATTAAACTAACAATTAAAGTATACAATTATTAATTTACTAATTTACAATGAGGGGCAAACCTACTTTCATATGAAATTGGCACTAATTATTAATTCACTTTCATCTAAAACTATACAATTAAAATTACAATTAAAGCTATACAATTTATTAATTAAAGCTATATTAAATTGATTAAAAAAGGTATTATAGTCATTTTATTATATCCATCATTATTAACTTA